>VXBQ01009689.1:625460-937251 GCA_013400175.1 Phainopepla nitens
AGTGCGGGGCACGACGCCCCCCGCGCCTCCCGCAGCGGGCACCGCGCCGCAGGCGTCCGCCCTGAGGGGAACCCCTGGCAGCCTCGCCGGGCCCGTCCGAGGGAGCGGGCGGCAGCGCTGTCCCTGCCAGCCCGCTCAGGGGGGACGGGGAACACCAGATCTGCCCGCAGCAGCCGCGGGTCAGGGTGCCAAAACACGCACGCACTAGCCCAGAACCGGGGAAGCGCGGTCTCACAAGGCTGGCAAGCCTGAGAGGAAGGCTCACCCGTGGCCAGGTAAAGGAAAAATGCCACATAATCCGTAATGGAGCCGATAGAAAGATGAGTTTCAGGTGCATTTTACCCCAAGCCACCTCCAGAGCACAGCTTTAAATCCAGCACAGCTAGTTTAGAGAATCACAGAATATACTGAATTGGAAGAGACCTGCAAGGATGATCAAGTCCAACTCCTAGCCTTGCACAGGACCATTCCCAAGAATCACACTATGTGCCCGAGAGTATTGTTCAAACACTTATACACTGAGATGCTTTTACCTCTCAGAACTTTAGTTATCACCCCAGCCATCTCCCTAAAAAAATATATATATAATCCCCAAAAGAAATTAATTCTAGAAGGTTTATTCACTCACATTGGTTCCTTGCTTGAGGAAGCTGCTTCCAGATGAGCCAATAAAGACCAAACCCAGCCTTGCAGGTACATTAGCACCAAGTCAGGGTTAACCAGAGCCCTGCTCACCTTATGCTGCCTCCTCCATGTCACTCCTGTTGATTTATGTTATAAAAAGGTTAACCAATGACTGAGCTCCTGCAAAAGGCTCTCTCCTCTCTCTCTCTCTCCAAGGTGCAACGTTCAGGACAAGGGTTCCAAGTAAGTTTAAATTAAAAATACACAATCCCCAAATCCAGTTTGAAGAGGACAAGTAATTTTCAGCTGGGGAACTTCAGATAACGTAGCTCTCTACACTGAAATTGCTCATCTTTCATTCCTTATTAGCCGGACAATGTGTTTCTCTGTGTCTTTACATGCTATATACACCACTTCCATAGACATTGTCCTAAGCTGCTCATGCGTATTATTTTCAAAAGTGTTGGCACCTATTGCAAGAGGATTTGCTACCTCAAGCTATTGAGCATTTCTACTGCCACCAGGAGGACAAGGCAAGGACTGTTACTTTACATGAGGTACAACAGTGAAGTTGCCAGCCAGATGTAAAGTGTGGCATGCATCTCTTCACAGCAGTGCCTCAGATCTTCACTATTTCAATATCCTCCTTCTCCGAAGTTCGAAAGGAGGTTTCCTATCACGTCATCCCTCTAAATAGCACGTGACTGGATCATCAACGGGAATAAATCACAGCTGAAAACACCTGACTCCAGCCCTGCATCAAATTAAGGAGGGGAGTAGCGCCATGGGGTGTAGTAATTTCTAGGGATTTGCCATTTGTAAAAGCAATGGTAAGTTTTGCCATCCACAAATCGGGGCAATGCAGGGGAAAAAAAAAAGACGTCAGAAACAGCACCTTGCTAGCATAGTAATGAGGATCAGATGGCAAAGAACAAGTAAAGTGGCAACTGGATGGGCGCCTCTGCTGGACAAGGGGCAAGGCTGCTATAGCTAGACAAGTCTCTTAACAGAATCTCATGTCAAATTGCTGTGTGCTCCTGATTTTCAATGCTGTTTGGCAGTCACTAACTGCTGTTTGGACTGCCAGACTTATAATTTAGAGGCATTTCAGATGATATGTTAGTGACATCTTAATTTTCTAGGAAACCCTGAGATGAGCTTCGTATGATTCATAAGCTATTTAAGAATAGCTGCCATGCTCTAGGTTTCATTCTAGCTGCCTCTTTTTTCCTACAGGAAACCAGCTCCCAGTCCATGACATTTGTTTTGTTCCCCACCCTGGCTGTGGCATAGCAAGAGGATCCCACCTCATCTCACTGGACATCATTGAGTACAGATAAAAAATGAAATGCTGCCTTATAAAGTTGGTATTACCTTGTTCCCAAATGCAGGGTATTACAATTTTATGCGCCTAATCCCATCTGCTGGGGTTTCAGTCTTCTAAAACTCTCCTCCTGGTTTTGCCACCAATCTTGTTAGTAATCTGCAGCAGGCAACTCCCCCTCAGATTTTGCCTCATCAGTGCAGCCAGCAGGCTCTTAAAGAGAGGACAGAAATTCTGGCAAAGTGCTTCAGCATCCCAGGTAGCCTTGATGGGCAATCAGAGAGAAGCTGGACAGTCTGATGGGATCCCTTCCTTTTTCCCATCAAATAGTCTATCTTCTATTGCTTTGAGCAAATTCACTGTAGAAATCACAAGGGGTTGGTCATCTTGCAAACTATTCAGGAACCCAAATCATCTCAGAATCATGTCATTTCTCCCTATATCCAGCCTATATTTTGTGTTAGTTTCAAATTTTTCTTTCTGGATCTCATTAACATTTTCCTGCCCCTTACATTTGTGTCTTTTCACCTATGCAAGCAGCATTTCCTCTTAATCATCACTCAGTTAAGATCTATATTTCATCCTTTATATCTTTTATTCATGAGTCATTCCTGTAGAGTGATAGTAATGCTGTTAAACTACAAAGTCCCTCCAGTTTTCCCAACATCTCCATCATAACATTTTGGTCAGAAGTGTAATCATACTAGTGCCATTATAAACAACTGTCTCTCTAAAATGCTTTTGAATACAGTGCCTGAAAGCAAAATGACAGCTTTGCCCTGTGTAACTTGCCACTTCATATCTAATTTGCTGTCAGCTATTACATGTACTTTAAACTATTTATTAAACCAGACATCTTTGGAGTTTGCGCATTTCCGATTATTTCACTTAGGTATGCAAAAGCTCATTTTTCCAAGTTTAATTTATCTCCTGTGTAGGTAGTTCCCTTCATATAATTTCTGTGTGCTGACTGGCTTCTAATTCTGCATTGCCAATTCATTCCATTAGCATGCTGTTTATCCTATCATCAACAGGATACACTTGAAAAATAAATTAGTCTATCCTTCAGATTATTTCAGCAACCAAAAACTGCCAGCGAAATCTATTCCCTATATCATTATCCTTTACTGAAGTGTAAGGGCAAAATACTTATTTCATCTCCATATTCAACAGGGCCTTCATCTGAGAAAAGATTCAATTTCATACTTTAAATTTAAGTGTAAACAGTCCCACTAAAACCATATCTTCATTGCAATAATGGAATAGAAGACCCACTGTAATGTGGCAACCTGTTTAATTAGTTAGGAATATAAGCGTTTCCATTTTCCTTTGAAAAGTCCTTTTCTTTCAAGAGCCAGAGAAGATGACACCTTTAAGGAATACCCTAATGAAATTTAGTAATTTGTTTTTCCCCACAAGCCCTTTGAAACAGAAGAATTACCTTCTGTTCAAAAACTAGATGCATATTAAAAGAAAAAGCAGTCCAGGAGCAGCTAAGCAGCTTTGCATAGTAGATATATTTGGATTAGTACCATGACTGCAACTACAATTTGAACACAAAATGGCTGTTGTTTAACACACACCACAGCAGCCTTTTCAGGCTGCAGAAAGCAATAGTCGGAGCCCCAGTGGACAGCAGACAAATCAGTGCCAGGAGCCAGCGGGGACAGGAGTGTTCCAGAGCCAGTGCAGGTGGGCCACCGCTTGGCCAGAGGAGGTATGTCCGTGACAGTGCCCCTCGGGCTGCTGAAATCTTCACTCTGCAGTGCGGAGAAAGATGCTCACCAGCAAACTGGTGATTTGCATGAAGAAAAATGAGCAAGTGGTAAATAAAGCATTGCCTGTGCAGGTTCACAACCCAGTCACTTGTATGGTCTCAGCACCAATTTATCTTTTGCCACCCCCACAAGACACAGGAGCTGTTGGCAACCGTGCACTACGGAAAATCTGCTCACTTCATTTACAGCCTGAAATTAGATCCAAACCCGTGAAAATACATGGGAAAATCATGTGAATATTTGTTTCAGCCAGAAAAGGCTTGGAGAAAGCATGACATTTCAGCCTGGCATTTTCTTTTGGAGTGCTTCATCATCAGCCCTGGGTCCTGATAAAAGTCCTTCTAAAAGCCCTGACTTGGCAGCGCACTCTCCCCTTTGCAAATGCCGTGTCGCTGCTTCCCTCTCGCTGCCTTACAGTGACCCCCATGGAAGCAGTTCCCAGGCATTAGCAGACCACTGCAGGCAGAGGAATGTTCTGTGTCCTGGAGGGGACAGTGTGTATCACTTCACATGCCAATGTGGATTAGACTGATCAGCAAAATAATCCAGGTCAGATATGGAAGTACACTTGTGAACACCAAGAGGAGCAGACACAGCTGGCACCACTTGCAGCCCACTTGCTACTTAGCAAGTATTGAGGTGTTTCTTTGCATCACACCAGAGGAGAGCATTAAAGGGAACAAATGAAATGGCTTTGCTGAGATTTATGGTGATTTTCTAATGCAGAAAGTGGAGCACAGGAGAAAGTGCAAAGGCTAATTTGATTACACTGTTAGCCCTGTATAAATTTAATAATGGACTTGCTTCCACATTTCTCATCATAACCTATTTACTTGCATCCACTAACTGCAGTAGCTCTGCACCTCACATGCCTGAGCTAGTCTTCCCAACCCACCCCTGTGAGGAAGAGGAGCATTATTACTGCTGCACAGATAGACAGAAACAAAGGAGATGTTAAAGATTCAGATAAACATTACTGAATTGATTATGGATTCTCTAGATCTGGAACAATGTTCTCTAAATACTAATGAAATTATCTTATTCTTCTATCAGAATAAGAATCAGCAAATATTAAAAGGAACTGGCTTATCTCCTCAGGACACTCAGTCATGAGCTATAGCAGACACTGCACAAGCTTGTGCTAGTGACTTGGGTGCATTTGCAAGTACCAAAGTGCTGTGTGAAAGTCTAGCCCTTGAGTAACTTGCTGAAGGTCACACAGAAGGTGTGCGGTAGACCTGAATCAAGTTGAAAAGCTATTACAGCATCTACTTGCTTTTCATTCTCGCTCTTCCTTTTCCAGCATGTCATTTTTGATCAGGATCTATGCTCTCAAATGTAGACATTACTGTAGGGTTCACATTCAGCACTTCACTCATTAAATCCACATTCTTTCAAGGTACAAATAAAATAATGGATATAATGATGAAATTCAGTAATGATGAAATTCAGTATATCATTTAATAGTGAACTACATTAATCTCCTGCATACAGTACTGTCCAGAACTCAGTTCCTTTCTGAACTATGTTTCATAAGGTCAATAATGCCTTCCTTAATTTCTAAGAGCAGGCTGGATGGCTACCCTGAATTTCTTTGATTATAGGCAGACTAGCTTCATTAGCTTGAGCTACTGCCATACATTCCACATTGAGGCCAACGACGTCTATTTTCCTCTTGATGGAGGAAAGCAAATCCTTTTCACCTCACCTCTCTCCTCCAAGCAGAACTGTTTGATACTGACTTCTTTATTTCAATCTAACCCTAATGATTTCCTAAATAAATCCTATCATTGTCAATCACATCATATCTCAAATACTTGCAAATGCTTAGCAATTTCAGCTGCCAACACACTAATTTATGTTCTTTAGCGATGCCATCTGAATCACAGCTATCGTCTTTGAGTCCTTTCCATCAGTTAATTGCAACTGTTTGTGAAATGCAGGAGCATATTTATTTCTCTCCTTCCTTTGCAGTGCTCAACTTGTGCCTTTAGGTAAATCTTCCATTCCAAACCCAGAAATACTTCACTTGCAAAATTCCAGTGTCTACTCAGAGAACTACTTCAGTAAGTATAAATAATTTTCTGGCACGTAGTCTGTTAAGTAATTTTTAAAAAACAGAATGATAAAGTAGGATCAATGCCACTTTTCCGGGACAGACTGCTTCATGTGACAAATTCTGACACAAATATTACACAGTGATGTATTTCCCACTGTCACTCAGCTTTCAGTGTTTCTTTCCTTATCCCATCCAAGAATCACAAACAAAATACTACTGAAAAGAGCTTACCTGTGTTAGATTTTTAAAAATGGAAAGAAAAGGAAAAGTCCAACCATCAACTTTCAGACATGAACTCCCCAAATTGAGGATTTACCTACCATAAAGGACCAAGTCTTCCAGACAGACTACTGCTCATTACAAGATAAAATATCCATACCAGAAGAGCTGGAGCAATTAGGTGGTATTGGAATCAAGCTATAAGGCTCAGATCCATTGATATAAGTTTTGCTTCCAACACAGACACCCTGCATGATCCCAAGGAAGCTGTTTCTCAGCTGAGAATAACCCTTTTCTCAACACTCAGTGACATGGTCTCAAGATGCAAATAATACCCTGTTAAAAGACATGTACTTTAAAGGGTCAGCATTAGACCCTAGGTGGGGCTGAAACAGATCATCAGACAGCCTGGCTCTTGCACCATGACTATTCCAGTAGCATTTTTTCATTAATGTTTGTTGTCAATGTTGTTTAACAAGCCAGGCACTGATCTCTTCTCTCTGCTAACCAGTGACAGGACAGGAGGGAATGGCATGAGGTTGTGTCAGGGGAGATTTAGGTTAGATTTGAAGCAAATATTCTTCACCCAGAGGGTGGTTGGGCACTGAAACATCTCCCAAGAGATGTGGTCACAGCGCCAAGCCTGGACAACTTTGTCAGGCACATGGTGTGATTCTTGGGATTGTCCTGTGCGGAGTGTTAAGGAAACTTTGCTGTCTGACTATTCATGGGACTTTGGCAGTCACACTCCCACTACCAGACATCTTAAGTGCTGGGACTGAAGCCCTTTCACGGTGTGTGTCTCCAGTGACCCAACAGGTGCCCCACTTGACTCCCTGCACACCCCACTCACACACAGGCAGACCAGGTTTCCTTACTGGCTCGACCCCAGGTTTCCCACAGCAGTCTCAGATGTCTCGTTCCATAAAGCCATTTACTCATGGCAGAGTTCCACAGAAACACCTGGAGCTGGTGCCTCTAAGAAGGATCCCAAACAATGGAACCCCTGGGCTTTTATACCCTCAGAGTCTCTGCTCTTCCTCCTCAGACACCAGCTCCTCCAGTGTTCTGTCACCTGGCTGAGCCACAGGTCCCCACGCCCTTTGTTGTGCAAAGGGTTGGCACCAGCTCAGGACCTCTTGCCTGGGGCTCCTCCTGCCCACCCTGAGCTCAATCTGCAGCTGACACTGCAGCTTACAAACCAAGCTTCCTGGATCAAAAGTGTTCTTCAATAAGGGCCAGAAGTTGGACTTGAATGATCCTTGTGGCCCCTTCCAACTCAGGATAGTCTACGACTAAGTAGTATCCTGACAAGCCAAATCCAATGCTTGTAAATCACTGGTGTGCCTCAATTCACCTCCCTATTCTTCTGAGTACACCCTTCTCTTGCCACACACCCTTTGCCTCCTCTTTCAAGTACATCTGCCTTTCAAGATAACCATTGTTCATCCCTACTTGTCTCCCAGCTACTCATGACCCCTGATATCCCTTGCTAGATCCAATTCCAGTAGGACATTGGCTTTTCTCACATCATCTATGTGCTCAGAAAATGTTTATATTCCTCACAGATTTCATTGAGGTATTACTGGACAGTACTGAGGTGTAAATACACCATGCATCATGACATGCCTATAAATGAGACCTGGCAGCTTATTTCCTGTTATTTCTCTTTTATAGCTACGACTTCTCCTTGATCTCTAAACATTACTGCCCTTTCTGTCTCTTGTGAGATCTGGGCTGTGGCAACTTTGCTCAATCTCCACTCAGTTCACCCTGCATGTGCTGTCCCAGACACTTCTGGCTGCCTCCATTTTCTGCCTCTAATTCTGCCCCCAGCTAAACAGAAGAGAAGGTGATTACAATTTCATTCAATCAGGAGTTGCAGGAGATGGGACACATGCTCAGCAAGCCAAGAAAGGAGTGGCAATCAGATTACAGCTATAGCCTAGAGCACAATACTTCATAATGTGAATTTATAATGGGTCTCTGGTCTAGGGCACATAATAGACATTTTACCCAGAATGCCATAGTCAGCCAAAGACATTTACTTCAGGAAATACTGAACCTTGTATAAACATTTAAACTTAAATAAAACAATTACAGATGCACTGATTGCATAGCTTCCTTAGACAGTGAAGTGTTTAGACAGGGGAGTGAGCAGGAGACAGTATCAGGCCATTTACATAAGGATTTACTGAGAACTCACCCTTAGTGAGGTCAATGCGTTATCCATATCCATATCCAACAACTACCCACTGAGCAACAGTCATCTCAAAAGGTATCCCATATCAGACACATACTGTCCTTTGCAGGATCAGTGTATTTAAAGAAGTTAAATCAAGAACCAGTATATTCACTTCCATTTTGTATTCACAGTATCCAGACCCCTTACACATCTCAATATAACATTAAATTTAAAAAATTGCGTCATATCTGTGGGGGCTTCTTGCTGTTTCTGCTCAGAAACACTTTGACACTAACAAGCAAGTTGTGTTTAAGTATGACAAGTTAGCTTTTCATATTTCAAGTGACAAATGTGACTCTGTCCACGAAATAGAAAAGATAAATAAGTATTTAAGGAAAGAGAAGAGTCCAGTCAGGAGGAGAAACAAATCTACCTCTCTGTCTTGTTAACCAAAGTGGTTGACCATTGCTTTTCCTATTTCTGAACCAGTTCAAGTAGAATTATTCCAAACAAACATTTCAATACTAAATAAGCTTTTTCTGTGTTTTGAGGGAAGCATCAAATCCACAGCCCCTCCTTTCTGGTCAAGTCCCCCTAACCAAATGACAATTATACAGAAAATAGGAGCATCTCAGAACTATAGGGATTTGCATCAGTCATTATCCCCTGGCCAGCACAAGCATCTACACAAAGGCTGAGTATATACTAAAATTCTGTGCACAGTGTGGCAGCTAAACCTCTGTTCTCTTCTGCTTTGTTGCTGGTGGGTATTGCATATTAATTTCCTTCATACCAGACTCTCCCCATTTTGTTTACAGCAAACTCCATCCCATTAACTCTTTTCACAACCACCACCCCAGGAACTGGGCAGCTCTGTGTTGGGTACCTACTGTGTGTCTGAGCTAGCCCCTAGTCCAGAAGGTGGGAGCACATTCACATCATGTCACATACACAGAGAAGAGGCTCCTGCAGGTATGCCCACACCTCCAGGAGAATGGAACAGGCTTCGTTTATTTTTGGATTAGTAGATACTTTTTCAGTATTTGGGTTTTACCACTCCACAAACCCTGGAGGCAGAAAAGCACACTGAGTGGAACAGGAGAGCCATACCAGCCATAAGATCTCACTTGGGCACTGTTGAACACGGAAGAAGACTCCTACTTCCTAGGCCGCATTTATATATCAGTAGAGCTCTCTCCATTCTGCAACGGACCTTTTTCCTAGGACTAGTTTGAGACCTTACGTGAACTTCTAAACCCAAAAGCCTCCAAACACCTCCAAAAAAAGATTCAACCCTGATTCCTCAATTTCTTTCTCTAGCACCTCTATCTGAATCATCCCTTAGTGCTCTGCTGAAAAAAAAAGCTAATGGTGACGAACACAAAAAAAAAATCTAAGACACTCAAAGAAACTGTGTTTACACTAGAAAAACAGTAAAAGATGCCTAAAGTCACTTAACATGCTAATACATCATAACATACTGTATTGCATACAACTGTTCAGATTTTACCTAGGTCTCTTTGTCCTGAGACCAAAGCAAGCTGGACTTTCTGTGGCATTGCTACCTATTTGTCTTGGTTTTAGAATATACATTGCTATAACTAGATAGCTTGAGAATCTGTTGGCAAGCTGCAGGTCAGAGTTATTTTTTATTATCTCCATCGAGAACAAAGGTTTGTCTTTATGTATACATCCAGCTCCTTGCACAGGAGTCCCAGCTTTCACTGAGATCTGTTCTCTCCTGATACTCATACCCGACTAGGTTATAACTGGGTTCCACAAGATCAATCTTAGTTTAATTGCATTCAGCTTGCAATTCAGTCATGTCATCTCAGTCAAGTTTTATTCACAAAAAGCTTCATCTTCCATTTCAGTAGAGAAATCCACTGTTCTGATAGCTATCACATTTCCTGGCCTCATACTAGGAAGGCGTGTGCTTGCTCACATGCTGAGCAGGGCTGGACTGTAAGTGGAGGTTTCAAAGCCGTTTAGAAAACAGTGTCCTTGAATTGACTCAAGAAGTCCGTTTCTAGAAACTCTGCCCCAGGAGAAAGCCTGGTTCAGCTCCTGTTTCCCACCACATACCTCCTTTCAGAGGAGAGCTTTATCACTCCCTCCCCAGCTCCATGCAAACGCTAAGGTAAGGGCAATATGCAGCAGAACAGATGCTGTGGCAGGAGTGTGTTTACATGAAGCTGCTGACAGCAGATGCCAGCTTGTAAAATTAGCCAATAAAAATACCAGCATCACTGTTTACAACTACTCTGAGCAGGATGGGCTGCCAGCAAACTGGAAAGCACATTGCACGGGCATACCAGGTTAAAGTTACAGAATGTGGAAAAGCTTTATCATTTTTAGGCTAGCAGAAGTGTGATTCTCATTCAAGTACAAGGGAGTCAACCACAAGCTGTGGAACAGTTTCAGTCTTTCTCCCTTTTGCATTCCAAAAAAGTCCTATTTTGTGCTAAAATGTCAAAGAACCAGAAATACTGTAAATACAACAGCATGTGTGTTGCTAGCTCTTTAAAGCTTTTTGTGTTCTATTGATGCTTTCTCCTGGTCTTAAAAAATGAGAGCCAGACACGGTTAAGGGATAAATGGTTTTTACCTTGGTATTTTAACAAGGATCCTTGTGGTGCACGTTTCGCCACGGTGGGATGCGCTGCAGGGCACACACACCATAGATCGCGTATAGAATTTACAGACCTTACAAATTAGCATACCTAACAAGGCTGCCCCAATGGGAGACTTGACTGAATGGTGTGATATCCTCCCATTCCAAGGAATCCCCCCTTGGACGGGCCAAATCTCTAGTTTACAGGATGTGTTCTAGAGAGGACCTTGCTTTCCCAAGATAGTGCCTCCAGCCGCAAGGCCTTTAGGGTGTTTGGTCTCCTGGCCTGACAGAATGCTAGGACTATGCTAAGTTATCAGACTTAAGGAATTACAAGTATGCATGCTAGGACTACTGAGGATATATAAAAGGTATCTAAAAGGTATATAAAAGAAAAGGCAAAAATCATCTTGGCATCACTATGACTCTGGTCAAACCTGAAATTTAGTGACACGTGCTCTGCAAATGCATTACAGACCAGGAAGCTGTTACCTGAACCTCAACCTCTTCTAGTACTCTTTGCAATCACAAACATAATAAAAACAAACAAACAGAAAACCTCCTGATTTTTGTACAAAGTTGTTGTCTGTATCTTACCCATGTAGATCTGGAGATACTGATCCTTTCAGAATGTTAAAATACTACTAAAATTTTTCAGCAGTTAATTATAGTTAATTCTTCTGAGTAACTTAAAAATACCATTAAGACTAGAATCTAGATTAAAATAAAATTAAGACCCTCAAGAAAATTATTAAAATTATTTTTTTAAAAATAATAGTCTGCCAGATAAAGCCAAGTTTTAGAACATTTTTTTTCCTGTCCATTTAGTTCCCTACATTGGGAAATATCAACCTTCATTAAAATTTCAATTAATACATTCTGTAATACTTTTAATTAGAAAAATAGAATTATAAAAGGAAACATTAAAGTAACAGATATTTCAGAGATTAAGTTTGAGAACAAGTTTTGACAGCTTTTACTTTCATTTTAAGCAAACAGTCCTCTGAAAAAAATTTCACTTTATGAATGTTTAATAAGCTATTAATGACTTCTGCAAACCTGTTGGAGGTATAAGCAAGAAGTCAAAAAAAAAGGTAAGAAAAACTGCTAGAAGAATTAAACATATTATATAAAACCCATAATTAAAAGTAGCTTATTTTCCTCTATAATCAAAAGCTGATATCAGTTAATAACATAACATACCTTTGGGATGCATCAATGAAGCTACAGTACTAGATGAACCATATGCCTGCAATGCCTTTTCCACAAGAAACAGTGAACAGTTTCAGTCTTCTGCCTTACAGTCTAATACAAGACAAATTAAATGAAAGGAATAAAATCAAAGTACTGAAATCTTGTTGTCAACAGAATTCAAAGACTTAAAATTAAACCAGCACGTGCACAAAAAAAAGCTAACAAATACAACCTACCCCAACATAAAATAATAATTAAAAAAAAAAGTAGCAAATCACCTTCTACTCTACTACTCTCTTGCAAGGAATAAGCAAAAGCCACCAGCACACACCCAAACAATAAATACTAGATGGTATCTTATCTGTTTTATGGTTTTAGGCAGCAGGGAGACCTTTCCAAAAGGTTTGTGGTTGGTGGCAATGGTGTTAATAAGCCCTTTGGTTTCTATGTTGTCAACAAAATGATTGGGCTTTCTCCATAAGCAGCTGTTGTTCATGAGTAGCTTGGGACTTCTCACCTGTGTAGGTGAGCTCTGATACTAGAGCATGTTTAAAACATAAAGTGGAGAATAAGGATTCTCAATTTTGGGAGTTGAAGAAATCTTTTTTTCATATTCTAGTAAGTAGAGATGTTTTTTTCTCTATTCAGTTTATTCTTGTGAAATAGCACAGCAGCTTTTTCTTCTTAAGACCCTCTTTATCCAATATATGTGTTTTTGAATAAGTAACAGGCTTTTTTTTCCCCTGGGGCAGTAGAGGAGGAGAGGCTATCTGCTGGGACCCCCTGCAACAATTGCTGTTTCAGAAAATGAATTAAAACTTTGTGTCTTCCTCGGGCAGTCTGATTGTTACCCTAATTGTTAGTTAAAAGTTGCCTGCTAGATACAGATGAAAGCTATGTACCCTAATTGTTGGTTGAGCGGTACCTGCCAGATACAGGTGAAAGCTATGTACCCTAATTGTGGGTTGAGCCTTGCCTGCCAGATACAGGTGAAAGCTATGTACCCTAATTGTTGGTTGAGCGGTACCTGCCAGATACAGGTGAAAGCTATGTACCCTAATTGTTGGTTGAGCTTTGCCTGCCAGATGCAGGTGAAAGCTATGTACCCTAATTGTTGGTTGAGCTTTGCCTGCCAGATACAGGTGAAAGCTATGTACCCTAATTGTTGGTTGAGCGGTACCTGCCAGATACAGGTGGAAGCTATGTACCCTAATTGTTGGTTAAGCTTTGCCTGCCAGATACAGGTGACAGCTATGTGCCTGCTCAATGCAGGGAGCTTCTATCCAGAGCTGTTAACATGTTGACCAAGGTTTGTTTCTCTGCTTAAGCATATCCTTCATGCTGAGAAGAATTTTATAGATGTATTGGTGCTGTTTCAGGTGCATAAAATGGAGCGCATGCAAGAAACCACAGGAATGCAACTTGCTTCTTGGTGAGCACAGAATAATTGTGGTCTGTTGATAATTCTTGATGTGATTAACTGAATTGATGTATATTTTTTTTCCTGTAAAGTTCTAGAGATATGATTCAGACTGTTTATCATATTATGATATGTCCTAGGGCTTCATTCATGCTCTGTTTGTGAGCTGTTTTACAGCAGAACTAAGGAGTCTTAAGGTGCATGTGGTTATACCCATGAGCCTGAAACGACTGTTTAAATCTTTGATGGTCTGTGTATCGACTTCCACTTTCCTGGGGTTTATTATGTGTAAAGTAGGGGCTGCCACCAAGACTTCATATGTGCTCTTTCCTAAACAAAATTGTGGAAATGGTTTCTCACAGATCCAGTTGCACAGAACTGAGTGGCTTTCCTTTTGCTACTAGTGTGCTATTTTTGTAAGCCTGTTCAATAACACTTAACCCTTTTGCTTAATTTCATTCTGGTTTTGATCTATTTATATCAAGTTCTCCATCTAGATGTGCACAGAGGCATTTGACGAAGTTTCTGGTGATTGATTCCTTGATCCCTTTATGTGGTGTGTGTGATAAGGTGCTTTCTTGCCGGGATCCCTAAGGAATTGTGCTGTGCTAACAATAATTGGGAAGTGCTTTAAACTGCTCCATGAGTTATATGCTCCTGGATGAGGAGGGTCAGTGATATGTATGTGGGAAGGATAAGGCTCATAATATCCCAGCAGGGAAAACATTTTCTTAGCCAGATGCAGGGTTTATGAATCTATTTGTTTCACCAGTGATAAATAGGATTTATGCAAGTTGTAAGTTAGTAAGGATGGACTCTTTCTGCTTAACTATACATATTCATGTTAAATGAGACCAAAGGGCACAGAAAGCAACTGTCATGCACTTCTGAAGAGTTCTTGTCTCTTTAGCTGTTGAGTCTAGAAATTGAAATTAAGGCCTTCTGTTGGATTGCTATGTAATGGGATGAGATTGCTGGATGGCCCTCCTTGAGCTTTTATTTCTGCATCAGTCTCATTACAAGGTGAGACACAAAAGATGTTGAGAGCTCATGTCATACCAACAGCAGCCAAAATTCTCTGGGTTACAAGGTCTTTTTAAAAACTTTCTAGCCAATAGAATAATGTTAAAGCTGACAAGCATATGCATAAACCAATTATTAAGGTTGCACGTACGTCTTGTCTTGAACAACGCTTGCTTGTAATAGCTTAAAAACAATAGATAAAGCTTCATTATTAAACTTACATTTTTCTATTATCTTGTCTACCATATTTTCCAAGGCCTATCTGCACAGCTCACTAACACAGTCTTATTGTTTCTTGTCCTTGCATCTTCAGCATTCTTGCATTCTTCCTATTTGAGATTTGCTTTCATACAGCTTTCTGAGACTTTTCTACCTTCTCTAGTTCCCACAATAGATTTATACCTTTTCTATTTCCCACAACCTCCCAAATGGGAAACTTCTCTGAAACTTGCAAAAGACAAGCATGGATCTACCTGAAGGATTTAAAAAGGTGACATATAGAAGCTACATTGGACATCTTAAAAGTGATTTTTAGTGCCTATGTCTGTGTAATGTGCAGCATCTGAGGAAAGTTTCACTTCACTAGACGTGCTTGTTCATGCTGTAAAACTCAAACCCTTCACAGGTTTAATTTCAAGAAACTGAGCTCATGCTTGGATTTTCCTTTGACAATTTTACTTTTCTTGTTGGTAATGTTTCCATAGTATTTCTTAAATTAGTAATTAATATCTGAAAAAATTCTCTTTTATAGAAGCTACTCTAATGAAATAAAATTTTCTGAATAACGTTCCTTTAGCATATAGCTGTATCAGCCAGTTGATTTTTATGGTCTCATAATTTTGTACCAGTCCTAGGGATTCAAGTTTTTTTTCTTCCTCATGCCAGTGATGTATCTGCTGTATAAATGTGGTCTGTCAACAGGTAAATAATTAAAAAATAAGTATTTAATTCCTGTAGTGTGCTGCTAAGGTCTACCTTGTGTGTCTTGTTAATGAAAGTAAGAAATACTGATTTGGGAGTTAACTCATCACATCAGGCATGGCGCAGACCATGGAAATCCCTCATAGCCTATGAATGTGAAGTCTGAGTTCTGATGTAAATGATCACCTAAGGCAATATCTTCTATTTACACCTGAGTGTATAAAAGGGCAAAGGAGTCAGATTTCCCTCTCAGATGTCTAGTAAATAAAAAAATCATCTGGTGATATTTGTCGAGCCAACTCGGTGCATCCACTTGGCACGTGTGTGTGGGAAATTGCAGCCTTGAGCTGAAGTCCTGCTTTTCAGTTTAACTGAAACTGTGACTGTTTGGCTCTACTTAATCTGCTATCATGTTATATTTAACTGTCCTTCGAGGGACCAAAGTGGCATGACTGCAGCTAGGGAAGGAGCAGGTAGTTAAGCAGTTGTGTGACTGAGGTGGGTGTATATGTCTGGGTATGATAGGTGTTTTCAACTGCTTTATGGAAGTGGGATGAATATTTAGCTAGTATTGGCTTCCCTGTTTTATGACTGAGAAGAACAGAAATTGCTATCATGGTGTCTGTGATGTACAGGGTTCTTTTTAAAAGAACTAGCTGCAAGTATTTTCTCCTGTCAGGTTTCTGATTTTTCTCTTGCTTCTATAGCACTTTGCAGTCTGGCTTCAGGGCAAAATATTCAGTAACTTTCATCTCATATGGTGAGAATGCTCATGGGTTTTCCCCAAACTATATGCTCCAGCTTGAGGGAAATTGCAGTGCTAGTGGTTAACTGTACAATATACTTCTTGGTGAAGTGGAGAGGTTGGCCTTGGCTTAGGAGGTTTGCCTGACTTAAACATTATTTTGGCAAGTCATTGGACTGACACTCTAATTGGTCCAGAGTTGACCCAAACACACATGGGATTTTCCAAAATTAAGACTGACTGAAACTGCTTGTAGTGAAATATATGACTTAAACCAAAGCCAGAGTATCTTCTTCCTGGTTTAATTAAATGAACTTCTTTTTTGTCTATTTGGAATTCTAGATATGGTGAGCTAAAAGTTATTTTGAGCTTTGCTCACAACAGGAAGCCTGCATCATGTGTGCTGTGGTAGGCAGTTCAGGGACATCCAGAGTGCAGGAACTGGGTTTATAATTAGAGCAAGTTGCTGACCTTTGGTTTAGCCCGCAGGATGTTTCAGAGGTGGGAGGTGGCTTGAGTTGTGTAGTAGAGGGGACTGCAGGGGTGATTTCTATGATCAGGGGATATCAGCTTAGCCCATGTTTGATAGAGCCAATGTCAGCTGGCTCCAAGATGGACTCACTGCTCACCAAGGCCGAGCCCATCACTGCCAGTGATAGCACCTCTGGGATAACAGTGTTAAGAACAGAGGGAAATAGCTGTCCAACAGCAAATGCAGCCAGAGAAACACATGAGAGAAACAGCCCTGCAGACACACAGGTCAATGAAGGAGGGACAGAAGGTGATCTGGACACTGGAGCTGTGATTCGCCTGCAGCCTATAGGGAAGACAATGATGAGGCAGCTGTGCCTCTGGAGGTCCACAGTGGAGCAGGTGGATGCCCAAAGGAGATTGTTACCTTGTTGGAAGGCCATGCTGGAGCAGCATCCTTGGCAGGACCTGTGGCTCCATGGAGAGAGGACCCCACACTGGAGCAGGTTTTCTGTCAGGGCTGATGACCCTGCAGAAGAGTCATGCTAGAGCAGCCTGTTCTTGAAGAATTGCATCCCATGGAAGGGACCCATGCTGGAGCAATGGCCTTCTTTGAATGTCGTTGTATGAATGAAGGGCCAGACATGGCCAGACTCTTCTACAGCAATTTCTCTGGGAGTTTACAGACAGGTGTTTTACAAAAGCAGTATCCAGAAACTTAAAAAAAAAAAAAACCAAAACCCTTCTTAAATAGAATTCTGGCTTGCTGTGCAGTTCATTCAGACCGTGGTCCTAGAAGGTGAGTTAAGGTGAGTGCAAGGGTCTAGCACTTAGCTGGGAACTGTAGAAGGCATTCAAATCTTGTATGCAAAAAAACTTTGCAGGAGTACGAGATAAATGTGGTTAGAGTGCAGGCAAGCTGCCAGCAGCCTGCCACAGACTGTTGTGTAACTGCAGGACAGTTATAAATCAAATCCTTTGTATGCTTTTTCTGATTCAAGGTATATGTTAATCCCTTAATATCTTAAGGCAATGACTCATCAGGTGTTAGGTGCTGCATGTAGGTTAACAAAAAGCATCTTGAGCAACTTTGTTGTTAACTATTCTCACCAATCCAGTGATGTTGCTAGACTTTGATTTGACTCCAAGATATCCAGCTTCCGTAGCTCATGAAAAACCTTGTGCTGTATTAGTCGTGTTACTGTTCCTCATCTTAAACATATTGGAAGAATCTATAACATATGATATAATCAGAACAGATTGTGACCCTCATCCCCTCTGATTTGAATTGGATTCTTGCAAAGTCCGGTTCTATCCAGGGAGTTATAATTGTGTTCTTAGCAATCATGTATGCTAATTATCTATAACCATGCTGTGTAGAAAAAAATTGTGTGCAATATGTAACTTCCCTCAAATGTATGGCTCTTGTAGCCACTTGGTAATGTTTCTTTTTGATGATGGCTGGAAAGAAATCTTGCTGACTTTTCTCCTACTAGTTTATCTCTCTTCTAAAAATGGATTGTAAGATATCTGTGTTTCATTGGAAAGCTATTGAGCTGACGGCTGAAGAAATACAAGAGGATGATGAGAAAGTTATGTGCTTTGGGCATTTGATAGCTCAATCTTTTCATCCATGAGTGAATAGGCCTGTCTTGTAGGAATTTGTCTGTGGAGGCCTGTGTCTTTGGTAGTATATGGAAACAGGATAATTCACCTTTGTTCATTAAATCAGTGTAAGAATGTATTCAAAATAGGTTGGCATGTCATATGCTGTGATCTGGGTGGCTTGATTCAGTAGTGGAATAATCATGGAATTGTTAAGGCTGGAAAAGACCTCTAAAATAGAGTCCAACCATTAACATTAGCACTGCTGAGTCCACCACTAAACCTTGTCCCTAAGTGCCACATCCACACTTTTCTGATTAGAGATTGGGATTTCACTGCTTCCCAAGGCAGACTGTTCCAATGCCTGACCACCTTTCCTTGAAGAAATTTTCCCTAATATCCAATCTAAACCTTCACTGGTGGAACTTGAGACCATTTCCTCTTGTCCTAACATCTCTTACTGGTGAGAAGAGGCTGACCACACCTTGCTACAAGCTGCTTTCAGGTAGTTGTAGAGAATTAAAGTCCCCCTGAGCCTTCTTTTCTCCACACTAAACAACCCCAGGTCTCTCAGCTGCTCCTCATCAAACTTATGATCAAGACCCTTGCTGGGCTCCATTTCCCTTCTCTGGATAAATTCCAGTGCCTCAATATCCTTCTTGTTGTGAGAGGCCCAGAACTGAACGCAGAATTCAAGGTGTTGCCTCATCAGTGCCAAATACAGGGGGACAATCACAGCCCTGGTCCTGCTGATTACACTGTTGCTGATCCAGGCCAGGATGCCATTTGCCTTCTCGGCCACTTGGGCACACAGCTGGCTCATGTTCAGCTGCTGTTGACCAGTAACCCCAGGTCCTTTTCTGCTGGGCAGCTTTTCAGCCACCCTGGCCAAGCCTGGAGCAATGTCTGGGGTAGTTGTGGCCAAAGGGCAGGATCTGGCACCTGGGCTTGTTGAAACTCCCTGCAATTGCAGGACCAAGTTCAACTGTTGTGTCTGGTCTTGTGCCTTGCTGGGAATGCTATGTGAGCTTATTGGCGTTAAAAATCACATGGAAGTCATTGTGGGACAGAAGGAGATTGATCATGGTTTGATGTTTTTTTCTACAGAATATTCGGGAACTACCACAATTCCTTCTCTGACAACATAACTTTTACTTTAGACCTTTGTCCCCATGGATAAATGTAACCTGTCTCTCATGATGACTTATTCTGTATTTCATCTGGTTGGAAACATTAGAAGCTGAAAGTAAACTGTGATAGCTTTTCTTGCTCATTCTTTCCAGCTATTCAAGAAAACTTAAATACTTCAACAAAACTCTGATAAAACCCCCTTTTTAATTAAAAATTTGAGACCGGAAAAAAGAAACAAACCAAATAACTGGGGAAGTGTGCTCTGCTTTTTCAAGAAGATAGTAGTTAAGGCTGCCCAGCCCCTTTCCTCTGGCTAATTTTTGCAAGTGAAGTTTGCCCAATTATCTTAATACAGGCTGATTTTTGCTATGAGGTCTGAAGTGTACCAAGATACGAAGTGGACTCTCTCAGGGGCTTGATCAAGAGACTACAGCTGGGATTACTTTTACTTTGCTGACCTGGATACAGGTTCCTAATTTTCTATATTCCTGCTGGCGGTCTGTGTGTCTGACTCTCATGTTGAGGTTGAAGTTGATGGGAGTTGTCTAAATTAGACTGTAACATAATATATGCACAGACTAAGTGCTTACTTTTGTGCCCTTAGTCATCTAGTCTTTCGAAAGCAAACCAGATTGCAAACCAAACAAATGGTGTTTGAATGTGTGCTTTTGATCAGTCTGGAATTTGACTGCACGAGTTCATTGTCCAGTTCATGGCAGTAGTGTTATTGCCTGTGGTATGTCTTGGCCCTGAAGAGTGATGGGCCTTTGGCATGGCTGGAGGCTTCATGGGAGGTTACTGAGACTAGGGGAAGGGTGACCTGATCTTTTCTTTCCATTCCAGGTCCAGAAACAAAATGTTTTTCCCATGGTCAGCCATTTGACTATAAATTTGGCCACACTAATTTGAGAGGTCAAGCTCTGCTGTGTCTTGGCCAGCCCTTTTTCAGGATCGTCATTCCTGCTCTTGCTGGCAGGCAATTATTTTAACATTACTTGCTTCTACAGAGAGACTCCATATGTCAGGTCCAGCCTATTTGACAATTTTGAACTAATGTCTGATTTAAAACTATTTTCAGCCCGTAATTACAACAATGAAAATACCAAAGAAATTGATTTCTTATATTTCTCACATTATATTACTTGGGATTCCTGTCTAAGTGCCAAGGGGTTAAATATGATTCATGTAATCTACTTTGCTACTAATCATTTATTCAATTACCTATTAGAACTCAGGCAAGAAAGACCAAAAAAGGAAAGAGGAGAGACCAACCTGGAGTATATATTCAATAAAATGCTGCAAGAAACAACCAATCATTAATTATCTAATCAGCATTCTGCGAGTCTTTTAGCCATGATCTCATTACTGTAATTAATTGCAAGAATCATTTTGTAAACAGAACACAATAAAAGTATATGCAACATAACAGCATCCAAATTAAATCTAAATCCCAGAATGAATAACAGAGAAAGCTGGAAGATATTACTAAGAGAGGGTGTCATTAAAGGAGATCATATTTCAATGTCAAAATCTGGTGGGCTACTAGTACTGCAGGAGTAAATCAATAGTGTTGCATTGAAAGGACTGGGCCAGATCCACTTTGGTGCAATTAATCACTACTCCATTAAAGCTTGGAGAGGTAGGAGCGGCTTCTTCGCCAGTAAAATTGAATTTTCTTTTTGTAGCTTCTGGGACTGGCATGTTGGCAAAGCTTCTGTGCTTGGCTAGTTTTTTTGTACCGAGTAGGTAAGATTGTTCATGTACTTGAAGGATTTAGGAAAACGCTCCCTCTCCTTTGAGTAGTGGAGAGGTTCTTGAAGGATTTTGCATGTCGAATGTCTTCCCTTTGGCTAGCTTTCTGTAGTCCTTTACTTCTGATAGTGGTAGCCCTACTCTATTTCTTAAGACTGTTTCTACAATAAATAATTAAAGTATGCAGACAGATCCCACAAACACCTGCTGGGCTTCCAGCAAAGTTATTTTATTCTACTTTCAGGATTCTACATTTAATATTCCAGCAGCACAATACATTTCTGTCTTTGGCCTTACCAGTCTTTTGACTGCAGTATTTTATCATATTTTTCTCCTTTTCGTTTAATTTTTCATTATTTTTTTCTGAGGATCAATGTCAGTATTCATTTAAAAGCTATAAAGCAATGTATATAAAACAGTCCCAACAACCATAGGCTTGGTTATGCCATTGATTTCTTCCCTGAGCAGAATTCCCTGCTGTCTGCAATGGTGAGTTGCTCAAAGATATTGATAATGTGTATCCCTCTACAGGGAATTTAGATTTAAAACATGATACCTTCTAGTCAAAAAGTCTGCATGGAGTGCATTAACTCTGGGGTAAAAGCTGCATTGTACAAAAAACCGTCACCAATTGCCCCCACTTCCACCCCAGCAGACTCCAAACTTTCCCTGACAGAAGAAATGAGTGTTCTGGCTGTAATGTCGGGGGAACCCCTCATTAATGTTTCCACCTCTCCCTGCTGAGACCTGACAAAGTACTGGGCTGTGGTCCAAACTGAGCTTCTTGGGACAGGGTAGGAGGCAAATATGCCTGATGGCTTTATGTGTGGAGGATCCCCCCTGTCCGTAGTTCAAAGCTGTGTTTGTTTTATTTGGACAGATTGGCCAAGGTCCAGATTTTGAGGAACTTTAGGACCTTGTCTTGCATTGTACTGTTCCTGCTAGCAAGTGCTACATGCCTGCCTTGGCATGGTACCATGCCAATGTGTGGGTCAGGATGTGCTTTGGAAGGTTTGCCATGACACTGCAATGCATTTATTGAGCTACTGAGTTCAGAGCACCCCTTAAATCCTCCCTCAAAGAAAATTCTACAGAGGAAATGCAGAATGCCTTGTTAATTCAGTTTTTAATGGTGAATGCCCCATGGATTTCCCTTTGATAATCACAGTTTGCTTCCATGAGCAGGCAAGCACGTCATACCTTCTTAAGTCTGCAAATTCCTTCAGGTAAAACTCAGTGTTAGCCAGTCGTGTAGATAAGGGGAATAATAAAAAGCGGAACTTTGGCCTCTGCCTATTTTGCAGGTATATAAATAGTGGAAATATGGCTGAGCCAGAGAACTGCCCTTTTTTTGTGACAAAGAGATGTTTTAAGTCACTGACTAATTTTGTTTTTAAAGACTTAAATGTCCTTAAAGCATTTTTTGCTTTGGAAGGGTGATTCTGATTTTATAGAGTGAGCCTCATGTTTAAATTCATTTGTCCTCAACAATGGACTTCTGCTGCATTTAACAAGTGTGTTTTAATGGTAGGGTTAAAATAAATGCCTTTTTTTCCCAGTAAAAAAAAAAAAAGTGCACCATCTATATGAATTAATATTTTCCAAAGTAATAAATATTATGAACTTATTCTAAAACACACTGGGATAATATTTTTCTGGTTTTAGACCATTAGCCAATTTTTACATATGCTCTGTTTGGCATGCTGGAGAGACGCCATAGAGGGGTCTGAAATTTTTTCTAGTGCAGCTGTTAGATCAGTTGTGTTGCTTGATTGATGTATCATGTCAGTGAGCCCTGAAAAATATGTCCACTTCTCTGGCTAGAGAAAGGATGCCAGGACCCTTCACAGGATATGGGCATGACTCCACCTGTGCTGAGTCCTTGTGAAGGCTGGGTGAGGAAGGTGTTTTGTTTCTTGTGCTGGGAAAGCTGTGGCATGTGCAGTTGTTCTTCATTCACCTTTGAGTTTTCGCAGACTGGGTGTTCAAGTCCTCCTTCGGGTGCTGAGGCACTTGGGATTTGCAGGAGAGATAATGCTCTTCGTGTAAGGGCATCTGTTTATTTGGATTATATAGCATGGAAAGCATTTGTGGTTATATTGACCTTTACTTGTTTGCTGCTTCTGTGCAGTGTCTGAAATTAGATTATTTTTTAAAGTTTACCTCCTTAGGAAGGTTTGGGAAAATGTTAGCTGTCATAAAATGTAGGGTGTTTTGTATTGGAAATAGATATTACCTTCCAGGTACCAGTAATAGCTATTTTTCCTCAAAGAATTACATGGTACTTTCTATTTGCTTTAATCCTGACCCTCAAAGAATAGATTTTACCATCTGCATGATAACCAAGTTTGGGAAATAAGCTTCTGGAGGAAAAGTAGATGCATCATCTGTCCATGTGGGATTATTAAACTGGAACAGCTACATGGTATTTTGTCAGTTGTCTCCCATCTTCAATTTGAAACACGGACAGCTCAGTTTCTCCATTTACGGCTTTGAATATACTTGAGAAACTAATAAACTGAAATGACAGATACAGAGGGATTACAGGATATCAAGCAGTATTTTCCAAATGGGGTAACAACTGCTATGAAAAAACATTGTATTGTAATAATGAAAGTTATCTTCTTGCATCTTCTGCTTGCTGGTCTGGAATCACCAAAGAGATGGAAATTTCTCTGGCGACAAAATACTCGGCAAACCTGCTGTGGGATATTTGTCAGTGGTTACTGCTCTGAATAGCTAATTTAAATAAGCCCCTCACCATTACACTGGGAAATATCGGATGAAGCACTCTCTGCTCCTTAGGCTGACACGAATCCTTTACTTCTCTGAAACCTCTTTTGCCGCATCTCTCTGAAACTAGCGAGACCTTCATGGTTCTGGGTGCATCTCACCAGGCTCTGAGTCAGTGATGAAAACCATTGGAATCACTGTATTCTTTGAAGCTATGGGTCCCTCTGAGGTGTGTGCAAAAACTAGAGAATAGATTTGATGGCTGTGCAGAACAGTCCCTTCCAAGGCTTCCACGGGATCTGGGAACACTGCCTCTCTCTGACTGATGAAGCCTTACTGAGAACCAGTGAATACTGAGGCCAGAGCTACCTGAACCGAGTTGCTATGAGTCCAAGAATCTCAGTGCAAAAGATGCTAGCAATAGCCCTGTGGCAAGTCTGCAAAAAAAGAACACCTTAGCAGTGAATTGTATTTGGAGGAAGTACTCTAAATTTCCACTAGGAAGTTTTTCTTTGTAGGACACTTTAATCTTTCCTGGGTCTTGCTGTACTTAGAATCTCAGGAAAAGAACACTGTTTTTTCTTGTTTGATTTGATTTCAATGTAGAAAATTGTTATTTGAAGGAAATCTTCAGGCATAACTGTAAGTACTTGCTTAGCAACCTTGTATTAACGGCCTCTCTGAACAAAGGTGACCCTGAATACATGAGTATTTTTCTTTCTCCATTCTCTCTGGTTTTATGATTCAGCTAGGGATGAAATTTAACACAGTTTGCATAGAATTGCATAAGTGTATTACAGGGAGACTCCACAATACATAAGAATAAATTAAAGTTAGCGTGGGCAAATGTTGGATTTGGCGCTGCAATGGGGCAACTCTGGATGTATCTACAGACTGGGGAATGAGATAATGGAGAGCAATACTGTGGAAAGGGACCTGGGAGTCCTGCTCAATGTCAAGCTGAATATGGGAATTTTCAGGGCAGTCATGTTCCTTTATATTTCTCCATTGCCCATGCCACCTGCTCTGTAGCCTTCCTTCCTCCTGAGGAAGCAGACATAAGCAAGGAGATACCGCAACTTGCCAGGGTAAATGGGTTTTGCGGTTTCCTAGGGTTCTAAATTTTTGGTAGAGTTATTGAGGAGCTGGGTGTGAGGGGGAGATATGTGCCTGGAAGTGGAGAAGGCCACAGGTGTCTTGAGCTGTTGCAACTCCAGGCAACAAAAGGCGGTCAGGTCTTCTCATGTCTCCTGGCTCAGATGTTCACAACCCCTCTACCTCTCCTGTCCCTGATGGGTGGTGTGAATTGTCTCAGGATAAGAACACCAGGTGGTAATCGTCCTAAGAACACTAGGTGGGAATTGCAGGAGGAGCTGTCTGGATGCTCAGATAATAAATGCATTGCAGAGATGGAGAAGCTGTGGGGGTTGCAATTGGCTTTGGTACACATCAGCCTTCCAAAGGGTATAAAATGCTACTGGAGACTGGGCTGCTGTGCAAACTGGCCTTCCAAGGCTGCAGGCAGATTCCAGGTGTATTCCCCACCCTGACAGTGATGCCTGCAGGGTACATCCAGACTGAAGATGGTTAACACTCACAAAGATGAGGAACACTCGGATGGGTGAGTAAAAGCAAGCTCTAAGATTGATCACACACAGAGATCAAATTCTAAAGTAGTTCCATAGGCGCTTTGTTATTGTGACTCCTGCAAGGCCAAAGACTGCAAATCTGTACATTTCTAGCCAAAGTTACTTATAATATAAACTTTTAGAGTATTATATACTCCATTGGAAATATTTAGAAACTATATTAGCCATAAGCCTTATCATAATCCTCCTCACAATCAGTGTCATATTTCTTGCACCCTGACTGAGAGCCTTCTCTCGATTTCTCTGCTGTCACTGTATAAGAGCAGGGGAAGTGAGGTGATGTCACCCTCTCCTACCTGATGGGCCATAGGACCTGTGATAAAATTATCAGGAACTTTCCTGTTTAGGTAAAACTTCTTGTCATGTCTTCAGAGGCAACTATCCTAGAGGAGAAAATTCACTTCCAGAACAATTCACTGTGGCTTGTCTCTGTTGCTGCCCTTAAATTACTCTTTTCAGGGCTACATGTAACAAATTGGAGAATTACTGATATTATACTTGTGGCCAATATATTAATTTCTGTTTTGTGATTTTGGTGTCTCTCTTCCCCTTCAAAGAGTGCCAGCATAAAGTTGAAGCTGTCTCTATTATTCAGCTTTGTTTAATGCATTCCTGCAGTAAAGCTTTCAGAGCATAGTATCAATGCATTTACGGTGGCTCCTCAGACAACTCATCCATCAGTTTTAGCAGTATGGCACAGTCTGTGTTATAAAGCACATGTAATAAACATGTAAGTTTCAGCTCTGCTACAAAAATATTTTTTCTTGGGCAATATCCATAGTTTTTTAATGCATTACAGACCTGAAAATGTTAAATTCAAATATAAAGAAGTGATCTGCCTTTTTTTTTTTTTTTTGAGGAAAAATTATTCATTACTTGGCTCTGAATATCAGATAAGACTAAATTCTGGCACATGACTTTTTGAAGGTTTTGTATTGCAGAAAAGCTTGCAATCCTCAACACCCTCTCCATTCTCTGCAAACATTTAGAACAGCTATTTTCTCCTTCAGATGACAATTTTCATTTCAAGCAGGCTACAAGAGGTCATTTAGCTAATTTATGTGGAGATGAGGGAGGGTTGGTGGCACAGGCTTGAGAAATCAGGGAGATATGCTGCAAATAAGACTGCAAAAATAGTTGATGAAGTGCCATTGCTGTCAGCATTTGCAACTGTAGATTAAGGTGTTCACATCCTAATTTAGCCTTGTGCTTGAGGCACACCATTAACCTCCTGACAGCTAGCAAAGTGCGTGCACTATGGATCACCTGATCCATTTTTTTCTTCCAAATGTTGACTGTTTAAGTGCTGCAGAAGTCTTAAAACTCTCTGGCCACAGGCTCCTTTCTAATTTTAAACTAGAGTGATTATATGGAGATATGGAGCTGATGCTATTGAAAGGGACAGCATGTTGTCTCTGAAATACAGACAATGTTCCCGACTATTGTCACACATATCAACAGCCTGCCTTCTCCTCTCCAAGCTGTGTGTTTCAGCAAATTCCAGAATAATAAAAATTCAGCCCATGTTATCTTCTATGAGTAATTCTCCTGCTTATGCAATGTTATTCCAGGAACTGTATTCTGCCAATGCCAACAATTGGCACAGATTTTGTTCCAACTCTTGCCCTGCTTTTAAGCAGATTTTAGCTATTGCAGTAGATTATGCTGTGTGGGCTATTTGTTTTTCTGTGACAGTTATGTGTTAAATTTGATATTTGAAAGATAGCTCCTGTTAGAAACTTTACATGTATTCATCTTGATATGGGGTGAATAAGAATAGAATAATTTTGTCATGCTGTGCATCAGTCACACAGATTCCCTGAAATGTTTTAGGTATGTCCAAACCCAGCCAATAAATTGCTTTCATAAAAGTTAGCCTAAATCCTTGGATTTGATCGGCAATCCATGTGAGATCCCAAAATCTGATTCAGTAAGGCACAATGGAGAAATAGCAGCTCTGGGCAGTTCTGCACCCTGGTGACTATAGCAGCACCTTCCTTCCTCTTCAGCTTGTTGCGTGTTGATCCCAGAAGAGGTGTATAGTTTAAAATGGCCAGAGAAACACTTCCAGTGGGATTCCCTATATGATCAGGTTAGCTTCAAACTGTTCCTGTCTGGATTTTCTTGTTTTTCCCTCTGAGATGCAGAGGTTTTCATAACACTTTGATCCTGTCAGTATTTCTCTTGGTGGGCAGAAAATACCATCTTGTTTTCATTGCTCTGTCTTGAACTTGCTGAAGTTTTTAGCAGCCCCCTGCTGTGGAAGAGGTTTTTTGCTGAGGTGCAAACTGGTACAGATCTGTTAAGTGTAACAGTGCTTCCTGCTCTTCTGCCAGCCCTTTTCACTGTGCTGCAGCATGGTAAATGTTTGCAAGTGCATAAAACTTTTCACTTCCATGAAGCTTCTATTTTTCATTTGGGAACTTGCTGTCTCTGAAAGAAAACAAGCTAACTGGTGCCTTGGATTCCTTGATTCTTGGTGTTTGAGTAGTGACTGGTGAGTTCTGGGAGCGTGAATGAAAATCAAAGTACCCATGCTGCTGAATTTTTTCCAGCTTCTGAGTTGTGTTCAGGATGGATGCAGCTGCTAAAGGCTTGCTTTAGGTTTTGAGGTCCATGAGGGAGTTAAATCACTGCCCTCATGGAATGAATCACCTCCTAACTAGGTGAGTCACCCAAAAACAGTGAGTGTTTGAGTCATCCCTCAACTGGGTACTGACTGCTGTACCATGAGGAGATGGTCCCTGCTGGAATACCAGTGCTAGAGTTCACTGGCTGAACCTCTTAAAACCTGTTTTTTTTGTGAAGGACACTGGGAGCCTGGATATTTCTCCATGTGAAAGAAGTATGGTTACATGTCAGTTCTCAGAACTGTGTGTATAAATACACGGAAAAATAAGTAAAACCTTCCACAAATTCCACTCTTGGAGAATGACTCAGGAGCTGCTAGTGTAATGGAATGACTCTTCTATGACAGGGAATAGTGGGAAATGGTGTTATCACTGACTTTCCAATATACTTTCTTTACCATGATCTTCTCCTTCAGACATCTGGGCTGTTAAGGATGCTGAAGAAAAGACTGGCAGTCTGAGTATGCTTTGGCTCATTCTCAAGCTGTGCTATTCACAGTGTCATTATCCTGAGCCATGCTAGGGTTATGCCTTACTTTGCAATAAAATATTATTTCTGGTGATCTCTGCACAGAGGTGGCAGCAAGACAAGCTTTTTCTTCTGGTCCTTTACAAGACTGCAGTGGCCTGATGAAGGACAAAGTCAATATTCTAATATCCTATGTTTATGTGTTCTACTTTCTGCAGTGGAAGGGTTTTGTGCTCTTGAGGAATGTGAAGATAGAGAGGGGGAATACATCTATTTGAGTGTTCCTTGATATTGAACCATCATTGAAAGGCACTTTGAATAAAAATGCAAATAAATTGTTAGTGCATTGTTAGTGCATGATCCAGAGTCTGAAAGAGTCTTATACCATTACAGTGACTTTTGGTTTGAGATGGAATTCAGAAAGCTCTAAATTCGTACATAGTCATTGTAACAGATGGCTTATGACGGTTGGGCACAAAGGGTTAGAGTGAATGGGGTAACACCAGGCTGGTGACCAGTCACTAGCTGGGTTTTGCAGGGCTCCATCCTCATCCCAGTTCTCTTCAACACCTTTATTAATAACTCAGATGCAGTCCCACAGACAGGGACCTGGGAGTCCTGGTCGATGCCAAGCTGAATATGAACCATTGTGCATTGGAAACCAGGAGGGCCAAGCATATCCTGGGGGACATCAGGCACAGCCAGGGAAGGGAGGAGGTTGTCCTGCTCTGCTCTGCACTGGGGCAGCCTCACCTCCAGTGCTGGGGGCAGTTCTGGGTGCCACCACATAAAAAAGACATCGAGCTATTACAGAGCATCCAAAGGAGGGCTCTGAGGATGGTGAAGGGTCTGGAGAAGAAGACTTATGGGTACTTAAATGTATTATTTAAGCAAGTGTCTATGCATAGATAACTCATTCTCAGTTCCACCTGTGGGCCAGCATTTCTTATTAAAACTTCATGCTCAGTGCTTGTCAGGATGTCAGCTTCTGCTTAGAAGTAACAGACATTACTGTGAGTTTTTGCGAGCACTTGTTCAAGAGAGTTCCACCTTGCACGTTCTAACTTGGAAAACAAAATGGTGCAAGAACAGTTCTAATGAAGCATGGCCATGGCTGAGATTGTAGACTAGAAGGAAGATTTCTGTCAGTACATCCCAATGGATCCTTTCTGAGAAAAAAATACAAATTCTTAGTTTTTCTAGAATGCTGTTTCTATTCTATTTTTTTTTTCATATTCAATGACTTTATTATGCTTCTAGCTGTTCTGTCACATGGATTTCTGTTCTGCTTTTGTGGAACACCATTTGAGGTATTTACTGAGGAGGTGGTGTTAGGAATTCTTCAGGCTGTGGTGTGTCAGGTAACAGTTTCTATAGTGGTTTTGAACCACAGTCCAGAATGTTTTTTCTGATCATGTAGGTAAACAGAATCTTAGATTACAAGGAGTTATATTAAAGAGAATATTGCTAAGCTTTTGTATGGCGGGGTTTGTTAGTTTTCACTTTAGTGATCCTCTCATAAATCCATAAGGCTAATGTAGATGTTCTTGGTCCCCATTAACTTGTCAATGCATCAGTGTCAAGCTAAGAAAAGCCTCTCCAGCCTGTTTCTGACGCTACTGTATAGTGCTGCATCTCTCAAGCCTTTATGGTCTTGCATTAAGCGGCTGTGCAGAAAGGTGGGTTTTTTATAAGGATTTTGTCCAACCTATGTGGTACGAAATACTGCTGTTTGTATATATGCCACTTATGTGTGTATATGTATTTATGTGCAGCTGACCTGAAACATCTCAATGACAAAAGCCATTTCCATGCCACTTTACAAAATATGCTTCTGTCCTTTCCCTCACTTATCACCAGCTTAATATTTGTTTTAGCATACCTGAAAGCTCATAACTACAAGTGTTTATTCTCCTTTAATGGCTATCTAGCAGTAGTTTACCTATTTTAGCTATTTATTAATTATTTGTTTGAACAACACTCCTGAGTCCTAGATAAGGCAAGATCCCACTGAGACAAGTACTGTGTAAATATGTAGTAAAAATCCCTGCTTTGAAGAGTTTCAATATAAGCCATATTCGTTTGATCAACAATACGCGATGGACTGCTGTGCCAATCTTGGTCCCCTCCAAAAATCTCAGGCTTCTAATTTATCCTCTGTTTGATCCTGTAAATTGCAGAATGGAGGCCGAGATTGACAAGATGGCTGAGGTGGGAGGAAGTAGAGAAGTACAGTGGAAATAGGAGAAACAAAAATGATGGAGTAGTTTTTGTAACTGAGCAATGGTTAAACATTTAAAAAAATGACTGGAGATGTGACAGGTATATAGTAATGAATTATATGGTGAACGAAAATAAGGGTGGGATGTTACCTCTTCTAGCATTAGAGCTTCAAGGCATCGTGGTAACCTAGTAGGTGGCTAGTAGGTAAAAGTTAAGGGAGAGTAAAAGGAGATAATAATCTGTCATGCAGCGGATAGTTGAGCTGTTGATGTACTTGCCACAGGATACTGGACATGCAGAAAGCTCCTATGGGCTCAAGGTGTCACTGGACAAATTAATGCAATAAAAAGACATTGCAGAAGATTGAACAAAGATGTTTCCTCTGGCACAGGATTGGGAAACAAATTTCCAGTGGGCCAGGTAGTAACAGCATTGCTCTCCAGTTTTAACCCCTTATGTTTGCAGATATTCATGCCTAGCCACGGTCTGTCATGGAACATTAGTCCTTCCTGTGAGATGGCACATCTTAGCAGTATTGTTCTGTGCTTTTTATTTGTCATCATCTTCTTGGGGAAGTCTGGTATGCTAATGTAATGGTAGCCACTAGACTTTATTACTGCTAAATTTGCCAAAATTTTTTGCTTTGTGAACAAACACTGGCCTTTATTGCCCTTTCCTCAACACACAGTTGGTCATTTCTGCAAATGAGCCATTGCTCTTGGGCAGCTTGTCATGGCCAAACTCTTAAAGTAAATTGATATATCCCTACTGTGACAATCAGTTGGACCTGATCCCTCAACTATTTCCAAATGCTATCTCCTATTTTCATTCCTAATGTCTACTGGTCCGGAGAGATTCTGTTTCTCCTACACTGAATTCAATGTAACTACTTCAGAGGTCTAGAAGGTCCTATAACAAGGCTGGAAACAAAAAAAAAAAAATGAAGCTTAAAAAGGCTAAAAGCAGATGTAGATATAAATTTTAGTTGTGCATAAATGTGCAGATAACTTTGGCAATGGATGGTTTATAGTGGTAGGTGCATCAAAGGCATGGAAGGCTGGAATAAAGGAAGTTTGCAGGGATCGAGATGGATTCATGGCCTGCCTCTTTTGGACCCACTGAGATAAAATAAGGGAGCACATGCAGACTTCATTCCCAGGGCAAAAAGCTAGACATGGGGGTGCCTCTGTTAAAGGAGAGGCTCAGTTGATACAGCAGCCCTATGAATTCTTCTTACTGCTGTGCTCCTCTCTTATGGACCTGCCATGCTTACTGCTCATTTCTAATTTCCATGTATTTTTGACAAGTTATCACTATTTTTGCAGAAGGTGCAGATTAGGAGGAGTACATAGAAATCAGATAATAGTCTAGAGAAAGATGCAGGAATGTAACTGATACCAACACTTTTCATGAAAGCAATATCGGTACCACGCACTGAAGAATATTCTGCATACTGAATACCTTTTCTTCTTTGAGACCCAATGGGTAACTCTGATGAGCAACAGTACCTGTAGAGACAGCAAAACCATCACAGCTGTCAGTTAGGCCTACGTTAATGTGTCTTGAAAGAGTGATTAATGGGTTTTGACAATATCATTGCATTTCATATTTAATCAGATTATGCATCTGTTAGGAATGGTGCACTCCTAACATCTGCAGTCAGAGCCCCTGATCTGCATCCAGATCATCGTTTTGGCAGGAACATGAAGCATGATCTGTGGTGTACTTTCGACAAGTTAGAGCTATGTGCTGTCTAGTGTGCTTTTAAAATCGTCTGTGCTCACCTGCATGGCTCCTGTATGTGTATATGTATGCTCATAGGCTCCCTTCCTGGTGAAAATCCCTGTATGGCAAAGCATAGAGCCTGAAGACAAAGTAAATGGAGTATTTCACTAAAGGGGAGTGGTGGTGCAGTATAATGTTTGCACACGTGTCAGTATATGTGTGCCTAATGCTCTGCTAGGTGCTTCCTGTGTGACTTCTCTCAAGCTGGCTGCAGACCAGCCATAAGGGGTTGCCTTGATTTTCTCTGGACCTTGTGTTCATCTCTAATTTGGTTTCTAGTGCCTTTTAATATTTTGGGGCTCTGAAAGAATGGGGGCAACATCAGGTACCACAGTAGTGGAGGTGTGGAGGGGCTTGACAGACCCCTACAGAGTCTGTAGGCCAAACGGAGTTAGTAGATGAAACAGCAATGGATAAATTCAGAGTGTATCTATAGCAAGGAAGAAGACAAGGTCATTAGCATGGAAACGGATTAAAAAAGATACATAAAGAACTCTTGTAGGTAGACTACGTGCATAAGTGTGTATACATGCCTTATGAACTTTTTGCAAAACTTTTGCAAAGTATATTGATGTTAATTGCTTTGCACCAATGAATATAATAAGTTATTGTGAGGTAGTTAATGACTTAAGATCACGCTTTGCTAAGAGCATATAAACCGTAGAACATGCAGAATAAAGAAGACCCCATCGTTATTCTGTTCAAAAGTGTGTGTGTGTGTATGTCACGTCCGTCCTGACAGTGACATGGGGGTTAATCTGGCCTGCAGAAATTTAAAGGCTCATGATTCAAAAATGATCATATATCTATTGGAGAAGCTCTTAAAATACGTAGGAGTCTCTGCCTGGAAATACATAGAACAAACTGATGTATTTTGGCTGAAGGCTGTCCCAACACTTGTCTTTATTAACTTTTAAAATAATTCTGCTTTTAATTCTCTCTGAAACAGAACAAACTGCCTTGGATGTCAACACACTCAAGTAGGGAACCTGAGCATAGTATCACAAATACATATGGTCCAAGAATTAAAAAAAATTCCACGTAGACCATCTTTCTTTGGTACATACAGCACAAATTGCCTCCCCAAATGCTGTCAGAAATTTAGATCTGGGGTGTCCTGCTGTGCTGTACAGTGACTGTGGATAAGGTAGTCCTAGTTGGCCAGGAGCAGGCAGGGAAAGGTAGTGGAACTGAACATGGGTTGCACAGAAGAGTGCACACAATTGTTTTGGTTTCCCTAGGCACCCAGCAGGAGCACCCAGTGGCTGAGCAGCTCCCCTGACAGCAAGCTGGGGGAGGTAGCAGGGGATTAGCAGTGCTCTGGAGTGAAATAATTTACTGGCATTCACACAGTGGGGAGCAACCATGATGCTGACCAGCTTCATTCTCTCATCTTCGCAGATACGTCTCAGGGCTTAAAAGGAGGCTATGAAAGTACACTCCAGGGTACATGTGAGCCCTCCTTGTCAGTTACACACCGTCTGCCTAGGATTTTGTTGGACTGTCACCATTGTTACATAAATGATACTCCTCTGCTAACCTGCAGAGCATACACCCTCCACCCCAGAGCACGTGGGAGTAGGGCTTGCAAGGGAGCTGCAGCTCTCACAGGGAAAGATCATTTCTTCTTCCTGTCAGGGACTTCATGGTGTGCAGGGTCTTAAGCAATCTCGCAGTTCCTTTGGAAGATGAGGTCCCTGCTTTGACAGACTGAGAAGAATTAATTTTCCATTTAAATACCAGCTGTCACCCCAGACTGGTTGCATGACCATCTACATCTGCAGAGCTATTTTCTTTTCAGAAAAACAAGTCATCTTATTTGCTCTGTGAATCTCTAAAATTGAAGATTATTGTTTTGTAAATAAACAATAAGTAGTTAAAAGACGTTCTGGTCAACAAATACAAAAAACCAGCCTATAATTCCCTTGTTGTGACTATTGTAAAAAGCAACATTTTATTAGACAGGCTTATGTCATCTCTTGGTATATATTTGCCTTCAAATGTGTCAAAAGGTGTCCAAATGTCCATGAGCAGGATGCAGGGAGATGATTTGAGTAATAATTATACACTGGTACAACAAAAAGACATCAATGATTCATCATTTTGTTGCATAAGTCATCATTCTCATTACTGGGGGAGGGGGATTAGAATCGCTTATTCCACTGTGTTGTTTCAGAAATGGTCTTAAGGTTTCATTGTTTCAGTACTTTCTGTTGTATTCTGGTTATGCAGCAAGTTTGGAACCCTGATGTGGGAGATCCTTTTTTCATCTGATGTGGAAAATCTGCCTGTTTGAGTGAACTATTAGTCTAAATTGAAAAGACAGGAAACAAAGGCACTGCTGGTGAAAGAACCAAGATGGGTCACACGTTTGAGAGAAACCATTCCTGTTCAGCAAAGCATGTGAATGCCTGTGTCCATACTCCCAGGCAAGGAGCAAGGCAAGCACTAACAGGAATGGTTTCCTAACTCAAGGCACTTGTGACAGTTTTGCTTCAGAGAGAGGGGTGGTCGAGGTGTAAGTTTTGGGGAGGATGGATTGTTTCCACTTTTATGGAGTACATTGTCTTGGGCATACTGAATAAACTGGGGAAAATCTTGAGAACAGATCCTGACGGCATTTGTCTCTCACTATGGCATTGTCCTAAAGACACCGGATAAAGGTTGGCTTAGTGAATACTGTTGGCTAGGAAACCATTTCCCCTTCCTCAGCATCCTGTTTGCCAACAGGGAAGCCTGTCTGTGTGAGCTAACCTGAATTTTGACAGTTGAGTTCTGGGACTTATTGTGGAAACTGTGCCTGGAGGGCTTTTAGTATGTCCCTTACAGGCTGTTAGAATGAGGACTGCAGTTGGATTTCTTTTCCTTGAGCTCAACATTTTTACTATTGAAGAAATCTGAAGTGCTCCCAACTTTTAAAAAGGATGGGAAAAAGCATAACCACAAAGGGTTGCTGAACTTAAAGGCCTGAGAGCTAGCATAAAAACTGGCACAGGGCTTCATTAATTGTCCTTCATCCATTAACCTCTGGACTGAGCTTGCCATAGGGCACCACTAAAAGCAAGTCCTGTGCCTTAGACACTAAGACCTTTCTGCTTGCCTGCCCTGTAGTCACCCAACACCTCAGAGAATAAATCAGCTCCAAGTTTGCCAAAGCCTCTAGAAATGGAAGTTTCCATATCAGTTGTTAGTCTACCAAACTGGGACTTGATGGGTAGATATTTGACTGAAACTCAGAGTACAGTGTGGGTGGCTGTGCTAATTACAAGAGAACTAGAAGCAGTCTGGCCCTTGATGGGCCACAGGTGTAACCAGTAAAGATGAGCCCTACAAAAGAGGGGGTTGGCTGACCCTGAGATTGCCAGGATCTGCCTGCTGAGCTGTGAAGATGTGCTAGAGGCAGTCGGAGTCTGCTGGTTGTGCTGCGAGAGGGATAGGCGGCCGAGTGAGGAACAGGAAAGGTAAGATATTGAGTGAGGGACGGACAGGGTTAGGTGGCCGTGTGTGGAAACAGAAAGGAGTTAGCCATTCATGCAGAAAGTAGAACAAATAAGAAGAGACTGTATGATACTACCTGGGTGAAGTTTAATCCTCTGAAAGGTGTGTGGTGCTGCCTAAGGAACAGGGCTGAGTGCTGCTGCTTGTAGAAGAAATCAGAAGGCTGAGAGAAGCTGCTTGAACAAAGTTTAGTTCTCTGAAAAGTATTGTGTCCGTCTCGATGTGGCTGTGGGCAACTACAACAGTACAGGTGTATGAATGTGTGCCAGTGGGAGCTAGATGGTCACAGCCTTTTTCTTAAGCCTGGTGCAAAAGATCATACCTACAGGTGCATGTTTATGCCTTCTGTGAAACGGGCATTTGTCAAGCGCTGGGCTCTGGCAGTGCTGGTGCTATTTTGAATACAGCTGAGACCAGTTATAGGCTGTGGGCTGCTTTGTTCTGCGGAGTTTTATGTTTAAGAATCTTGCCTGTGTTTTCCTTGTTGGCCTGCCTCCCTCAGGATTCAGTCTAACACTGCAAGCAGCTTTAAATATTGCAAGATAGAAACTGTTTGAAGAGTAGCACCTTGCCTGACAAAGAAAAGTTTTGTTGTGTTGCTCAGATCCAGTCACCAAGCTTGAATCTAACTTTATTTCAAAATAGCTCTAGTCTAAGATCTAGAGGGGGTAATGTATAGTGTTGGCATGAAGATGAATGTAATAACATCCCATATAATTAGAAAGAGCAGTAGACTCCCTCTTCCATTGGGAAACAACTACTGTCATGTCTGCTAGAACAAAGCACTGTCTTTCTTCCTGCAGCATCCTGCAGTGCTTTTACAGGGATCTCCTCAAAAGAAATTTACCTTATTCTTCCCCTTTTTGAGTTCTGTAAGTCCCCAGAGTTCCATATTATATCAAAAGTTTAAAAATGGACCAGTGAAAAGAATAGGAGTAGCTCCCCAATGAAACTAAGTGTTTACTGTGGAGCAGTATGGTATCAAGGTTTTAGCTCTACTGACTTGAGTTTGTGGAGCTGCCTTCTCTGGAGACAATAAAAAGTTGTCTGGATGCAATTCTGAGCAGCATTCTCTAGGGGATCATGCTTGAGTGAAAAGGTTGGACTAGATGACTTCCAGTGGTCCTTAACCATTCTGTGGTTAGTGGCTCTGCACAACTGCTTATTCAAGAAAATGAAATTATCTGTGTGTATTTAATTTCAGTGGTATTTAGAACTGCCTCACTCAGGCTTTTCAGAAGATTGCAGCCAATATCTGAGATGTGATGCTGCTCCAAGCATGTAATTTCTATGTCTGCAGGGAATTCTCCATCCCTTGGGAGTTAGATCATCCTTAGAGAACTAGATCTGCAATTTGAAATTTGTGCTTCCTGTGTACAGTCAAATGCATTCAACTTATCTGCCATTACTTTGGCTGTATTTTCTGGGCTTTCCAGTTTTTATTTTTTTTTTTAACAGTTTAGCAGCCATACTTGAAACTAGTACTGCTATTTTAAGTAATTAAGATGTCTGAGCTGTCCTATAGTCCTGCAAAGTCCATCAACTACTGTTTTACTTAAAGATAGGTTTTAGCAAAGCGCTAATATTAAGAAGATATAATTCTCAAGTTTTCTGCACTTTGGTATCTTTTGAAATGATTCTTCTTCTCTGTGCATTGTGTATATATACGTCTGTTTATGTGTTGATATATATAATGAACTGTCTGCCAATTGCAAGGAGTACAAGGCTCTTGTGAAAACTGATGAGCACACCAATGTGCATTATAAAAGCTGGAATTCATAGTAACTACAACAATGCAGAGCTGTTTTCGTTTTCAAGGAAATTTTCCATAAAGTGAGAGTTGTGTTCCTTTTATTATGCAGCTACAGTACTTACCATGCTGGAAAACTTTGAAAATTAATACAGAATAGATTTGACCTCAGAGAGGATCATGATAAATTAGAATTGCTTTCAAGAATTCAAATTAGATTTGCAAACTGGTTAGTTTGATTGAGCCAAGATGATCTTATATAGAAGGGGGAAAATGATGGTGGCAAGATAGATAGATAGGCATTTGGCCATTAAATCCTACTGAATATTCTTTTTACTTTCTCCTGCTTTTCTCCCTGGTTTTGTTTACTTATTAGCAAACATTTGTAAGTAAAGTCTTCCTACTGTTGAAACTAGAGAGGGGATTTTTTTTCGTTTGTTTGGGGTTTTTTTTTTGGTTTTTGTTTTTTGGGGTTTTTTTGTTTTGTTTTGAGGACTTACTCTTTAGGGGTTTTGTCTGCTCCCTCAAACTCTTCAGGACACTGAATAGGGGATCTGTGAAGTTTCCTAAAGGCTACAGAAGCTGAAAGCTACTTTTCTGGCAGACTAGTAAGGGAGCGCAAAGGAGACAGCTAACTTGTAGGGATGACACAGAGGGGCTGAGAGGAAAAGCTTGGCATGTTCATTATGAGCATCTGGTGTGAGACATCAAGGACAGTCTCAGACAGCGGGCACTGTTGTGGGCTGAACACTTCCTGTGAAAAGGCATCCTCCAGAGGCCAGCCCATCCCAAAATCCTTCCCAGATAGACAAGCAAAACTGGCTGAGTGGGGTTCCTTCAGTCCAATCTTTTACCTAGGATGAGGGGAAAAGGCTGTCAGTACTCAAAAAACAAATGACAAAGGCAAGCTGTTGCTTAAACTGCCCATTTTGCTCACAAAGGTCTGAATCGGTCTTCTGATTCTAACTAGTGGATTTGCTTTTCATTCACAGACATTTAACAAAGCAGAAGTATTGTAATAGAGTGAAAAGAAGGAATGGGAGTGAGAGATGAGGGGTGCTAATAGGCCTGAAAATGAATAAAATATAGCACAAAGAATGACAACTCCAGCAGTTCCTCCTTCAGCAAGAGTTTTCTGTATGTAATTCAACTTGATATTTTGAGAACCTATTTGGCAGCTGAAAGAGACTTTGCCTGGTAACTTTTTGCACTAGAGAGGTTGAAGTGTGATGGGAGGAGAAGCTTCTTCTAAATAACAAGTATAAGTCAGTTGGACAAAATGGTTTCTCTTCTTATAAATGGCTCATTTTCAAGGGTAGCTCCTAATTCCTTTCACTAATTGAGGAGGTGGGGAGCAATTAGAGAATGAACAGTAGATTAGGTCAGGAGCATTGGGGCTATCCTGGGAACAAGCAGCAACTGGATTTCACTCTTTTAAGATTGATCCTGTGGGCTACAAATGCCTGTGTGGTACCTGAAGAAGGCACGGTTTGCCACTGAAGTCTCATTTCATGCCCCCTTCTTCCATCACTTCAGTTTTGTGTGGATCTTTGTCTCTGGGTTGAGGCCAAGGCCGTCTGCTTGCCTGAGTTGTGTGTCCACTCTGTTTAATGGGTCCAGCATCCCCAGCCAAGCTGGTCGAGGCTCAGCTCTAGCTGTGTCTCCCTGCCAGGGCTTTGCAGCTGGAAATAAAACCTGAATTGAAGTTGTCTGGATTTCAAGTGTAATCTGTTTTCAGCAGTTGCTCAACACTGATGTCCACTTCTCACTCAATACTTGGTTGATTCTTGGTGTCATCTTGAGCATCAGCTAAGTGAAAAGTAAGTGCTTGGGGAAACCCTTCACTTTCACCCTTGAAAATGCATGGTCCTTGCTTTACCAGGCATTTGGCTCTCGACTTAGTAGAGACATTTCTGCAAAGCTCAGTGCATCCGCAATATGCTTTTAAAATGGGGAGGAGCAAGCCTACATCTCTACACTTTCACAGCTGTAAACCAAAATACAAAGCGTTGTCGCAGCTGTAACTGGCTGGGGTGTACCTCGTTCTATTCTCAGCTCTCAGCAGTTATGGGCTTGCCATCTAGTCTCGCACCTGATTTTTCAGGCAACTTCTCTTTTGCAAGGGAAGATTTTAAAGCTGTCTTAATGTGTCTTCAGTATGTGACCAGGTCAGTTACTGCTTTCATGGAGGAGGGCATAAAGAAACAAAATCTCTGATCTTGAGTGCCCTGTATGAATAGGAGTAAATCAAGGGCAAACACAAGTGCAACACTAAGGTGAGTTTTTAAAAAACAAACCTCTAACAGTTTATTCTAAATTATCAAAGACAGAGTCTTAGATCTTCTGTTACAAACAAATGTTTAGTGAAGTCTGTTGCTTTTGTTGAAAGCAACAGCTTCATGTGACTTCAGGAGTGTCAGCTTTGGACTGAATAAATTCAAGACCCTAGCTAAATCTTCACTATCTGCAGTGGTAGTCAGTACTAGATGCTTCATGGGGAGATGTAAGCATCATGCAAGCAAGTTGTCTATCAAAGTTTTCCTTCTATGTCTTAATAGCTGTTGACTTATCTTCTAAAGTAACTTCATTTACCTAACCTATTCCCTAAACACTGATAATGTTTTGTATCAAAACAAACACTGCTATTTTGAATGCTTCTGTGGTATCTTCCACAGACATCTTATGGCAGAGCTCTGCAGATTAGTAATGGGGAAAGTGTTTTATCAGTTCTCCATCTAGCATTATTTTTTTTCAAATGGGCCTCTAGTCTTAGTCACAATTGGACCAATAAATCTCCGAGGAGCTGGTTTAGAATTATCCTCTCTGTAGCTGTTTTTAAAATCATAAATATCTTATTTTTTATATAGCTGAAATGCTCACAACAAACATTTCTTCTCTGACATAGTCTCTTAAATTTGTGTTTATCAGATCTCTGGAGTTTTGTTGATGGGGTTTTGTATGAACACTTACTTTAAAATCACATATTTATATTTAAAAATTGTATAATACAGTCAGAACTTTGGAAATTGCACTCTGCTTAGACTTCAACTTCCAAGACAAAAGATAATCTTATATTTCAGAAGCCACACACTACAGTAACTACAATGTACTGGTGTTGCTATTTTTAATTTACTCCAAATGGAAAGTGCCTATGGTTCTAGCTTAGCACCTGCCAAAGATGAAATTACGGGTATGATTCAGGCTGCTAAAACTGAAGGGGCTAAAAAAGCAGGGATAAGTCTTTTAAGCCACTTCATTCTTAAGTAAAAGATGTTTCTGTTTTTCAGGGACAAAGAAAACCTGAGTGCTATAAGGTGGAAATGGCCCACAATCCAGACTTGTAATTAAGTTATGGGATTTCAGATGCAGTTGCAAAGAGTTCTGAACTTACAGTTATTATCAGATTATTCCACCAGCATTATGCTGGTACTAACCCTTTAAAAGCTCCAGTGTAGGTCCAATGCTGAAACACTTTAAGCAGGAGTGCTCACCAGCAGTGTTCTTTATCTGCTAACCTTGGCAGTACAGTAGTGTTTCCCCTGCTTGCTTGGTGTTCATCTGTTCATCAGAATCTGCTTCTTAGGTGTCTGAAAGCCAAGAATACTCTTTGGAAGCTGCATTACTGTAAGTGAAATGTGTCATATGGGTTGTGTGTTAGCTTTAATTCTATGGTCCCCATATTTCAGAGTGTGATGTCTACTCACCAGACAAGCTTTTTAATATTGTGCTTTCACCAAATTAATCCTTATTTCTGCTTTAGTGAACACTGATGTGGCTAGAAAAGAAAAAAGGAAACACGATCATTTTAGCCACTAGGCAGTGTGGATAAGCAAACAAAACCAGCTTGTTTTGTATTGTGCAATGAGACACTAATGCTAATGAGAATGCTCTGAAATAAGTTGCTGTGCTAAGGAGCTGTACAAAAGAAGCTGATGGCAGCTGTCAAGACTTCCAGGTGATGCTGTCCACACTTCAGTCCTGTATCCTTCATTCTCTGTATGTAGCCAAAGGATGTTCTTGTAACAGCTGCCTGTCAGTTGATAGACATGTTTAGGTGGATGGATAGATGCACATGGCAACACAAGGAAGAAATAAATGCATGTAAAGGCCCAAAAGCATTCCTCAACAAGAGGTCTTTGGGGCTTAGAGCAGAGAGGTGAGTAGGAAACCCATGACAAGATTCCTGCATTTGAAAATAGCAGTTAACAGGATAAAAAAGATCAGAAAATGAGTGTCTGTATTCCCAAAAGCTGAGAAAATAAACCCACAGCCTAACATACCCGAATTAGGGAGATTGCAAGTGGATTACAGTAGGGAGAGAAATACTCAGATTTTTCCACCAGAACCAGGAGGTATGTGGGGTGGAAGGTCCTGGGCTTTGCAAGATCGGACCCAAAGGACGTCTGATATCTGTGAATATGGAGAGAGACAGGCACAGAGGTAGCCCTGTCCTTACTGTAGCTGTACCTTTCTCTTGCTTTCCAAAGCGCCGAGCAGTTGTTAGGGGCATGGCAGTCAGTTTTGTGAGGTGCTGGCAGTGTGTCCCCAGGAGGCTGAGGAGCAGGCTGAAGCAGTCACAAAGTTGACTTTGGGAAAGACTTTTGTTACCTCACTGAGCTTGTGTTAACAGCCACAACTTGTGGGGAAAGGGGCTTTGCTTTCCAAAGAAGACCACTTCTCTAGAAGGGTCTTGGAAATGACTCTGGTGCCCAGGTTTTGGTTAATCTCTGAAAACCTGAAACCCAACAATTATGCCATATTAACATCTATAGCAGAGCTATTTCGGGCTGTTGCTAACTGCTCCGGGAGAGGTCCCTATAGATGCTATTCCATAAAAATCTCTTCTGGCACCTTACAGCTTTCATTGAAAAGAATTGCAGAGAGTCCCGTCAGCCCTGTCCAAGGCACAGCACACGTAACAGACCAGTTAAAAAATGCACAGCTTTTTCAAACCCCTTTATTTTTGTCATGAGTTAATATTTCTGATTGCTAGCACAAGTGAGATGCAGCTAACAGTTAATCTGCTGAGGGCATTGCAGGTGCTTTAACAATGCTACCCTTCCTATCTGCAGGCAAAATGCCTAACTGTGCTTGGAGCACTTTTCACTGAAAAAACATGCCTTAAGAGGAGTGCTGATTACACCCTTCCATGAAAAATTAAATCTACGGATAATGTGCTGTTTGTAACTTGCCAAGAACATTGCTCATAAGCAGTGCAGGAGAATCAATTCCCTCATTAGTAGAAATGAGTATACATCATTTTATGAATACTGAGGAATATTATGTTATATGAGTTTTTGAGAAAAAGGCCTTTTGATTGAGGAAGTGATTTGTATGTCTTGTGGGAAAATATCTTTTCAGTTCTAAGACACATTTTGCAATACATAACGTTCCAAACATGCTGAAAAAATGAAGTTCCTAAAGTAGATGAAGTTGCTGAAGTCAGGCTGATAATATTTTACCTGTAAAGTTAGTATACTTCCACTGAGGAACCTGCATTTATAATCAAAAGTTGTGAAGTCATATTTTTTGAAGTGCTTCTGAACTTATTCTGTGTATTTTTTCATTCATTTTGCTGCTGAGCTGAAGTTCAAAAGATCAAATTGTAACATTTTTTGTGGCTTGAATAGCAATTCAATACTGCTTAGAAGAGAGTGACTGTAATTAGTATTTAAAAATATCAATACTTAGCATGCTATCTTGAAAATGAGACAGCAGCTTTGTCCAAATCTGGTAGTTATTATGCACTTAATAGCCAAGGAATTTTAAAATTGGTCCAAACCTGTTCTTTCTGAAGCAAGTGGTAAAAATCCGGTTTAGTCAAATAGAAGGAGGATTAGATGATGACTGCTTGTAAAGTTACATCCATTAACATTCCAGTTCAGTAGAAATTTTCCATATGTTCTACTTGCAAGACTAGATGACTGTGTTAACTAATTAGAAGCACTATTCAAATATTTACTATCTGAACTTTCAAACAAATGAAACGATTAATGAGATCCTACTGATTTTTCAGAGTTGTTTTTGTAGAAATAAAATCTATACTTTTCTGAAAAATAAACCTATTAGACCAATCATTATCCAAATCTCAATGCCTGTCCTTAAAATACTGAATAGTGATTAAGAACCTCCTCTCATGCCTGAATATCTGAATATTTGTGGAAGGACCCTCAGGGAGTTAAGTGTTAAGGGATCCTGTGTTGTTACACTAAATCTTCAGTAAATGCAAACTACCTCCTGAATCTAAGGTTAGCAGCCCTGGTGTTGATTGATTGATATAAATCTTTCTGGTCCTTACCCTTGTCCATGCTCTGAGTAGGAAGCAGGTTCTTAGTCCCAGGCTGTGGCCTGTGCTCTAGACTTGATGGTGGTGAGGTGGTCTCACAAGTCCTGGCAGGGGCTCCTCAGTTTCTGTGCATCCCTCATCCTAGCAGCTGAGCAAGTACCCACAGGTACAGAACCAAGCTGCTGGACTGCAGACAATCTGAAGAAAAAAAAAAAAAACAACCCAAAAAAACCCAGAACACCACAAACTGAACAGCTTGAAAGGTCTGGTGAACTTAAAGCTCTTCTACAATTTGTAATACTGAAATATCATTTGTTCTGCAACATTTATGCATATGGTATTTGTTGAAATTGATTGTAAATGACATTTTCCCCAAGTGGCAAAAGCACTGGTGGCAGCCAGATGGTTGACAGAAATATATAGTATATTCACAGACCATGACAGTTTGGTCCCATAGCTTTTCTTGTTGGCAACTCAATCAACTTTTTCGAACTGAGCATCTTGACCTTAAGGGTCTTTTCCAACCTAAATGATTCTGTGATCTAACTGCTCTGGAAAAAAAAAAGGCAAGTTCTTTAGAAGTAATAGTACAATTATTGATTTTAGATGTCTTTTCCCTTCCATATCTCCTGAGTACTACCACTTCTAATAGAATAAATGGAAAAATATGTAACAATTTAAGTTACTAAGTTGTAATATATTAGACTAAAGTTCCTTCTTTCCATTTGAGAGAGCTGGCTTGTGTCTGCATACTAAATCATATTTTTTATAATCTCGAAGTGAAATCATATGTACCAGAAATTTTTTTAAATTAACTGAGGCTGGAAGGCACAATAATTGTCATTTCATCTTACACCAGTTTTTTCCTCTGGGTTAAGTAATCCACACTTTCCCCAGGATGAGGCATGCTGGCCATTAGCATAATAAAAAAAAGCTCTTGCAAAATGCCTAATTTGACTTCATTGAAAACTGTTCTTGAGGTGGAGATATCTTCCGCATGTCTGAGCAGCTCTATCATGATATAAAGCAGGTGAATATCTGGCCTAAGTTGTTAGAAAATACCAATTCACAGGCTCTGGATCTGTCTCACATCTTTAAACATTTTGATGACACCCTGGGAGGGAGGAAAGATAGTACTAGCATTAGTTGTAGAGCTCACTGCCATGCCAAATCAACAGGGGTTTTTCTAAATAGCTCAGTAAATCATTAACGTGCTGCTGTTAAAAAAATCCTTAATAGTAAGATGAGTCTCATTGTGAGATGATGCTTCAAAGAAATAATTTGGAGTGGTTCATTGCAGAGACTTAAATTGATGCCTTTCAACTCTGCAATGCAGGCAAAAATAAATTAGGATTTAGAAAAAATAATAACCAGAATCTCTAAATGATTCAGTCAACTCAGACACCTGCTACGAGTCTTGTAAAAAGAGAGAGTGAGTAATGAGTGAAGTGTTGTGAAAATCTTGGTATTTTATTGGTGAAAATAGGCAAATTCCACAGGAGATGACATTATTGATTAGGCTGACACTAAGCTTCAGGAAATCGAGTTTCAGTTCCAGTATCTGCTGCAGACTCCATGTGATGCTGCTATTACTTCACTCTTGTGCTAAGTTTATCATTCAATCTACAAACCCTGACTGAAACTGGAGCCACATCATGCTACACACAACACAAATAACCTGGAAAAGAGCCTCTTCCTCCGAGACTTTCCTGTGCAATTAAGCCACAAAAAGGATAAAAAGAAGATAGGGTTGCACAAAGCTGCACAGCAGCAGCATTGAATCCTGAAGCAGCAGTTTCCTGGTGTCCAAGTCAAGGCCATTCTACTCGATCCTAGCAAAACCAAGATTTGACCTAGGTTTGCTCAGACAGATAGACCACACACCTTTCTTTGCTGCTGCAATGAAATCTTACTTACAGGCAATGAGGGAGTCATGAGAAGTAAATGACCTCTTCAAATACCTTCCAAACAGATTTTTCCTATGATCATAGGATAAAGTTTATCTTGGTTTATTTGTTGCAAGCCTTTAGGGAAAAAATGGAATAGAAGACATTTGCTACATTTTCTGTAGCAGGCAGTGCTGAAGGGGAGGCTGTGGAATGGCTATTAAACTCATGCTTGACACATGTAATAGAGTCAAACTTCAGCCACATCTGCATATACCATTACTTGGACTGATGTGCAAGTATTTGTCCTATACTGCTCTTTGCTTGGAAGTGTCTTGGATATCTATCAGAATGCTGCAATCAGCCTCCAGATTTTTTATTTATTTTTTGAATGATTAGGTGCCAAATTTATTTCAAGTCTTTCAGTTTGTGGTGAAACTCTACTCAATAGCTTCTATAATACTAAAATCAGATAACAAGGACTTACCCTCCCTGGCATTGTCTCTATACAGGCATTGGGAAAGAGATCTAGCACTTGAATACCTCCAGCAATTATGGACTGGGACCAGAGTGCTGATGTGCCAGGGGTGTGGCAATCTGAAAGACAGATTCATTGCAGATCTGACTTGTGCATCAGTCTTTATCCAGCAAAGTATTTAAACTTGCTGAAGTCATAAGTACATGCAGATGATTTCATGCTACTCCAAAAGATGAACCTAATTATGCTTTCTGCTGCAATCACTTAGAGATCATTTAGGGAGCTCTTCCCAATTGTCCAAATTCAATATCCAAATAGTTGCAGGGGAAAATATTGCAAAAGATTTGTTTTACTGATAGTGAATTAGACTGAGTGGTATGTGATAAAAGTGTGGTGTGATACATAAAGTGCTTGTGTCCCACACTGCATGTGAATGCACTGTTTAAATGGATATGGTGAATTCATAATATGGTGCGATAGCTGCTGAACAGCACATGAAGCTTTTGCTTATGTTCTTCTCACACTGGAGTCATGACATGTTGGAATTTAGACAGAGAAGAGCAAGGGTTACCTGCCAAAATTAATTGTCTTTGTGCACTGAAAGGAAACAGATCCCTTGCAGTGCAGAAAAAGGTATGGCCACTACAGAATGTGTGAGGAGTGACCTGCCAAACAAGAAGCCCAGTTTCAGGATTTGCTGTGGGACTTGCCTGGTCAATTGACTCCCACCACTCAGGGTAGTGTTTGCTGAAGGAACCTGAGGCATTCAGGCTCCAAAACCTGCAACTCCAAACTGAAGAAAGTTTTTTTGTTCGGTTGGTGTTTTGGTTTTGTTTGTTTGTTTTGGTTTTGGTGTTGGGTTTTTTTTTTTTTTTTGTGGTTTTGATGGCTTTAGCAAAATCATGATTTAAGGTATTGTCACAAGAAAAATGAATCAATTATTTCAGCTGAAACCCAGCTTTCTGAGTGACTCTATCATGACTGCTGAGAGGGGGTTTTATTTTGACAGTTGAAAACTGCCCCTCTAGTGAGGACCCCTCTCTCCGTGGTGCTCGAGGTGACTGTGTGATGGAGATGTCAGACAACTGAAGGACAGGATACTTAAGGACTTAAACATTGTAGGAGGCTTTAGGTGATGAGATCTGGGGGTCTTCTGGAGTCTAGCAAGCATCCTCAATGCAAACATTTTGATTTCAGAATATATTTATAGCTTATTTGGTCTGCACCCCAGTATATCATAAGACCTTAAAACAACATGTAGTCCTCCTGTACTGCAAACAGAAATCCCTGGGAAATAGAAACAGTCAGAAAGAGGTGCGAGCTGGATCTGAACTTATCTAATGATGTGACACTGCCATCGCCCTGATATTTTGTTACAGTAGTTAAGCTCCTTCCTGTTAAAAACAGCACCCTCTTTCGTTTAAATTTGTTTCCCTTCTTCTTTCAGCTACTGTCTTATCACATCTTTCTCCAGTAGTTAAATGTATCTTCAACACCCAGAACTTTATCCACCTCAAACTCTTCCATTCTTAAGTCAACTTTTGATCTTTGTTTTGGTAATTTAAGCAGAGTACACTAATTAAGCCTATTGAAGAAAGATTTTTATTTTTTTTTTCTTCCTGAAACTGCAAAATTTTGCTTCCTCTCCAACTTTCCAGTATCTTTTCTGAAATGTAGAAGTGACTGCCTATAATATTTTAGTGGTGGTGTCAGACATGTCCTAGTGAACACTGCTCTTCATTTGCAAGGTGCAGAGTTATGCAGAAGCTTTGTGGCAAATAGTTTAAGGCGAAGCATATGTAGAACACATTTTGAGAATCCTTTAAGGACCCAAAGTTGGATCCTTCTATTGGTGACAGCTTCTAAGTGCTCCCACGTAACACCCCTTAAGTAGAAGTATTTGCTTGGAACAGTGCTTAGCCCATATGCAAGCTCACTTGGTGGGGTGCTGCTGTTGTGACTGAATTACTACAAGGGGAAGCCTTACCCTCTCTAGAAATTCCAATGCATAAATATGCTGCATAGGGCTCCAATTTGTTTGCTGAAGTTAGGACAGGAAAAGACAGCTTTGCACAGGTTGAGTTTTCCTTTTTCCCCTTTCCCCAGTGAGGTGGGCTGTGTTGTCATTTTGGCTGGTGTTTTATACAATGGAGATGCACCAGCATGACATCCTAGTGCAGACATCCTTCTTTCAGCGACAAAGTCCTTTGAGCGTTCAGGGTCTGTATTGATGCTGGGCAGTTTTCCCAGTGGCTGCCAAAGGATTTAGGAGTGCCAAGCTCACCATTTCTCAGTGGTATTTCTGCTTCTAACTTCCTACAGTGCTTTTTTCAAAGCTCTGCAGCAACACACTCCCATTATGGCAAAGGAGCCAAGCGCTGAAAGCACAACAGAATTTGCTGTCTTGCCTTTGTATAAAACAAGTACAGAAATTAGGAGATATTTTTCAGGACAAGAATCTGAAGTAAAGAAAAATACTGTCATATTGGGCAATGTACCTGTTCCTGGAGATACTGTGGGTTTTGAAAAGCTTCTGATTTATCTAGTCTGTTTTGTAAGCCACAGGGGACTACATGACATGCTGCAGTTCTGCTTGCTGAGACAGAGCCTTTACCACTCTCTGTTGCTCCTGTCTGCCTGACAGTATCTCTGGGAGCCTGGTTTAGGTTGTGCATTGGGGCCACAGAATGGGGTCCCTGGGAAGACCCTTTTCAGGAAGAAATTGCGTCCAGCCCAGCATCCTTGCAGCAGCATTTCTTAGGTAAACAATAAGGACTACATGTGGTTTTGCACACTTATGTCCCTACCTATCCCCTCACACACAGGAAAACTGAATATTTATTACCACTCAGTTCTTTCAGGCCTTTGATACAGGCTGTGAACAACTCCACCACTCCCAGTGCACTGGGAGCAGCCTCTTGATGCCATTTCATAGAGGGAACAGCAGCTCCAACAGTCTGAATCCAACCAGCACTGTTGTGCTGCCAGGGGGAAAGGAAAAATCCTTGAATGAAATGGCCCACTTTAGGGGCATGATGTGGTTTCAGTTCAGCTTGTTGATAGGGTAAGAAGCCAGAATTGTTTTGCATGAATCCATGGGAGCAGAATTTGACCTCTGAAGAGGAAGATTGAATTTATCCCTCATATTCCTTTTGTCCTTCTCTCAGGTGATCTGTGAATGCTGCCCGATGGGTGTTTCACCCCTGTACTGGGACAGCACTGTGTCATTGCATCAGTTGCCTATGTATATTTCTTTCCTGACTGCAGACAGGGAATCTCTCCCCTGTCTTCCCAGACATATGTAACACAATCCACCTTCCCCTCATGGCTTGACTTATCTGTTCATGCACAGTGTACACAGTGCATGTTCATTTCATTTTGTCCAGCTCATCCTTTGCTACTGTCAGAAGTATCCTGGTACTTCATTGCTGAATGGACTCGATTGAATTCTTTGGAACGAAATGCACAGCTTTTTCTTCTACATCTATGTCATATGCTCTGAAATTCCTACCCAGGTGACATCCAGGAAAGAGTGAACTCAGGTCTTCAGTGAGAGCACTGATGGAGAGCTTTGTCATTAAGTGTGGCAAAGCAAGCTTGCTCATGCAAGCATACACCTGCAAACCCACAGCTAACATATGCAGAAAATCAGGCTTACATGGGGCAGGGAGGTTGGAAAGACAAACTATGGAAGCAGGTCTCAGCTATTAAAGTGCACAATCCAGCATGAGAACTCACTGGCAGATCAGGAAGTGCAATTTGTATGAACTAATGGTCTGGCAAAAGCTTACACTGCAGAAGGAAACTTTGAGGTCCAGGGATGTCTTGGCGGTTCAAAGCCAGAGATCATAAAGCTACCTCCTGCAAAGGAGAGACCTGCTGGAGGTTTTCAGTGGTCTTTCATGTCTCTACATGTAAACAAATCAGGATTAAACAAATCCATTTATACATATATGAATATCCGAATGTTTCAAGGTTACGTGGAGATAGCAACATACTGCCTGAAGCTAGTAGTGGGCGATTCAATGAGGAACTGGTAAGGCCAAAGTAACTACATCGCTTCTGAATGTCTTGGAACATGAATCTCCTCCAAAACAAAAGAAATACCGTGTTTCTTTCTGCATGCTCAGTAACCTACTAGATTACCAGCTTTGCTCTAATAAAACCTGTTGGGAGGGGAGTCCTTTGGAGGCAGTACCACTCACTCACAGCAAAGGCACCTCTTTGTCTTGCCTTGAGTGTGGTGTGCAGGGTGAAACTTGTACTTTGTGTGCATCATCATTTAGCCTGGAAAAGACCTTTAAAATCACTGTGTCCAACCAAATCTAGTGTCACTACTGTAATTCTTCATTTTTTTCTAGGACAAGAGAAAAACTTGCTTCTCTTGATACCTTCCAATCCACTTATACAGCTAGGAAAAATGTGGGATTTTTGTCCTCTCCTGCATGAAGAGCTCTGAAACCCAGATTTACTTCACTAGAAAGCATTTAATCATGGGACTGTGATCTCATTTGGAGTGGGTATAGCAATCCTTCTCCTTCTGCATAAGCATCGCATGGAGTAGCGAAGAATCAATGGATATCACAGAGGGAGAGAAAGCTTGCGTGCCCCTTTACTCTAGGGAGTGAGACTGTCTGTGAGGAAGAGGAACTGGGATTAGCTATAGGATTTAAATGCAGTCATGCTCTTAATCTGAGGACTACATCACCCTTCCCCTTAAACAGATACTTCTACAGTTACAACCAGCCTGGACTTTTTAGTCATGGTACAATTCACTGCCACTGAGCTGATCAAATTATCACAGTGTCTGGTTTACAATATCACTGATTAAGTCACAGAGGAGGAAGCTAATTATAGAGGAGCATGCTATTTGCACACAGGGATGCTGTAGCAAGCTCTGCAGGAGGCAGATGGAAGTATTTTGAGGAAAAAAAATGCAGAAAGGCATACGGCAGCAAAAAAAATTTTTGTAGGAAATGCTACAGCTCTTCTTTCTCTTGCGGCATTTTCTTGTATAGCAGAGATGATCTGAGAAACACTCACAGAATCTGAGGGTACAATTCCAAGAAGCTGCTTTAATTTTATTACTGGACGTGCGATCATTATGCTACAGACTAGAATAGTTCAAGCTTGGCTTTAATGTCAACCTGTCAGCGTATTCATCCCTGAACAAGCATTACATAATTACACTGAATCACAAGATTAGAATACAGGAGATTTTTTTTGGACAGGCGGGGCTATTTTAATACAGAGTGATCTAATTTGTATTGATCCTTCTTTCTTTAACATGTTTAAGGGTAAGCATACTCAGGAGCCAACCATATCATAAAAACAAGGTCTAGAGTCAAATGGAGGAGAGCTGTGGCACAACCACACTTTGGGTACTTGCTCAGAAGATTCATTGAAGGAAATGGAACCATTAACTACATACAGTGCCCTTGAAGAGAAACATTTTAAATGCAAAACAATCTAATATTGTACTTACCACTGACATTTTCTACAATGACCAAGGGTGCCCTTGCATTCCAGCTTTCCGATGGGAAGTACAAGTTTCCAGAATGTGAATCTGCCGTTGCCTTACTTTCTCTTGTGTGATAGCTTATAAAGGACTGTTGGTAAGATAGCTTTTAACCCCATTTTGTATGTATGTTAAGGACAGAGAAAGATACAGTCCAGTAAAGGTTAACCTGCTTTATAAATGCTGTGGAATAAAGCTTTCTGACTAGTTACCATAAGATTAAAAAGAAAGATCTATTGACCAGGATTTCATGGAAATGCTGCTTTGACAGCTTTATTTTTTTTTTTTTCTATTCAAAAGCTGGCATAGTTTAGCTCATAAACCGTAACATGCTATTTTTCTTAGAGAAGATTAACAGATAAGGAGGGGCTGAAGTGACTTTCCTGTAGGACATATATGAATCCCCGGCAGTAACATCATTAAACCCCCAATAGGTCAGCAGAAGTGTAGATAGGACAAGTAAAAGGAGGAATCGGATTACTTCACTTTCGCTAGCTCTGGAAGGGGATTTAGCAAACCATTTTCAGTTTGACAGGATCAGTTAGCACAGTAGGAAAGGGGGAAGGCCATACTTTCTTCTCTGTGGGAATGACCATTGAGAAATCAGGTGGTAGGAAAGGTATAAGCATTTACTTTGTGAGGGTGAGCTTTGAAACAGAAGTCATTTATTTTGTCTTTGCTTAGACGGTCTAAGTAGCAGTCACCTGGATGCTGAGTTTTGGTTTGTTTTTGTCCACAGACTGGTAGGTAATTTTTTGAAGGAAGAATGGGACTAAGGAGTAGGAAATGTTGTGTGAACTACCTCTGTCTGGGGTATCAGTAATACCACACCTTCCACATCACCAGTGAAAGCCTGAGCTATCAGCAGACTGTTGCTGCTTGCAGTACAACACCCTTGCCTGCAATGCTGAAGCTGAGACAGGCAGGCTGTCAGCACATGTTCACACAGAGGAAGGAACAAACTGCTTGAAACAAATGTATCTGAGACAGGTGTGACTTTCCCTCTGCTGGCATAAACTTAGCTTTGTTTGGACTCATGTGCAACTTGGAAACGCCTGGTGGGAGCATCCCAGAGCCAGAGTAGTCTGTACTCTAGAGTTCTTAGAGAGGAACTGTCATGGAGATGTCATGGTTTAACCCCAGCCAGGAACAAAGTACCAAGTAGACACTCATCCTCTCCCCTGCCTCCCACAGGGGAGGAGAATCAGAAACAAAAAAGTAAACTTTGTGGGTTGAGATAAAAAACAGTTTATTGATTAAAAGAAAACAAAATATAATGATGATGATGATAATGGTAGTAATAATAGCTTTAAAATGTTCCCTACAACTCAAACTATTTTATGAGTCTCTGAATTGTAATGAAAAAGAGACAGAGAAAATCTGAGAAAAAACAGGTGATGCTCAATAAAGCTGCTCACCACTCACTGACCAATGCCTAATCAGTCCCCAAGCATGGATTGGCACATCTCAACCAATTCACTCCATTTTACAGACTGAGCATGATGGTCTGTGGTGTGGAATATCTCTTAGGCCAGTTTGGGTCAGCTGTACTGACACGCTCCCATCCCAGCTTCATGAGCAATTCCTTACCAGCAAAGCATAGGAAACTGAGTAAGTAACTTATGGGAATCACTACTGAACAGCAGCTAAAACATCAGTGTGTTATCAACATTATTTTCATCCTGAATCTAAAGCAGCAGTACACTGGCTACTAGGAAGAAAATTAAATCTCTCCCAGCTCAAATCATGACAGGAAGGAGCATCACTAGCTGGCATCTAAACATTTGATACGTTGCAGCACAAAGTTTGAAGTGAACAGAGAATGAGCCTAACATATTTTTCTAGGAGAATGCCAGCACCCTAATGGGTTACTCCTGTGTCTGTGCTAGAGAGGCATCCACTGGTGCCAATTTGTGGCAGTATTCAGAGGTTTGCCTCTGTGTGAGTTGCTGTTCCTGAGGTAGTATCTCTTCTGCTAGTGAAGGTCTCATTTGTCTATTAGAGATGCTTGCAAGTCCAGGTAACAGCTGTATGGGCTGTATAGTCTCTGGATTGATGTGTCCAATAGTGCTTCCATTTGAAGTAACCTATGGAGCACTATAAACTGTTAGCTGGAGTCAATTTTCTTTCACAATGTCTCGTATGGGGCTATGTTTGGGATTTGTGCTGGGAATAGTGTTGATAGTGCAGGGATGTTTTCAGTAGTGCTGACTACTATTGAAAGGCTTTTTCTGCCCCTCGCCACACCCCACCAGTGAGGAGACCAGGGGTGGCAAGCAGCTGGGAGGGGACATGGCTGGGACAGCTGATACCAGCTGGCCCGAGGGATATTCCATACCATATGGCATCATGCTCAGCATATAAAGCTGGGTGAAGAAGAAGGAATGGCATACCTTGAGAATGGTGGCATTTGTTTTCCTAAGTAAACTCTCTCTGCTTCCCTGGGGATGGCTGAGCCTGCCCATGGGAAAGGATGGATGAATTTCTCATGTTCTTTGCTTGTGTTCACAACTTTTGCTTTACCTTAACTCATGAATTTTCTCACTTTTACCATTCTGGTTCTTTTCCCCACCCCACTGGTAGGGGAGTAAGTGAGTGAGTGAGCAGCTGTTTGGGGCTAAATTGTTGGCTGGGATTGATCCATGACACTGAATAAGTGTGTGACTCTGCCACAGGGGTAAGAAAAGCATGTCATGTCCAGTTGTGGCAAATTCAGCATTCTAAATAGGTGATAAAATAGATACCAATTTTCAGTTTTATTCTTTCAGTATAGTAAGTTGCAAGACACCTGTAACATTAGCTTGAAAATAAGGCATGCTAGATAATTGTGTCCTAGTATTTACTTTCTGAACTGGTCTAAGGAGGATGTTTAAATGTGGAGAACAGGCCTGCCTAAATGTTCATAAGAGTCTCAGTATAAAATCCTAATGAGCAATAATCTGTCTCTAATTCCTCTAATGTAGTCTCTGGTCTGAATGATAGCACTTGTATTACTTTCTATGAAACACATTTACCTCCTGCAATTCATTTGACTGTAATTCTTTTGCAGTTTATATTTGGCTGGTTTTGTTCTATTCTTAATAGTAACTCTATCTAAGCACAGATACATTTCTTTAAAAAAAAAACCCTAAACATATTAAATAGTACTGAAATAAAATTCTTCTAGCCGCAGCTATAATAACACCTCTCATGTTTAACAAGCCACAAGAACTGGAAGAATAGAATAATTTACTTGGCTCATAAAAGAGCAGAAGTAGTTACATAGAATGAACATACCGGTCTGCTGTTATTCCTATTCCACACAGCTCCCTGTGGCTTATTTCATTTTAGGCTTATTTTTCTTTTTTTGAGGAAAATTAATTTGATGATGATACAGTTTCTTCTGGGTCAGAGAGACCAGGTTAGCCAGAAAGAAATGACTTCTCAGAAACAGAAAGATTATATGCTTCCTGGCTTTCAACCCTGTTACTAGGACAATAGATGGATATAAATTTCAACAAATACAAAATAAGCCCAATTGGAGTGCTACTCCAAGAGGGATTCTGAAATGAGACAAAAACAAATGGGTTTATAGAACTGTAAAACAAAATACTACATTACTTATATCACTTTTCCTGAAGGCATAAAAAGATATTAAAAAGTCATTAGCCATGCTAGCTTAGTCACCTGAGAATCTTTGGGCACGACACTTCAATTCCACTTTCTTAATGACCATGTGGGTTTGTGAAAGTGGAAAGACAACAGAATTAATTTTTCTGGAATGGTTCATTGCTGGAAAGATGGCGAAGTGTCCCTAGCAGCTCTGAGACAAGTGCCTGCTCCAAACACACATTTAAAGGTCAGGCCCTGTGTCAGATCTAGTCACTGTGGCTGATATTCCAACCTGTGCTAGGATTGCAGAGGTAGTGCTGGCAGCTTCAGCAGGACTCTTGTTGTGTATCTAGCAACCTTTCCAATCATCCTGTAATTTTATGTCTTCTCATTTTATAAGGCTGTGCGTTGTACCTCCCTAATTTAATGCCCTTTTTGGGAAAGTGTAACATTTGGGGCAGGGTGAAAACTGCTACTAGCTGTCTGATGCTGTCCTTTGGCAGTCAGAGGCCTGTCTCACCAGGAGGGGACACTTGCAGTGTTTTCAGGAAGAACAGGGTTTTGGGACCAGGTCTTTCTCACTGAGTGGTCTAGTGGCTTATAGCTGGTATATTCATATTGAGTACATACATAACTCAGCTGCTATTAACTTGTCTCCACTGAAGTGCACAGGGCTCTGGTTGCTTTCCTTTGTGTTGAACAGTTCTGCTACTTGTCTAGGATGATGTAGGGGAAAAAGGAATTTGTTGTTGTACATTCTGCATTTTAGCCCAACCCTTTGTTCTGTTTTGGTGAGGGGAAATACTGAACTCGAGTACAAAGTAATTGCATTCTGTGACTTGTTGACTGGAAGCAAGAACAATTTTCATAGTTTATTTGCTAGAGTGATTTCCAACTCTTTGAATGAAAGATGAGCTTGTTGAATCGAAGCCTACGTTTAAGGCCTATAAAACATGACATGTTGAGAAAAGGATGTGTATGTATGACTAAATTTCCTCCAAGGGATTACAGAGATCCCCAGGCTGGAGCTATCAGTGCTGTAGGGAAGTGTTTCTTTAGCCCACGACCAGATGAAAGGTGATCTTCCTACTGGGAGTTAACACTGCTGGTGCTTTCTGGAAATCCTTATGGTAAAGGGGATTGCTGAGAGCAGACCCTGCTCTTTTTTTTGATGCCAGAGGTTTGGCCTTTGATCGTGTCTCTTGCTCTCCCTCTACACAGCCTTGCTGAGACTACAGTTTTGCTGTGGCTTCAGCCATTGACATGGTACTATCTATCTGTGGTATCATGGGCAGCAGGAAGCCAAGGTAATGATAGAACTAAGAAAAGAGCTATTAATTCTGAATTTAGTCTATCCTCCGCTTAGATCTTATTTGTATTGCTTCTCTCAGTCAGTTTTAAGCCCTCAATAGCCTGCCATTGTTGATAGTTATCACAGCTGAGAAATCATTGCTGAATAATAAAATGCCTCTGAAGGAGATTGAGGGGCAAAAAATGAGGAGATCTGGTGTTCTGCGAATTATGTTTGTCTCTGTACAGCTTTGCTCTACTGGGAAAATATCCTGTGCTTGCCTTCTGGCTTTTCCTCCCAGTCCTCCAGGGTGAGGCTGAGGGGACCGGCCCTTGTGAGGGGACATGCTGGGCCTGGGCATCCTGCAGGGCTTTTCCACTGGTGAGGGAATAGCAGGGTACAGACATCTCCCTGAAGTACAGAGGCTGCTTTCTCTGGCATGAGGGATTACCTGCTCCTAGTTTAGCCAGGCATAGAGCAAACTCCTTCTGGCTATGCCAGCCACACAGAACCAAGTGCAGGGGCAGCGTGAGAAGCAGAAAAAGCATTGATGATGTGCAAGCCCTGCTTGCACAGAGTTTTTGTGCAATCAATAAGGAAAACTTCCCTCTGTTACTACCACTGTTTCCAACAAAAATCCCAAATACAGGTCCATGCCACCTGATGTGAAGAAAATGATCTCTACCCTGGCCCAAACCAGCATGCTGGGCCAGTGCAGAGATTCACCTTCCCAATACCTCCCCTGTGTGAGGGCAGCAGGACTGAGTCAAATGGCTTTCCACTGGGCAGAGCCAAGATGTGGGATCTGGCTGACTGGAGCTTTCCTTGCAAAATGAGGGCTTCTCTTTTTGTCTTGTCACTTATTAATGGATTTTGGGATGTGTAGCACAATGGGGAGCTGTTTCTTCATGCTTAAATTTGCCTGGCATCTCACTTTGTACTTTAACGTGCCAGCAGTACAACTGGTTGTGCTTTTAACTTGGGGTGCAGGTGCTGTGAGGGTTGTTGTGGAGGATGCTGTTGGCTGTTTTGTGGGGTTTTGTTTGGCTTTCTTTTTTTTTTTTTTTTTTTTTCCAGTAATGCCACATCAAAAAGGGTTTATATTGTTATTAAACAATGGCCATATTTAGGCGTTTAGAAGCTCTAGTTCTCTTAGGACTGTGGTCTGGCGACAGGGGGTTGCCCTGGGAATGTGCCAACATTTCTTGCTCTCTCCAGGTTTCCTAGAATGAGTTAAGTGCCTGAAACTTGTAGGGATGAAACTGGCCCTCAGGACCTGATTCAGAGTCAGGTGTTATTTCATAAGAGAGGCATCAGGCTTGTGTTTATTTTGGAATGATTTCAGGATGTCTTTTGATATGGCAGCAAGTGATACTTGATGTCTCCTGCAGGACTGTGTGAGCTGAGTCTGTCCATTTGATGAGTAGCTAAAGGGAGACAAACTACAAGGAATTGCAATAATCAGGTTGCTGGGGATGGGGCAAAATCAATATCTGAGGCAGAATTTCAGTATTGTTCAGGAAACAAATGTCAGCAAAGTCAGGTAATATTCAAGAGATGGAGAATGTACTCTGGGGGTGGGAAAAGGGGAAATTTTTTTCCTTTTTTAATTTTTTTTTGTGGATTCTTTATTGTGTGCTTGTTGGTTTTGTTGGTTTGTATGTTGGCTGGGTTTTTTTAAATAGCCTTTGAGTTCTGCAGCTAATCCATATTGTGGGTTACAGTCCAAATTGATTTTGAAGGCAAGATTTTATCCAAAAGGTGAATCTGTTGAAAACAAATGGAAATGGACTATTAACTATGAGGGCAATGGGGTGACAAGGTATCATAACTTCAGATTTGAATGCATTTACTTGTAAGAAAACTTGATTACATTTGGATTTTCACCGTTGTATGGAGCTGGGGAAAAGACAGCCCAGTATAACAGCATCAAATGAGGTAAAAGTGGAATAAATCTATAGAGTAATAGAAAGCTGTTGAGAAATGCAGAGTTTCAGTAAAGGGCAATACCATAAAGGCCAGCATGGCCTATGGATTCTGAGTAAACTTAAATTTCAAGCAACTTTTTATGCAGTAACAAGCTGAGCTGAGAAGGGAGAGGAGGAGGATACCAGACAATAACGACTTGTCTCTTGAGTGCAGCTAAGTTCTAAATCAATTGTATGGTGCTTTTGAAATGCCAATGAATGCTTCCAAGCATTATATTAAAATTTCATGATCAATAATGCTGAAAGCTGCACTACACACAGGCTAAAATAACAGCTGATAATTCACCAGTATATGAATTTAATAAAATGTTGTTCACCAGTGTTAGCTGCAATGCACTGTCCAGGTTATCCTCTTGATTAGAAATTACCTGTCAAAACAGTCCTTTTTTGTTAGGTGAGCATAGATCAAAGACAGTAGTACTTGTTCTCTGGTGTATTTACTGCCAGAAATAGGTGGCTGTTTATTTTAACTTGGTCTAGCTGCTAAGGAACACGGCTTTTTTTCCTTTTTTTAAACATATTATGGTCTACATCAAAGGAATGCCCACAGGCCCAGCTGAGTTCAGGACCCTACCATTCCAGTCAGTAGCAGACCCTGTCCTAAAGGCTTAAAATATAAATATGCACAAGCCAGAGGGCAGGGAAGTGGAAGCAGGTATTTTAAAAGCAGGTAGAATTGATTACAAAGACTCCTTTAGTTATCCTTGGAAAACCCAGAAAATTGATTGTTAAACCTATTTTCAACACAACTTTATCTGTCCAAGATGCTTCTTGAAATGGGATTTGATAATTATCCAGGAACTTTTAAGATTTGCCTGAAGAACTGGATTTTTCGTTTCCATTAAAAACATGAAGTTTTCTTAGACTTATCAACTTGAATATAGACAGAAAGTTTGTATGTTGTGATGCTAAAGTGCTGAATTACTTTACTTTTGACTTCTATGTAGTCCCTGTATGATGCTGAAGCTAACTTTGTGTTTACTTGCTACCTCAGTGGTTTGCATCTTTTCTTCTTATTGTTTATCCAGCACGTGAAAAACATTCAAATCCCTCATCTGACTGAGAGATTTTTGAAAGCAACTGTTTCCCAGGACTTGCAAATATTTGTCTATCCGTAGAATATTTTTGGATGCTTTTACTGGCTTTTGTTGAACCTCTTCCACTTCTCATAAATGAGCAAGAATTTGGTGGAGTGCAAATGAGGGCAAGACTATCTTTCAGAGTGGCAGCTAGGGTGGGTGAAATCAGGCCTTTTTTGCTGTGCTGCAAGAGCTGTTTCTACTTTTTCATATTTCAGGGTTATTTGGGAATGGAATCTAGAATGCAGTGACCCCTATACTCAAGGTATTGGTTTCAGAAATGCAGGTATGCTGTTTAATTTGTGGGTAATTAGGTCCACATTATGCCATTTGAAATAGCACAATTTCAATAAAATTGGAATAAAGAATAAGAGACTTTTGTCACATCTTCTTCTGCCTAAAGGCATACTATCATTTAATGATGATGCACTTTCCTGACATATGGAAAAACTGGATTTACATCACTGTTTATTTTTACAAGTTGTTATGCTTAATAAACAAAAAATGAGGGAACAGTCTTAGTGAATGTAACACTCACATTCTCTGAGGTATTTCATCTTTATTGATACAAAGTCAGAGCTTTTGGTAATTCTGCAGCAGCTGGCAATTCTAGATGGTATTGCCTGGAGGATGTGGGTACAGACCTGTCTAATATTGGGGATTACATGATGATTTTGAGTAATGTGATAAAATATTACATATTTTGTATTAGCAAAATCTTTCATTAACTCCAAGTGACTCTGACCGTTAGAACCCTTAATGCTCCCCCCTAATTAGTTGCTGAAGCCCCTACTTTAGATGTTCACAACTTCAGTGCATTGATTCTTTATGCCTTAAAATGGCAGAGGCTACTGTCCAAAACAGTTATTTTTGTTGAAGTTTGTGTGTCTTGATATATTCTGGTGTTTCTTATATGGTTGGATATCTGCCCAGTATTTGCTTTGAAGTATGAAACATTAAGAAAAAAATCTGATTTTATTGTATTTGTCAGGGATATGGTAAGCCATAAAAATAAAACATATTGTAGGACTACACTAACTCACAGTAATGGCCTTGAATCCTTCTGTGGGAAACTAGTGGTTACAAATTAGCAAGAAAATGTTCATTCACAAATAAGCAGTATGTTGCTCATTTATTTGGACAATTGTTCTTTAAATAATTTATGGCAACATTTTATAGTGACCAAGTAGTCCAGATACCCCAGTAATATGTCTTGTAAGAATGAAGAGGGAATGATAACAAACATTTACTACTAAGTCTTTTTCTGGATATGGGCTGAGTCTAGTGGGAAAAATTCTTCTTGTGGAATACGCAGGATGTTCATGAGCAGTAGTCTGTACACCCTGGAGATCCTGATGATGCTACAGAAAAATCTGGGGAAGACAAGATGTCCTGCTCTGTATGGGTCCTGGTCCTATCATGTCTCAGGGTTTTTGCTTGGTTGATCTTGCTTTGTGTTATGGCAAGCACTGCAAAGGCAGCTGTTTGGATTCATATTATCAGCTGAAAGATTGGTTAGGCATTGGAATAAGTTGCCCAGGGAGGTGGTGGAGTCACCGTCTCTCCAGGTGAAGGAAGTGTATAAGAGGTGTCTGGATGTGGTGCTTGGGAATGTGGTTTAGAGGTGATTATGGTGCTGCTGGGTTGATGGTTGGTCCGGATGATCCTGAAGATCTCTTCCAACCTTTATGATTCTGTGATATTTAAACTTATGTTTAGCTTCTAATGCTAAGTGGGAAACACATACATGGATGCTCTCAAAGCTTTTTTTTTTTTTTTTTTTAATATAACAGTTTTGAAAACTGTCAAGGAGAGGCAGTGCAAGAGTGTGGAAGACAAGCAATGATTTCCTGTGCTTCTCTTCAGTTCTGTGAGATGGGGCAGGTGCCAATATTTTCCTGTGCCACAGCTCACTCAGTATCCTCTTCTCTCACCTGATAGGCTGGGAATAATTACAACAGGATGCTATGTAGATGGATATGCTGTACGTAGTTTAGAGTAGTCCAAAAGTTGCTGCTAGGGAGTTTGGCTCTGAAGCTGTTAGAAGCTTTGATATTGCAAAGGCAGATTCCATTACCTAGGGGATGGAAGTAATTGTTCAAAACATTGGTGTTTCATTTCAGAGATTGTTTGATCTGACCAAGAGTGGAAAGCAGTCTTGGAAAATTGCTACACCCAAATAAATGAACTGCTGTGGCAATCTGGCTGTACCTTTCACAGGACAGAAAGTGTAAGAAAGACATTTTAATACAAATACCTTCTCCCCCTGCCCCTTCTTTGCCAAGTCACCAGAAAAAACTGATTCACAGTTTGGGTTTCCAAAGCAACAGCCATTCTAATGATTCAATGACTTTTTTTTCCTATTTTTGTTCAATGAGGTGTAAGAAAGGTGCCATTTAGAATCACAGAGTGTATCAGGCTGGAAGGGACCACAGTGGGTCATCTGGTCGAATCTCCCTGCTCAAGCAGGGTCATCCTAGAGCATGTGGCACAGGATTGTGTCCAGAGGGTTTGTGAATAGCGAGGAAGACTCCACAACCTCTCTGGGCAATCTGTTCCAGTGTGAACTTCCAGCAAGGACCACTTCTAGATTTGTTTTTTTGTTGTTTTTTTTTTTGTTGTTTTGTTTGTTTGTTTTTTTAATTTAGACTTTGTTTTAATACTGTCTTCTGATATCAGATTTCCACTTTAATAAAAATATGTTTTGATAGGACCCAGGACCTATTTGTTCCTTAGAGAAACCCTTGCTGGATCAAAGCATCTCAGCATGGCAGAGCAGAGCAATACAACACACGGTTAATGCAGAGGAGCGACACCCAGGGAAAATGCTGCGAGAGACAAGGTTACATGTCCTGTCACTTGCTCGTATACAATAGCATATATTTGTTTATAAATGCAAAAGACTTAAAGATTCTCTGGAGGACCTGGCTGTCCTCTAGGTAGAGTTGTGATTGAGGGACTGTGGCACAAAATGTGCTCTACAGCTCCAGTTTGAATCCTGGTGAAAAAAAAGTAGGTGAGAAACTGGGAAATGCCAGGCTATCACAGCTACCTCCTGCCAAATTAGTTGATTTTGACTTATTTTTTTGCCTGATACCCCTCACCAGCTTGTCCTACCCATGAAAAAACACTTTTTTTTCTTTTTTTTTTTTTCCTGTTTCCTTAATGGCTTATTCTTTGAAAAATGGAGATTCAGGTGACTAGAACCTCTCCTGTACTAAGTGAATTTGATGTAAATTAGCCTTAGTCAAGTTGTTGAGTTTTTTTGTTTGTTGTGGTTTGGTGGTAGGTTTTTGTTTGCTAGTTTTGTATTTTAACAATAGAATCTCTGTACAGTGAACTAGCTTGAAGTTTTCTGGCTCAAGGGGACTGCAATGCCTTGAAGCATCTTTGCTTGGCCAGAACACAGAACAATAATAATAATTCCTACAACAATAGAAAGCAATTTCATACAAGCCCAGCTGCAAATTTGACAGGTTGCGACTTAAGAAATGTTAGCTCCTTCTTTTATCAGCTGGTCCAACTGAAAAGCTGCACAATTTCCTTGTTGTCTCTTTGGAACTTTCTGTCATCTTCAGTATTTGCTAATTCACAGTTGGTCTAATACATGCTTGGTTTTGGGCCACTATTTGTTTGAATTTATTATCTTTTTTTCTCCACAGGATGCTCCCCTGGTGTTAAGCTAAAGAGGACGTTTCATTCTTTTTAGAAGCAATGCTCATCTGAAGTCCTAAAGCCCCCCTGTCCTTTATGACAGGAGCCTTCCTTTGTAGCTCTGCTTTTAAATAATTTATCCTGAAGACTGATTCTGAATTACTGCTGTCAGGAAGGATCTTGGTCTCAAACTGACTTTCACTCTCGCCTGCTTATTATTGATTGCCCTGTGACAATCCGTGTGTGGCATATAGCTAAGCAATCCTGGTCATAAACAGTGAATAGATTATTTATCTGCAAAAATTTGGGCAAAATAAAGTTAATTTTTCTGTTAGCCAGTGTGGTGGCTGTCACTGTGGAGTCAACACTTGCTCAAGGTTACTGTGCATTGAGATTTTGGGATCTTTTTTCCTTTTCTTTTTTCTTCCCAGTATGCTAAGAATAGGGACATATCCATGGTAACTGTATGTTATGTCATGGCAAATGTTGAATTTCTGTGTGTGTGTGAAACAGTGACAGCTGCATGGTACCATTTCTAACCATTTTCACCTTTTGTATGTTGGGCAGGATGAGAAGATTACTTCATACATTACCAACTTTAAAGCATCTGAGATTCAGTATCCTGTGTTTGTAGTTTTCTTCATGCTTGGCTTTTATCTATAGCAGTGAGGTGCTGGGAAAATAAGCCTTTTCCTCGAACTCTCAGAGCTTGTGAATCTCTAAAGAGTATAATTAATGTCCTTTGAAACATTCACAAATGAGGAGAGAAAGAGAGAAGTGTAAATTTACTCCTACTCTTTATTATTTCTGGACTCAAAAGCTCTGTGTCCTGCTGGTTTTACTCAGAATCAAATGTCACTTCAAAACATCCTTGAATTATTGACAAATTCCAGATTGCTGAACACGACTGTGGCAAGTTCTCACTGGGTGATAATGTCTGGATGGCATCCTGTCCCTCAGGGGGATTTGCCAACTATGCCCCTCAGCTTGGTTTTGTCTGAAAAAGAGATCACTTGTAAGAGACTTTGCAAAAGTTACCTGTTGATACCAGGGTGTGAAAATGTAAGCCTTGGTAGGTCTATATATCCTTTGAATTTGCACTGGGTCAGGCACTTATTTCTTTGTTTGTCTGGTCCAAATCAACATTTCAGCTGAAATGGTTCCTGCCCTGTGAAAGAATAACTGAGTACAAATTTGTCTGTTTTTCAGAACATAGTTGATTTGGTTCTAATCTAATTTTGGGATTGAAAATCTCTTGCTCTGCCAGCCAAGTCACAGAGATTAGCAATGACTGTATCTGGAAACAGCAGTATGCAAATGCAAAGACGAGCTCTGAAGCAAGAGCCCAGGTTTATTAGGAGTGGCCCTCCAGAAACTGCCCCATGCAGGTCTAAAGGGACCCTGATCCTCTTTATAATGGACACCTCCACAGGGTAATTCAGCCTGCTGGAGTCTGAAAGAGTTTTCCTGGCTGTTAGGTGGTCCTAGGCTGACCTGGATCTCAGCTTGGGCACTTAGCAGGCCTCTTGTAGGGTCATCTGTTCCGGACACTTCATAGCAGTGGATGGCTGTGAGCTGAATTCTAAAGCTTTCTGGCATCCCTTAAAACTCCGTGGTAGATGAGAAACCCAGATACAATGTTTGAAAAGGGTGTTTTAGTTCCTGCTCAATGCCTGGCACAGTTCTTTGTGTGTCTACCTTCTGCAACAGATTTCTTCCGGGCAGTGCAAACAAATTCAACAAATTGAGTATGTTGCTTTGTCTTGAAGGGGGGCAATTGCTGCTGACTTTAAAGTATGAAGGGTGCAAACAGTGCTTTGTGTGAGAGGCTGCAATAATAGGACAGCTATGACAAAAACTATGCTATGACTATTTGTTGTCATACTTTTAAAACCTTATTTTCCAAATTCTTACTTTCATCACTGAGTGCCTGTTACAGGGCTGCCTCATTTATATTCTCCTACCTGCTAAGGTTTGGTAGCCAAAAGTCACAAAAGATAGATTTTCTATGAAAATATGAGTATGGCTGTGAATTCTCCTTCTTTGGTCCTGATGTGCTTTTTCCACAGGATGTGCATGGGGGAAATACAGTACCAGTTGGTGCTTCCACTGTAGATATTTTCTCCTGGTAAAGTACTAGTAGCAGTACAAGTTGATGACCTTCTGCTACTCTCTGTTGCCACTGAGGACACTAAAGGTTTTGGGATATAAGGGAATGTGATAGACTCTTCTATGCCAGAGTAATACTGCTTAATGTTCAGAGCCAGGTTCATGGCTTCTCTGACATTTGTATATATCATTTTAAGAATTCAGTGTACCTGTTTCCATTCCCATTTATTTGACTGTGGGTCCTACAAATTTAGCTAGGACCAGAAATCCTGCAAGTTCAATAATAATATAGAAATTTCCTTACCCATATTCACTTTTTGTCTCAGCCCAACATTTAAAAAGTAGGCAAGCAGTGAATTTCATTGTAATGTAAAATACTGGAATTATTTCAGGACATAATATTGAGACTCTAGGGACAGTAACTTTTTTGATTCTTAAAGTGCAAGAAACCTATTTAGGTCATAATTTCATCTGCAATGCTACTTGCTCCTTGTAACAGATTTCAAGGAAGACTCAGCTACTTTTTTAGAGGAGTGTTGTGCTACACAGTACAGTGTGTTTGGTACATGATGACCCAAACCACATGAGTTCAGAATTTCTTTTTCTGTATTTCCAGTGATGTTAGCAGATTTACATCTTAGTGTGAATGTAGTGGTTACTTGTTTGTATGAAAAATGAATTTGTATTTTAGCTTTCAAAGAACAGTAGCCTGTAACCTGTTAATGCCTTTTAATACTTTGGTTAAGGGAAAATGAAGAGATTAAGTGATTCACAAGATTACTTGGCTTGCTGACATAGGTCAGGTATTACAAACAAACCTCTGAACTGTGATTCTGCCATAGAGAACTGCAACAGCAGATCTGAGAGCCAAATTTCAGGATTCTTTGTGGAAGTACAAATGTATAAGGAGACTGTTCTTTGGAATATCACTGCCACAAATGAGTTCCTCAAGGTACATAATGGTCTGCAGCACCAGAAGCTTCCATCCCTACCGACTGCCCAGTGTTCAGGATGTGACTTACATGTCTCAGTTTGAACACACAAAGCAAATGGGTGACACTGGTGATTACCTGTTAACTTCAGTGCAACACATTTATGAGAAGGAGGGATGTGGTATTTGATGCTTTTAGTAATAAGAATGCTCTAATGTCTGTGACATCAAAAGGTTCTAACGACTTCAAAATGATCAAACTAGTTTGGAATGTAGAATCCCCAAGCCACAGATTGTTTTTTTCTTTTTTTTTTTCCTTTTCATTGGGAACAGTATTGCACTCCAGATGTCTGAAAAGGAGCAAGTAATATAAAGAAATATAAAAGTATTGAAGGGAAGGGAGACCTGTTGCCTGTTCCTTGCTATTTGTCCTGGGTAATAAAAGCACTACTTTGACCTGCTACAAGATGACCAAGTGTGAGCTTCTTGAATCTCTTGATGGTTAAGTAAATTATATCAATGTGTTTGTGTGTAGATGGGTTATTTAGAATTATACCGTGGATTTAATTTAAACTGATCTTCAAAGGGATATCAACAAACAGTTTCATTTGCCAGGGGAAATCACCTTTTATTGTCTTTAAATGAGAATGGTAATTAGGAGGAAGTTTGGGTGAAAATTGTTTCTTGGTCTAGGTTGTTACTTTGCTATTCACGACATTACCAAAGGGAAATAGCTTTGTCCCAGTCTAATCTGAACTCATCAACAAGTGCTCAAAAACACATGTGGCTTGTTAGTAAAACCTATAATTAAGAGGAGGAAGGGAAAGCCTTCCTAGGACTGGCATGTAATAGGATGGGAATAAAAGGGTCAGCTTTATCCCTTGCTGCCTTTTTCCTCCAAAGACTGAATGGTCGAGTCCTCACTCAGAAATGCTGCTCTCCTTGAAAGTGTTGTTTGCCTATGAAGTAGAACAGCAAATTAAGAACTACAGCCTGAGCAGGTTAAGAAAAACAGTGCTGTGTTCTATGAAGTTGAGAAGCTTATAGTGATGAAATACCAAGGTTGCTGTTGCCTTAAGTGGATGTTCATAACCAGCAATGTGGAATGGTAAGGGCCAGAATTTTACCTAAAACCTATAAAATAATAGAATTTGTCAAAAATGTAGCACTTACATTTTGACAGCAGCTGAACACTTAAAGACAGGATCATCTAATGCTCTTACATCTCCAAGATATTTATCTTCCTTTTTATACCTTAATAGTATTGACTCTCATCCTGGCAACCTTCTTAAAAGCTGCAAATGAATGTATCCCATGTTAGGTGTATATGATATTTGTGTGCTGAAGTCTTGAGATGGTCCAAGGTGGCCTCTGTTGGTAGGGCTTTGTGGGATAAAGAACCAATGCCTTCAGCTTAATTTGATATTTATGTTCTCAAACATCCCTTGTCTATTTTCACAGCAGCATAATAGATATATCTTAAGAAGGAAATGGGGTTTTAATCTTTTGTGATTTTTAAAGTATGATAATTCATAGGAGGGGAGAGGGAGGCAAAGAGTATTGTGGGCATTTTAACAGACTTACTTAGCTGTGTTTTTAAGTAGTTTTATCCTTCAAACACAATTCCTCATTCCTGTCAGCAGTGATTGTCTGAATCATACACAGAGGAGAAAAGGTGTTTGGGTAGGTGTGGATTTCCACCAGAATGAAGTTTTTGAAACATTAGTGATATTCTTTAAGTGTGCATACTCAGCATAGCATATTCATTCATGGTTGCTCCTCATTCCTTTAGCTAATTAAAGCAATTTATTGGGGCATGAATATGCAACGATAACTCTCAAAAGATTTTCTTTTTTTTGTTCTGTCTTGGTTTTGAATGTAGTCTGCATTTTTTCCCATATGCCATTCTGACTACTGGAACGTGGTTTTTAGTGTTATAATCTCTATAACCCTGTTTCCTGAATAGCTTTGATTAAAGCTTTGTACTTTTCTAGTGATGGTTATTTCTGTAGGTTTAATGAAACAATAATGATTTTAAAAAGAGACTAACCCCTCCTCCCCAAAATTGCTTTCTCTCTGCCTGATTCTTGTATTTGTTGAAGGAGATGTATTAGGAATTTTAATACACGTTGCTTCTAAGTCCACACGTATCATAATAGGTGCATTTATAGATAGCAGAAAACTTTGTGAATAGCTAATGGTGTGGGAATTACTGTGGGGATATCTAAGGGTAAGCCATGGGAATTCTCAACACTAATAACTGAGCAGCAAGTATAAAAATCTCAGGTGCGTATTAACTATAATACTGCAATAATCGTGCGATCAAGACATTTAATTGTTAATGATGCATTTTTTTGTCTTGCATTACCAGACACTTGACACTATAGAAAGCATACATAAATATAGAACAAGCAAACAGATTTGCTTCATAGAGGCATCTTAATTCAGGCCGAAGTTTAGAATCATTTGTATTTTGCTTTTGTTGCACTTGAAAATTGCTGGAGTACTCTGGATATAAGAGTTTTTGTTGTAAGACTGTGGATTGTTGGTGTTGCACTTCTATAATGTCACCTTGTCAGCATGTACCTGATCCAAAGAGGACTGGGAATATTGTTTACAGCTGTTGGGCCACCTAAGGCATGTCTGTAACTTAAGTCTGACGTGATGCCACTTTACACTTGCATGTCTAGAGTGGGTGCTGTGGTTGCTGAGCGCTTATGAGGAAGCAGTGGGCACTGCAGTGGGTCAGGTCCACTGCCAGCAAGGGACAGAGACTATTTAATAATCATACTGTCCACACAGATTGGCCAACTGGATGCTTCCAAAGCAGGTGGTAGAATCTTTGTACTTGAAAGAGAAAAATAGTGCTTGAGAACTTTAAATTGGACACATCATTCCCTAGTAAAAACTTATGCAAATTAGAAACCTCTCATTAAACTCAAGCTAGAAGGAGCAGCTTCCCCTTGTATTTGATCAGATTGTGTGGTTTTGATTGAAATAATTTCATTTTGTACTGAGGATTTACCTTTTTATAAATTATGTTTAGTTAACTTAAATGTAATGTGAGATGTCTATCCCTGGTCCCTAGATAACGCCGGAATTATACTGGTTACAATTTGACAAATCTGACAAATCCCTAGTAATTGTTATCTTGGTTGAAATCTAATTAATAGTAGTATAGCATTACTGTTGTACCTCCTTTGCGAAATTTAATAGTCACTTGGTGACTTTTAGGCTGTAACTGCCTGGTAGGCATACATGCTGCAGTGGCAGACTAGGAATATGCAAATCCCAAACACCCAGCAATATGCCCTTTACTGTGATGTGCAACACTTCTAAGGAAGCTTCTCTTGCACAATGAGGCATTGAAAAGAGGTTTTTTTTTCCCTTGAGCAAGGGGGAAAAGGGGGCTAATGGAATATCAGTGCACCCTGGGGAAGTGTTTCTCTAGACTTTCTTTACTTTAATTCTCTGCATGTGGCACGCGTATAAATTGGAGTGATCTGGTTTATTTTTTAGTTTTCTATTTCCAGTTCCTCATGAAATATATACTGTTCCATATGTTTGCAGGATTATGCTTTGCTATGTTGTCTTAAGCTCCTTAGGCAGAATAAGCATCTAGTACTGTTCAGCTGAAGATAAATTTTCCTACTGAATTTAGCTCTGTTTGTGCTTTGGCTCAGAAAGACAGTGGAAGGTTCAGGGGATAAAACATGTTACAATTATTCAATGAAAGGTCAGAATTTCAGTTCTCTCATTCTGAATTTTAAAATGAGTCTGAAACAATGCATTCTGATCCTCAAGTTCTCTACCAAAGTAATGGGGTTGACGGAACTCATGCAGTATAGGGAAGAAAAGAGGAAGATGAGCATTTGGCTCAGGTTTCTGATAACTCACACTGTAAGGTCTAAAATGGTTCTAGCCTATTTTCAGTGCAGATGGTTGAAATTTTTGTTTGCATAGGAGTTCCTCGGCCAACCAGACAAATTTCTAGGGGTGGGAGAGGGCTTCAGTGCAAGCACAATGGTCTGGGTAGACTGTAGGAGAGCTTAGCTTTGGAATATGTATCTGTGATCAAAATAGAACCATGATCCACCTAGAAAGATTACTAAGGAAAGTGACCAGCAAGAAATGGCTTTTCTTCTCCAAAATCTGTTGCTGTCTTTGGCTGCTACTGGCTGGAGGTTTAGTTAGAGCCTCATTTGTTACAGCTGACTGCTAGGAGCAAGCCTGTGACTCTCTGGATCTGTTTCAAACTTGGATGCGCCCTTTGGGGTTCTTTCATTAAGGAAGTGTGGCAGAAAGGAATGCATCATGTTTCTGTGCAATGAAGTCAAGACCACCTGGGAGCCACGGCAGCAACCACAGCACTGCATAATTGCAATACAATAAATAATACCTGGTAGAAAGTATATGGTCTCCCATGCCTGTGTTGATCATTTCTCAGCTGATTAGTTGTTGCACATTCAAACTCTAATCACTACTACCAAAATGTGGGGTTTTTTTGCTGGGTCACCTAATACTGAAAGCAGTATCTGGGAGACTGCGTGCTCTTTTGCCTTGTGAGCTAGCATTTTTTGAGGTGGTACAAGTTGATTGGTGACAGGCAACCTCTGTTAATGCAGATGTAAAGTTGAGTGCCAGGATACTGATAACCAAGGGAAACACTGTGCAGATAAGCAAGCTTTACATTAGGTGGAAGATGGCATAGCATAATTACATAATTATCTACCTCATGAATAGTACCTTTCACTAAGCAGTTGAATCTCCCCCATTACCTGTCCAGCCCATTTCAGGTGTTGGCAGAAGCAGCAGGATCTTTGCAAAAATCTTAGTGAATTAGTTTTCATTTTGATCCTGATAAACACCAGCCTGGAAGGGAGGAGATGAGCAGTAAATAGTACAACCATTTTGAAAATACCTGGCATTCTTAAAATATAGAAAACCAAAGAAAACTAGTCACAACCTACATGCAAACGTAACTTGTCTCTAGCACACATCTAGTTTGGAATTTCATCGTACTTCTGATTGAGGAAAGAAAGACCAATTATCCCAGGAAAACATGGATTGCATTACATATGCATTCACTGCCAAAGGGGGAGAATGTCGATTACTTAACACAAAAGTGCTGAAGCCATTAGTACAGCCTTTCAAGAGTTGAAATAAACATGTGTATTATATGCCTGTAAATCCCAGTGGACAGCACAACTGGTGTCATATTCCACAGTGGATCCATTAGCAACATAATGTCATCTAACCACAGGCCATACTAATGGTTTAAATTAGAATGTGTGTGGATTTTTTAATTTATAAAAGACACTGCTGCCTGATTAGAATAACCCTCTTCAGCATAAAGCTGCTGCTCTTGTGATACATCACTTCAAGCAATATCAATGAATGGGAAGGTGTGAAACTAAGCTTTCTGAGTATGCAAGGACCAAGAGTTGAACAAAATCAAATGTGTCCATGCAGTACTTTATAGCACATAAAAGGGCTGAGATGTCTTTAAAAAAACCTGAGATCTAGTGTGAGGCAGGTGACAAAGGATGTACGATGACATGTTTGTGCAAATCCATTTTATAGCTGAAGATAATTGCCTCCACTATACGCTGGGCAATAGTGCCCCACTGACAGTAGCGGTGCTAATTGCTTGGGTAGAGAAATTGGCAATTGTCGTGGGTCTGATGCAGAAAAGAATCTGTGTAAAGCAAAACTTTAAAAATCAAAATAATGACCTCAACACAGAAAACAGAAGGGTGTGTGAAATTGGGAACTGCTGTTCTTCTTTTTCATGATTGCTATAAATGCATCTGCCAGAGGTACGGAGGCTACTGCTGTGGCTTCAAACCTTTTCAGGGAACGCAGCACTTGTACTATACAGCTTCCCACATAATTCCTCTGTGAAAGCATTTCACCAGACGGCTGTGTTACAGTAGGACACTAGTAAATCATTCTCTCCTATGGAGCTGGAGGGCAGACTGCTGGTCTTGAAACTATATGGCTGACTATTAGTACTGAAAGCAGTTCTTGCCTTAAAGTCTTCTATCTATGTAGTAGTCTTTCTGTCAGAAAATGCATAAGTATTTTCTCTCCTTATGCTCTGTATCACTTATGATCCTGAAAATTCATGCCCATGTTAAGCACAATAAATAATGAGCTGCTCACAAAACATCTCATGCAGTTTGGTTTGGGTTGAAGAGAGGAATAGAAAGAACCCTCTTCTGATGAGTAAAGGAAGCTTTGGGGATATTGGGCTTATATAAGTTACCTGAAATAGTTCTCATTTCTCTTAAATGAGATGCTGACTTCACCACAGAGTTCTCTCACTAGGGTACCATAGAGTGCCAGTCAGCTTAGCTCTGATACCTTGGGAGCACTCGATCTTACTGCAAAGATGATTTGATCATAATGAGAGAGGTCTCAGCTTTAAATGCAGTAGTGTTCTTACCTTGGGCTGGCTGGCCTTGGAGAGCTTGAGCAGAGCTCACATAGTGAACCACATCTCAAGCTCGCTCCACTGCCGCCCCAAGAGACACAACTTTTCCTTTGTCAGTAAAAACATTGTGTAGTGGCGATGCTTTGAGAGCCTACCTAGAACAGAGATAGTGCTAAAGAAATAAAGTAGGTATTTTTTAAAAGGCCTTCAAATGATACATCTTGGGCAGTACAAGAGTCTGGCTGTGGTTCTATCCAAGAGGGACTGTGAGTCAGGAGTTTTCACACTTTTATAAGTTTTGGTCCATTTACATATTGGGGTTCATTGTCCAATTACAGCTTCAGGTTAAGAAGTCCCATCCTCCCAGATTGCTGTCCTCAATTCACTGTTGGTTATAGTTTTTTGGGCCTGAAGCTGCAACAGTGTCCTTTGTTCTTGGGCTGGAAAAAGATTGTTTTGTCTAACTAAACTGTGAAGAGAACTTGCTAACACCTTATATGAAGTTCAGAGTTATATATTAATGCAGTACAGGACCTGGAAAATATGAAAGCTAAAACTTAAGGCATCAGTGGCAGTACCTGTTTTCTAAAAGGGTGTTCATGGGTCATTTACTAGAGTGGAACAGACCCATGCTGTGCTCACGCAAATCAAAATTTTTAAGTGCCATACCCCTGAGAGGAGGAAAACTATAATCTGATTTGTTGCGTGGAGATGACAGCAGAGGTTCAGACAGGAGGGCAGGTGGAATTGGGGTGGGAAAGTAGTCTTCTTCAATCTGTACTGGAAAAAAGAGTAAGAAAGCCTTCAAAGAAGTAAATGATTTCTCCAGTGAAATAAGCTCTATGCAGATAAATCCTAACTCCTCACTATACAAGGTCCCTCTGTTGCATTTGGTTCCTCTGAAAGGATTTCTGAATTCTGCTGACTATTCACATGTTTTATATATATATCTATGCATGTTTTAGTAGGGCCATTCATGGGACTGTTTAAATTTCCTGCCTATGTGCAGTCAGACCTCCCATACATTACTGTTTATATATGTCCTTTGGTGAAAGCCAAGCATACCTTTGGAATTTGATCTGCTGTCTGTGGCTGAAATACTGGCCTCTCACTACAATGAAAGGTGATATCTGCTTCTTTTTAGTCACTATCTGAAAGCCCAAACCAACTTTCAGATTGTTTTCCTTTTCCCTGAAAGAGCTAAAGGAAGCAGATATGTTCATTTAGTTCTCTTCAGCACAAGGGACAGGTGCTTTCTATGAGAACACGACAAAGATGTTACAAAACTAACTGTAGCTGACACCCAGCAGTGTGTGATTTCTTTTGGACAGGCTAAGGAGGTTAAATTGCAGCCTTTTGCAGAGCTGTGGTACTGTATCTGTGACTCCTGGCTGTGGGCCTAACTCTGATTGCTGTCAGGGTTGGCTTACAGTACTGGAGGGGACTTCACCAGACGCATGCTGAGCTCAGGCGGGGGCATAGTTCTGGCCCTGCCCTTAGAGGCTGCTCTGTCAAGTGCTGCTCTGTGTTGTGCTATTTTAGCAATAGCATAGAATCATAGAATATCCTGAGTGGGAAGGAATCCACAAGGATCATCAAGTCCAACTCCGAGACCTGGACAGGGCAACCCTGACCAACCTCCCAGTATATAGAAGCTGGAAAGGGATACTTTCACAGCCAGCCTTGGTTGCTGCACTGGTAGAGGGCATTTCTAATCATGATTCTAAGCCTGTTGTGGAAGCTGCTGTCAGGTGTTGAGCTGCACGCTTTAGCTGCTGAGGTGTTGCAGCTGCCTTGCTGGGCTACTCCTTCACTAGGGAGCATGTCCCTTTCTGTGTGAGAAAGGTGCAAAATAAAGCAGGAGATAACAAAAAAATTAGGTATGCACTAGCATCTCTGATCCTCTTAGGAGGGCTCATCATGCTTCGCTAGCACCCTGCTTTTGCTGCGGCAGGGGAGGTCTGCGACTGCGCTGTTTAGATTGGCACGTCCAAAGCCAAAGCAGCAGCTGGATAGAGTTTGTCTAGGCCGAATGGCAAGATGTTGACTGGGTTTGAGCTTTGCAGGGAAATGCTGTATTCCTTTTGTGATTTCTGAGCGCTGTGTTTTGAAAGCTCTTGCAAAGCCCACTTTACCTGGCTTAAAGCAAGTGCTCTGATTTTGCTGTCTTCATCCTTGAAAGCTTCTGTTAGAGGAGGAGTAGGCCTTCCCATGGAGCTTATGTCAATCTCCTTGATGGTGAGCTAGGTTGCAACCTTGGGAACCAGGAATTTTGTTTTTCAAGATGCTGGGAAATGCAAACATGCAAAAGCTCTATTAGCATCCACTGTGAGAGAAAGTGTTAAGCTAACTGAATACAAGTTAGGGTTTCCATTTGCTACTGTTGTTTCAGGATTTATCCCATGACTGTGAACAGTCTCATGTAATAGACCTTGTTCTATAATACTACCTACCACGTGCACTTTCTGCTTCAGAACCTTACAACCTGCTTGACGTTTTCAAAATTACCGAAGGGAGCTGTGTAGGAATTAGTTTCTTTGAAATGTTTAAAAAAAATCAAATAAGGCAGCAGCCCATTCTGAGGTATACCAAATATATAAGGAACCTGTCTGAGTTTTCTGTGAGTCTGACATCCCAACTTTAAGTGAAGAATTTTCAAGGCTTCACTGCACCTTTTCCTAAAGAGGCTAGATTGCTATTAGTAAAGCAGCTAAACCCATTCTCCCTTTCTGGCCTCAGCATATAATCAGTATTCAGTGTTGTTTGGAGTCTTTAACTGAGCCAGAAAATCAGTCTTGCAGTTCACATTTGCATAAGAATACTTAAGAAATGCATGTTCCTGTTTTTTCCTTAATTTGACAAAAGTTACAATCGAATTCACATTTTCCCAGTTAGGGAATTTGTTTTCACTTGGGTTAAGAAGATAAAATGTCAAAAACTGTGTTCACAAATAGGAATGCAAAATAAAAATTGGCAGCATGGCATCATTTTCTCATCGTATTTTTCAGTATCAGACATTAATGTGTAATGTAACAGAGGTGAAAATAAAACACTCGAAGTGAACATTTGGTATTGGAATGTAGTCGAGATAACACTGATCAATCTTTTTGATAGTTGTCATATTTTTGCAGATTGTTTGAATATTCCCTCCTCAGTGGGGAAGCTGATCTACTGGAAGTTTGGGATAGCTTGTAATAAGAGCAAATGCCAAGTGATATTCTTTTGAGAAATTCTAGTCTGCCATTTTTTCCAGTTCTAATATTTTCATGGGAGTCATGTTCAAAATGCCTATGTTACTTTTTCCCACCATGTACAGCTCCAGTGGGAATCCTTGACACAGGATTATTTTAGCTTGGTTATCCACAGCTAGAATTCTTCACACATGAAAACAGTCTATGAGAGGCAAATTAAGCATGAATTTGGCTTGAAACATCAAAATCAGTCATTGAAGTAAATCTAAAAGGGCAGCAGAATTTTCTTGAAATTGTTTTCCCTTCTTCAAGGGAGTAATTTTTCATCAGATGTCTTCTTTGGCACCTATGGTAGCAGATACTTGAGGTTCTCTGCCTGGGCATGGTAACAGCAAGGAAAAGCCATGACAGGCAGGGGAACTGAGGCTTTGAAACTGCAGTGAGGGCCAAGCATGGGGTGGGTTTGGAGTAAGAAGCTGATGTGTTTCATTGTGTTTGCTTGAGGCAAAAAGAAAAAGTAAAGTTTTGAGAAGCTTGGGAAGCTTCAAAACAAATTTTGTTCCCTGGTTTTTATCATAGTGTGGAATGACTCAGAAGCCTTCAGAGACTTCACTTTTTCACCATTGATGAGATCCCCACTAAGTTTTTCAGAATTGGGTTGCCGCAGATACAACTGAGCACAGTAAAATGTGAGATCATCTGTATTATTTTTTTACCACTGATCTTGATGACTTGGCTTCAGTAGTGATGTATGGGACTTTGTCTTCCATAGCAGATTCCTTTCAGCATCAGACTTGGAGAGCCTTCAGTGCCCTCGCTGTAGCTTTCACTGGAGTGCCAACTTAGGAGAGACCTCTCAGTTTCAAACGATGTGATAGATTGCTATGGTGACAGTTCTGTTGTGCTGCCAGCAGGGATGGGTTACACTTAAACGTAATGAATTAAAATAAATTAAACCAGTACATTGTCTTAGTTTAAAGCCTAGTATTGGTGAATTAGTTCCCTTTTGAGACCTGATTCTACTGAAAAGATCTCAAAAAGTTCTGCAATTCTTTTGTGAGGTCAAGGATTTTTTGTCTCTTTATGGAGCCTTTTATCATGTTTGTACTTTCTGTTTTGAGCTAAGGTGCAACTTCAGAAGCATCCTGTGAGTCTTGGATTAACTATAGAAGTAGTAAATGATCAAAAATTAAATTGTGTTCCTTCATTTCTAAGCTGGGATTTTCCACTTTCAGCTTCTATACATTTGTTTCTCCAGTGAGGATTTCCCTTCTCAGGGATCTCTTTATGTAGACAGGAGAGACCGTTTCTTACTTCCTTTCTGCTTTTTCCAGACCTTAGCTTATTTATGTGGTTTTATTTCCTAGAATTTTGCTGGTATGGTATACCCCTTCTGCTTAAGTAAGGACACTGTGACTACACAGGGCATTTCAGGTAATTCTCTGGTCACTTTCTCAATCCTGCCTTGTATCTCCTGCTTGAAGACCTGGCAGCTGGTTTATCCATCTACAGTAAATATAGGGAGATTTTTTTGTTCCATTTCTCTCTTGTAGTCCTTAGTCATTCACTCCATGGCACTGTATTTTAGGATTTCATATTCTTTTCCTATCTTACAACCAACAGATTTTATCACACATTTGGCTTGTTTAACAATCCCTACCATTCAAATGAATCATCTTATTCTGAGATCAAATTCATCTATGTAACAGACGTATTGTTATTAACAAGCCTTCCAGTTTCAGTACAACATGAATCCTCCTTACAAGGATTTAATAATGATCTTGAAGGGAAATGGCACAGTGTCGTTGAACATTTACCACTTGATTTCTTTTTTTTCTGTGCTCTACTGCTGCAGTAGTTTCTGGCTTATGAGTTGCAAAGGTACTTATTTTTCCTGTATTGCCCTGTAAAGCTAAATCAAATATTTTGGAGTCCTCAATGGCTATAGAAAAATATCAGTAGGATGGCTATATTTTTTATCTTGCTTTTTCATACCAGTTTCTACTACATTTAAATCAATGTCAAGCCTATCAGCCTAGGCTTTGCCCAGGTATCTCTTGGAATTTCATATAGAGGTGCAAAACATTTCAGAATACGTTAGTAGCACTCATTGACTAAAAGCACTACTAATATATGAATGAAGAAATACTGATATACTTAAATATACTAGTATATTATATACTAAATATACTAGTATCTGTCTTTGTCCTTTGAACCTGTATTCTAATCCCTCCCATCTACAAATAAATAGAAAGGACAGAAAGGACCCAACCCTAATGTCAAATAATTACGAGTATAAGAAAACTGTAACTGTATGATTAGTATGGTCTGTCCCATGTACGTACCATTTCCTTGTTTTGTTTTAAAGTAAAATGACATCAGGTGAGAAAAAGACATCTAAAATAATCCTAATCCTCTATGGTGTACCTGTTTGGCAAATGGGCCATCTATGCTGTCAGATGTGTAGGGGTGACTGAAGCCTTTGTTGTGGTCTTCTCCCAAACGCAACTATGAGAATGAATTTAGATAAATTTAGTCAGAGATTTGGTGAAGATTGTCAGGAGGACTAGAAATTACAAAGACCAGTGTGTGATGAAGGGAGGAGAGAGTCTGCTGAGGGGTGAGGTGTTCCTCAGCTTTCATTAATGACCCATGAGAGGAAGTAAACAGAACTTGACTCAGTCTTACAGGTGCTGCTCCATTCCCCCATCTCCTTTGCCATGCCTGAAGAGTCCTATTCTAGCTGTGAATTATTTGGATGGAAGCTGTTCTGTTATCTTTGATTGCCTTTTTGCCTTTTTTTTTTTATTACTGTAAGAATATTTGGGAATGTTTTGAACAGAGTGAAATGGAAGATTCTCTCTTAATTACCACCAAATATTTAATTACTGTTCCCTATCAGTGCAAATTCAGATTTCTGAAAATTGTCTAGATATAAGATTAGAGCAGAGATGGTCAATTTCCATATCCTGCAAGTTGAGTACCCAAAAGCTCATTTGGCAAGGTCTTGCACAAGAGCATGAGAAATGGGGGCAGAGGAGAACTGAGGAGCTGATTGCGGATGGGTATCCTGCTGCTTCCCAGGGCTTCATCTCTTCCCTTACAACAAGGGAGAGAGGTAATTGCTTTGCAGCAGGCTCCTGCAGCAGCCTTTGGCTGTTGGTCTCACAGGTGCTCTTGGGTCACTTTTCCTTACAGATACAGATCAAGATTTCCTGTGCTGTGGTGTTGCAGAAGTGGTACTTTACATTTCTGTGATCTCTTGTGCTGGGCTGTGTTTTTAAGGGATTTTAAAGTGTATCTACAACCTACCAGATTTGTACTCTGTGCATTCAGATGCAAGCATGTATAGCATGCTAACATACTGCTCCTACATAGCCTAATTTTAAGATTATGGTAAAGTATAAAGTGCTTCAACTAAGACAACTTATTTTTGCTCTCTGTTTTGCCATCTACTGCAAATATATTTGGCAAACCTACTAATCAATGTTGACTGGTCTGCCGTGGGCTGTCTTATCTCTGTTTGACTATCTTGTCTGTTATGATTTGTTGAATATCATTTTGTTTTGTTATAGCCTAAATTTCAATGAAAATTCTTTACATGTCTGCTCACTCAAAACGGGATTTATTGAGGGTGATAGAAGAACACTTATAATGTGCAGTGCACTGAATGAAAATATGCTCATAATAATTGCACTTGTTTTGCATCTGCATTGGTAAAAGGTTGCAAAGAGTTTGAATTAAGGAGAGAAAACTGCTGAAAAGATAACAGAATGCAGATTATGAAAGGATGAAGTAAATTTTCTTTCACTTTGCTTTATTTCTTTCAAGACTGAGTATTATGTCTCTAAGATGCATGGTACTTAGGGGGTGGGTTTCTTCTGAACCCTTGCTTTTTGTAAAGAAAACTAGTTCAGATGTCAAGCTCCTGAGGTTTGAGCCTCAAACAAAACAAAAAACTAGTTTTGCCTGCTCTTGTTTCCAGTCATGTGTCACTGCTCCCTGGACCGTGAGTAGAAGAGGCTATGGGGAGAGCGGTGCAACTGCATCAGCATCACGATGCTGCTGGGCAGTGCTAACGAGGAGAAGCTGCACTACAGCCCCTGCCTTCCCTCCCCTACTGGCACATTCCTGGCTCATTTGCTCTCTTATGGTTGTGACAGTTGAAGCAGAGACTGTTTCTTGCTAGGTGAAGGTCTGGCACAATGAAATCTTGTAGTGGAGGTATTGGTGTACAATAAGGAAAAAGAGAGTACGGGGAGCTCTGGCACTGGTTTCATCCGGCAGCTCTGGGACTCAGAGCTATTTGTGATTTGTTAAGATCTTGTTGGTACTCGGAGGCCATGTAATAATGATAATTATGCTTTTCTGTGCCTTGTTGATATATTTTGGTGCATTTTTCATTCTATTCCTTCCCCTCCTCCCTTTTATGGCTACTGCATGACTGTTACTTGTTACTCATAAAAGTCTAGCAAATTTTCAGTATAGATGGTAAATTGCAAGTGCCCTGCACTTTCATAAATAATTCAAGATAGGTAAAGAGTCTTAACTTTAAAAGAACAAACCAAATCAAAACTATATGACAACCTCTCTCCAACAATATTCTTGCCACTTAGCTTTAATTTTTTTATATAGCACTACTTCAGTTAATCCTAAAACTTCACTGTCGCTGTGTCACCTACACAGAAAGGTGGTGGTGTGCGAGATGCGTCAAACAAAACAGAAGCGTGCAAAGTGGCCACACTTGGTCACTTCCAAATCATCATCTTTCTCTCTTGCTGTTACACTGTGTTCAGTACCTGGCATCGTGCTGTGTCCTGCAGCAGTGTCCCTTCCCATGCGCGTTCAGAGCACCATTCAGTGAGAGTAACTGCTGTAAAAAACTCATAGAGAAAATGGCATATTTTCTGCACAATTCAAGAATTTAGAAAAAGTTGCTTCATTTCTTCTCTTTAGTAATTAGAAGTAGACAAAAAAAAATCTACTTATCTTTGATAGGTTAGTCCAGGGTAAACGGTCTTCTTCCTTCCGAGAATAACTTTATTGTCTATATTCTCTAGAAGCAGGCTGGTTGTGGCTTCTTGCTCTGCTCTGCACTGTGGCAGCAATTTTGGTGCCAAAAAAAAGTTTGGCACAGTTTTGGATGCCATGACATAAAAAAGACATTGAGCTGTTAATGTCCAGAGGACAGCAACAATGATGGTGAAGGGCCTTGAGGGGAAGCTGTGTGAGGAGTGGCTGAGGTCACTTGGTCTGTTCAGCCTGCAGGAGACTGAAGGGAGACCTCACAGCAGTCTATACCTTGCTCATGAGGGGGCTTTGATCTTTTCTCTATAGTGACCAACGACAGGACCTGAGGGAATGGCCTGAAAGTGTGTCAGAGGAGGTTTAGGTTGGATATTATGAAAAGGTTCTTCACGCAGAGGATGATTGGGCACTGGAACAGGCTCCCCAGGGAAGGGCTCACAGCACAAAGCCTGACAGCTCAAGAAGCATTTGGACAATACTGTCAGGCCCATGGTGTGACTCTTCCAACTCAGCATATTCTGTGATTCTGTGACTCAAGTCAGGCAGGCCTTGTATCTAAAACGCCTTGTATCCATCTAGTAATCTGGTTAAGAAGTCAACAACCTGATGATATGTAAGGCAAAACCTGCAGAGACTGTGCTTCCATTTCTCAGTCTATTAAAGTGAAAGAACAGAAGGCTTGCAGCCTAAAGCTTAATTAAACAAGTAGATTTTCAGCTAATGTACTGGGGAGAGGAATTGCTGTGCGTAAATGATAGTAAGAGAGTTCCCTGTTAGAAAAACAAAACAGAAAACTTAGAGGAAAAAAGACTGAAAGAAAAATAGCTGTCAAATTATTCTGAAAGCCACTGGTTACATGTCAGTCTCAGGATCTTGCTGCTCATGGCAACAGCCTTTACTGACACAAGATTAGAAGCTGCTTTTTCAACTGTCATCCAGGAGTGTACAAGTAATTGATTTTTAGGTTCAACTGCCAAAGGAAAAATAACAATAATAATAAAAAATTACTTAGATTGGATAACATGTATGGCTTCCCACTCATCCATATGGAAAAGCAAAATTATTTTACATGAATAAAATATTACCTTTTGGTTGTTTTCTTCGTAACAGTGAAAACCTAAATTGATGGATTCTCCTTATAGGTATGTTAATTGGTTTCTGTTCTATTATGGCAAAGATAGGTGGGTTTGAGCATTTCATACTGTATTTGAATATTTCATAATATTAATCAGCTATACTTTTTCACATAAAGGGTCAAATTTTAAAAACTGTGTGTGGCTACATACTGTATCATTCTCAAAATAGGCAACTTGAACGTCTGATAACTTCTGATTGCATGTTCATATGATTCATAAGAGGAAACACTGTGGCATGAAAGCTGCCTTTGATATTTGAATCCTCATTTTCCCTTAAAATAATCAAGTAACTGAAGCCTCTAATGTAACAAAACACAAGTGGAATTATACAACTCCCTTTCATCTCCTTGTAGGTAGGTCCAAATAATATTTTGTGATAACAGAGTGAAATCAAAGGTGACATTTGTCTTCAGGATATATTGAGATGCCTTTTGGAACCGGCAGGGCCTTAGATCCTCACTCTCTCCAGACTGGCGCCCCAGACTCTAATCCCTGTGACTGAAGGTCCCACTTCAGTTGCTGATACTTCAGTTCATTAATCCCAGTCTTTCCAGCTGCTGGCACTGCAGACCCCCATATACACACATGAACCCAGAAACAAGAATCTCTCACTTAGAAAAACAGAACTAAATGGAATCTGATAGAAAATAAGACAGATTGTGGCAATCAGGAGCAGGGTGTTGACAGAGCACAGTATGGAGCATTGTTAACCCTAGATTGCTCCCTTTTATTCCCTTATCCCCCTCTATTTTCCCACAATTTCCCTTTCCAAATCCCCTAGATTTGTAACCCTTTTCCCTGCTTTCAACTCCTCTCATAAACATCCCCTATGTTCTGTGTGATCCCCAAATGTCTGCATTCTGTAGGACACATAAGTGAACCCACCATGCTGTTTTATGTGTGTACAGACTAGCCTCTACTACACAACCTACTGCTGTTATCTTGGCTTTTTTTTTTTTTAGTCAGTTCCTATGTTTAAGGGGGTTATGATGCCTCAAGGGCTATGTGCATCTCTCTACCATGAAAGTCTGGAGAATTTTTTGCTCAGTAGGGCTGAGCTGTGTTTCATGAAAACCAGCTCTGGGACTGTGTTGCCCGAGTTTTTGCTTTCCTTGAGACTCTGGTCTAGGAAAGATTGGTATCAAGAGGTGTCTTGAGTTTACTGGCAAATGGCAAATATTAATTTAATAGACTAATTAAATATTTTTCTAACACCAAACTGGAATTTTGTTCATTTCTGAGCAAAATGTGAATACTTGTCCTAAGTCTGATTTGTTGTTATTATTATTTTTTAAACTCAGCTCTGTTATTCAGTTCTTAGTTCTTGTGACTTCTGGTTTCTATCGGCTGCAGATGCAAGAAAGCTCTTAGATAAATTTCCTCTGTTCTGACAGATCCATCATCTAAAAACTTTGCTCTACACCTTAGTATGACAGAACCTATATTAAACTTAGTTATTAGTAAAAAGGTTCTGGTACAGAGTTCTGATGAAAAGTAGATTCTCAGACATTGTGGTTTTGCTAGAAGAATTTTTATTTTATCCTCTAACAGGACATTAGTCACTCTGTGGTGTTGACTAAAGTTAGAGCCCATGAACCTGTTCTCTGCATCACACTGGGCTTCTATAAAATAATACTTTTGGAGCTCAGCTTCCCTAGTTATTTCTGTTTCCCAGCAGTACTGGAGACAAAAATGAGTTTATTTTTGGGGCTACAAAAGTCACTATGCTGTAGGGTAATGGGAGCTGCCAGGGAGTGAATCTGTCTATTGACCTTTCTCTTTTCCAGCAGAATTCTGTGACTGCTGTTGGCTCTTGCTGTCACCAAGCAGGAGACATAAACCCAAGATATTAGTTCAGCAATAACCTGGCTGTAAGGAGTAAGAAGTCTTCCTAGCCATTTTGGAAAACCTAACTTTCCAGTTGTTGTGCTCCTGAAAGTGGTTGTAGATGTTCCTTCTCTGTCACAGCAGCTAACCTCTCTGTGCTCTGGCTGTGCTCCCAGCCTGGGTAGTTGTGCCTGCAGCCTCTGAGTTGCACACGGAGATGAGGTAATTTTCTGCTTCTATGCCATCTGCCAGATATATCTGCAAGGAACAAAGACTAGCAAATAGCAAAAAATCAGAAGACCAGGAAAGAGAGAGGAAAAATAAGCAGCAAATGTTAATCACTAGGATGGTAGTAAAGCAGTGCTTAAAAATGCTTTTGGATGCATTAGGTTGGCTTTTCTCTCAGGTTTGCTTGGTCAGATTTGGAGGTAATGATTTTCATAACTTTCTAGATTACTTCAGTACATGCCTTGCAATCTAAGGGAGAAAGGTCTTTTATCTTCCTATGTAGCTCAGCTGTGAGACTGGTTTCATAGTAGTTAGCTTACCTTTGTCTAAATGAGCCATGTGTGATAGTGCTGAGAGCTCTGTTCTTTTCCCTTGCCACATGGCAGTGTTCACACCTCAGCTGTTCCCTGCCTATACATATTCAGGAGGAAGTTGCAAGAGTGTGGATTTTTTTATTAATACAAAAAACCTGTTTTCACTGTCCCCGTGTAAATTTGTATTTTTTTTATAGCTGCAATTGGATTTTTTAGTATAATCACAGGAATCCAAGGGCAGGAGAATTCAGAAAAATGGAAACCATTGTGAAAATCTCAGTCGAATTCCTAATGATTTTTAGAAATGTAAGGTGAAAGAGAGGCTGTTTTTTGCTAAGTGGATTTGATATAGGTGAAGGCAAGACTTACATGTAATGTGTAAATATCTCTCCTAGTGATGGGGATATTATTTAGGGCACAACTGCAATTTCTGATGCATGTGTTCACTTTTGTAAGTCCTGTTTCTTACAGTGTGTATAATGCCTTTTGTGATAGGTGACAATCTGTGACTGAGCCTTCCTGAATAAAAGACAGTTTCTGAGGTTCTGGAAGATCTCATCTCCTTGCAGATAAAATTCAGTCACTTCCCAAGGTTTTCAACGCAGGTTGCATGGGCTTCTCTTACACCTTGCCCCTCTTTGCTGCCTTTTTTTCAGGATTATTTCTGCTCATCAGCTAACATGAATTCACATTGGTTTCTACTCAGTGCTTATCAAAACGGCTTTGTTCTGTAGAAGCCACACAGAGGAGAGATTCCAGTGCCTTTCCCTCTGAAGAAAAAGCTTGTATTGTGTAAACCTTTCCTTTATATTCTCTAGCAAGTGGAGCTGTTAAATATGATATTAACAGAGGCATAACTGATCATCTCCACAGAAACTGAAAACTGTTTCAGAGAATATTTCACAAGGCAGAACTGAGGGCTAATGTATGTAGTGCCATGAGAGTCCCCTGTTGCGAACAGGTATTTTTCAGCAGAGCCTGTCTGCAGCAGATGAGGCTCTTGTCTGTCTGTTTTTAGTGTATCTGGAAAGCAGAGCTCCAGGCAGCATGGTGTGGTTGTGGAAGGGTACAGCTGCTTCACAATGTGAAGCTTGAGGTGGGATGTGCAGAATGAACAGAGGAGAAAAACCTGCTGTCTCTGTGTATCCCCTTCTTTCCTGAATCTGCTCTATTCCATTTGAGCATCTCCTGCAATCATAAATAAGATTTTTTTCCTTTAATGTCCTGTGAAAACACGGGCCTCAGAAGGGCTGGATATTTCTTTGCTCAGAGGAAATTTTTTCTTTTTTTTTTAATAAGGAGAAAGATTAGGAATATTGAGCATCTGGGTCAGAGTAGAGATATGGGCCACAGACTGTGGGCATGGACACGTACACATATGTGGCACAGGGCCACTGGGGCTTCAGTTTCCCCTCCACTTCAAGTAGTGGCAAGGCTTGTCCTTCATCTCAGCGCTCAAGTAGACAAGGACCCAAGCAGGCTCAGTGTTGCCACCTGTGGCATTGCTCCCTAGATGACCCTTAAAGTTTCTTGATATCTTAGCAGGCAGGCTACTGGAGGCCAGTGAGGTTTCTATATAAACTGAGAGTATTTCAGCTGTCCTGACAGGGATTTTCCATTAAATGCATTGGATTTGATGCATTGCTCTCCCTTTACTTCCATCAAATGCTTTTTCCTCCACCCTAGCTGGGGGCATTATGTTGTTCATAAAAGTACAAACCCTGAGAGCAGTCCTGTGACAATGGCAGGATTTGAGAGTCTGGTGTTTGCTGTTTCCTCAATGGATAAAGAGGGAAGTCTTATTGAAATCCAAAAGTCTGTTCAGCTTCAGCTGCAGTGGCCCTGGCTTGGTCTTCATCTGTAACTTGCTGCTCTACAGCAGCTTCTTTCTGAAAAGAAAAGTGGTGTCACCTTTACAAGGAGGAAATGGAAGCACTTGAATGACCCATATGAATGTGTCTGCTCTTGGTCTAAAGCTCTGCAACATGGAAAATTCTTGGTTTTTGACAAAGGTGGTTTAAAAACCTGAGCACTAAATAAAGATTATTAACAGGGGACATGTCTGAAAATATTATTCTTATATGAGGTTTTCCATTGTTACAGCCCTGGAATCACATACCTAGTGTTGCGTCTCAATCCTTACTTACAAGAAACTTATAGGAGTTGGATATTCAGTTTGCAACTATTTTTGTTATCTCACCCAATTCTGTTACTTCAACTACTTAGACTGCCTTTAAAGTTATATTTCAGGCTCTTGTGCCTCTCCTTTGGCACCCAGAGCTAGATTTGTAAGTTAAAACTTTCCCTGACCTTTGGTCGCCAATATTGGGCAGCTTACCTAGCTATTGTGGACTTCCTCAATCTTCTAATTTCAAGTTTCTAATTCATCGAATGAGAACAAAGTATGTTCCCTAGTGTTGAAGTTAACTTGGTAGAATCATACCACATCACTTGAAATTGCTTACCATTCCTGGTGGTGAATGGTGTGACTTCAGAGCAGCTCTACTGGGTTTTTTATTTTACTGGCAAGCATGCTCCTAAATGTTCTGAGGATGAGTTCTCCCACTGTTTCCAACAGCAACAGGGAAAAATGAAAGTCAGGAGAGGGTCGTTGGCAATGGAGTTCCTGTGCCAGCCTCAAAGCCCAGCCCATTAAATGTGAAAATCCATTAATTATGTTTTGATTATATCTTTCTTTCAGACCCAGGACAACATAGTCATAGCAACATAAATAAGTGGATGGGCACTGGATCACACAATTTTTAGGGTGTCTCCAACTGTGGAAGATTTTGTAAATGTGTGATTAATACCTCCAGTTATCATCTCTAATTGAACAGACACAGAAAGGGCCCTGATAAGCGCACTGCACTGCTGTGAGGGGAGGGTGGAGAGCTGACAGGACCGACCCGAATTGCATTTTGTCTTTCCTAAGCATAGCATACTGTTGAGGCCTAAAAAGAAATTGTTGAAAAAGAATTGTTGAAGAAAAATGAGTGATTATTAAAATCCTGTTCCGGTAATCTGCTGAGTACTGATGTCTGAGCAGACAGAGGCTGTTTAGCAAATATGCCCTCACATTGTCATTAGTGTTAAGTAATGGGACTTTAACATATTTAGTTATTTAGATCATAATAGTCTATCAGCTTGATATCAACTACTCAGCATGAAGTCCTCTGCCTTAGTCCTACCTACTCCGCTTAATGTATTAACAAATAGAAGCCTGCAACAGTGTAAATACAGTATTTATTACAGGACAGAAGCTGCTTGCACTCCATATCTTTTCAACCACTGATATACTGGACATGAGAACTGTTTGAAGACATGTTTACCGGTAAAAAATGCAAGTTTTGGAAGAAAACTGAATTTTTTCTACTCAAAAAGTAGTTTTGATGCAAGTCTGGCACTTTTCCATTGGGAAACTCTGGATTAAAATTTTAGTTTTCCTCTATTTAATAAGGCACCCTCTTCCACCTCTACCCTGTACTCACATACGCACTTCAGTTTTTAAATCTGGAACCAATGTGTCCATTGGAAAAAAAAAAATCTTTTTAAGATCTCCAACTGAGGAGATATTTGGTTTTTTGTAAAGTTTTATCTGTATGCAATGGGGAAATAATTTTTCAAGCATGTCTCTATGACTTACTTGTATTTGTAAAGAAATGGCAAGGCTGGAATTAGAAATCATGTCTGCTGAACCTCAGCTCTGCATTTCTAATGCAGCCAGCGCTTCTCCCAAGGTGGGTACTTTTAAAATGATGGCACAATCACTGAAATCTGAGATGTTAGGAAAAAGAAAAACACAGTATTTTTGAAAAAACCTTGATAGAACACTGGGGCAGATGGCAGTGGGAGAGAGATGAAAAGCAGTCCCTTGTGTGAATAAAATACATTCTATTCCGTTCACTTTGGTTATGGAGCACATTGCACTGAATTTTATAACACAGTGTTATCACATAAAAAGTATGCGACTAGATGTCTGTGTTGTTGCAGCTGTCTGCACTTAAAAAAGGCAACAACCTTTGTACCCTCAACCACCCATAGGAGTAGAAAATCCCTGAAAGGGCCGTTATTAGCAAGAAGGTGTGGAGCTAGGGGCACTCAGTCCATTGGACTGGCAGCTCTTGTGGTCAGCTTTACAACTTGCTTGCGACCTGCAGGTCTCCTTCAATGTTCCCTAGTTCCTAGTTCTTTGTGCAACCAATTTAGACAGACTTGTCACTTCAGAGAGAAGATTTTGAGAGCTGCTATCACACATTGCCATGGGCAAATCTCAGACTGGGATATTCCTTTCATGGAGGATCCTTTTTTAAAAACAAATGGGAACAAAATGGGATCTAAACACATTCATGCAAACCGTTTGCTGCTGTACAGCTTCAGTGTAAAAGTCAGATGAGACCACACAGATGAGCACAACATAAACAGGAAAGAGCCCAAATCACGAAATTATAGAACCACAGAATGGTTTGGATTGGAAGGGGCCTTTAAAATCATCTAGTTCCAGCCCCCTGCCATGGGCAGGGACACCTGCCAGGTGGACAAACCCCTGGAAGAGTGTGCAGGAGGCAGGTGTAAAAATACATGGTCAAAAGTTCAATGACAAGATCTTCCCCGGCATAGGAGACATCATGGCTAAAGATGAGCTGGTGAAAAGGTATGGAGTTACCTGGTTTTGTTACTTATAGGAGAAAGTGTTTTCCCACTGGTAGCAGGAGTGTAATTATCTCCCAGGTGCTAAAGGAGTGTGGATCTGCCTCTCTCTTGAGATTGATAGTGGGGGGAATGATGGGGCAACACACTGCTAATCACTCTTCAGGGTATCTTCTACTGCACACAGACAGAGTACTTGAGACATTCTTCTAAAACCCCACCTGCCCAGAGGCTAGCAGAAGTCTTTGATCTCTCTTCCCATTTTGAAGTCATTCATTACCAGAGAGGTATGAAAAAATTCAGTGGTTCACCAAAAAAATCAGGGATTGCTTTACTTTTAGGCAATTTGAGGCAAGTTCTTAAAAAACAAACCCTGGGAGGCAAGGCAGAAGAAAGTAGTTTCTACTGGGAAGGAGGCTTATTAAAAATAGGGAACATATAAAGAAAATTCACTCTCTAAATATCAGCTGTGCATGTCCAAATTGATTTCATGAATCTATCACCTTTTCTCACCTTTCTCTCCCTGCTGATGAGATCGCTTCTAATAAGTTTCCTGCTGCGATCCCAACATTTGGTGAAAAATCTATGGGAAATCCATTCAAGTAGCTGTAGTTTGACATAAAGGCCTTCTATTAATGAAGTGATACCAGAAACATAACTTTCATCTCCTCCAAGGTCACTGCTATAAGGAAGTACTTATGCTAAAGTCATTCTTTTGTTCAGAAACATGGTCTTGACTGAGGTGCCAGACCCCTGGGAAATTACATTTCTGTAGAGCTCGAACATAATGAGCAACAAGAAAATCCTACTAGCTCAAAAGCCAGGTTGGTATATTCCTGCTGCACCAGCACCCGTAGGTCAGCAGCATTCAGGCAGCATCCTGTGTGCTCACCTCTGATGAGATAATTGCTAACCTTGCAGCTCATTCCATGGTGTGGTGAGTTGACCCTGTCTGGACACCAGGTGCTTACCAAAGTCTTACTTTGTGGCTCCCCTCCTCACTGGGACAGGTGAGAGAAGATATAAGGAAAGGTTTGTGAGCTGGGATAAGCACAGGAGGGATCAACTCACCGATTGCTGTCACGGGCAAGACAAATTTGACTTGGGGAAAAATTTATTAACAATCAAATTAGAGTAAGATTATGAGAAATAAGAACTAAATCTTAAAATGTCTACCCCCTCACTCCTCCCTTCTTCCCAGGCTCATCTTCACTGTCTTTTACCATGTATATTGAATTCCTTCCTGCTGCCATCGGCTAAGAGATCAAATTAGAGTGCTGCCTGCATCCCAATCCCCCACCTAAAAAAATGTGTATCTCACCACTCAACTTACACCAGCAGCACAATTTGTGTCTCAGTGATTTTACACTTGCAGAAATCATGCAACAACACACTGATGTCGAAGCTGAAGGACTGGTGCCACCCACGTTCCTCTGCCGTATTTCACCTCACCTCCCCACTATTCCAGTCCTAAGTGCTAAATCACAACCCCAGGCAGCATCTCTGGGGAAACCAGAGATCCTTCAGCTGAAAGCAAGAGGAGATGGCTCTTCATTGAAATTTATCTGCAGTGTCTGTTGATAGTGGTTGCCATTTATTGATGAGGAAAGCTTTCACTGTTTGGTGGGCATTCTTGAGATTTATTGAAAATGGATTGAGACTTGCTAAATACATAAAAAACAACATTTGGCTCAAAGTCTTGGAGACCACCAGAAGATGTCTGTCAACCACAGATCATGAGGGAAGTCACCATACCTGCTTGTTAATGGATGCTTAAGGTGATGAGTTGGAGATGGCTTCTGTACAAGAGCATCTATGGGTCTAGGCATGCACTTGCTCTGACCAAGTATGTTAATACAAGTAACTTGTATTAAAGGGGGAGCCTGCCGAGCTAAAGAAAAGTTTCTGCCAATCTGCTTTTAGAGGTTATGCTTTTACAGGGTCAACAATTTCTTCTTGCTATGCTTGTTACAGAGCATGTGCAAATCTGAGTCAAGTTACAGGATCATTTCTAACAAGGAAAGGCTGGAAAAAGTGAACCATTTTTTCTCCGCCAAACTTCAAAGTGTGAAAAGGGAAAAATATGTTATCTGTCCTGATTTGACATGTTTTTGTTTCTTGCCCCCACTACTATTTTTTCCTAATTAAAAAAAAAATTAATAATACTTAAAGGGACAGAAAGGGGAGAAAAGAAAAAGAGTTCTATTTTTCTATCCTTAATCATGGTCTTGTGCAGTGTTATACTTACCCTTGCTTTGCACAGTTTTGTTTGCTCATCCTGGGCCACTCAGTTTTACCCAGGCAGGAAGTGGTACTGTATTCAGGTGAATTTTGTATACTGCATTCAGGTGGGCCTTGAGTTGTTAAAGCCTGCATAGCAAGCAATGGAAACATTTCCATTTTGTACTTGGAGTAGTTTCACAGGAGACACAAAAAAGGTGACTCGGTGCTACTGATATTCATCTTCTTTGTATTGATCTTATATTTTAATGATAGAGGAAACACGTCCATTGGGTGCTAGTTAATTTTCAGCTAATCCTAATGGGAAAGGTTGGAGAGAAAAATGATTTTTAAATACTTAATCTCTTTAGCAATTAGGTGATTTGGGCTTTTAAATAGTATAAAAGGCTGTCATTTACAATTTAAATAGTGTAGCTTGTGATTGCCCTGAGTCAGGGAAATGAGTTCTGTGAAAGATTCAATAGAAGATGTCAAATGATGGAAATCAGTATCTGTATGTTTAAAGTGCACCAAAGTTTGTGTTTTGGCAACTTTATTGTACAAACACCACTAACTGCAGAATCAGGCTGGAGATGGATCATGAAAACACTTGTAGAGCTAGAATGCTATGCCAGAAAATATGTGCATCTAGGGAAAGGAAAAAAAAGCTGTCTGATTTCTTGCCATTATTTAATGATAGAGAAGCAAGCAGCTGGGCAAGAATATTAAATAGGAGAACACTCTTCCTGCAGGACTTTATTCATTCTGTTATCTCCAACCCTAAACAGAGAAGTTTTGGGCTCATATCAGAACTCTGAGGAGAACAATTGCTTGCCTTTCTCCTTCTTTTCTGTCTCCACTTTCAGGAGCTCAGTGGTCTCTCCAGAGTGGGAGATTCTAATTGGCTCTGCAGTCCCAGTGATGGGAAGAAAAATAGCAATGCTCCTCTGTGCCTGTCTCAACAAGGGAATGGCTACTCCACAGGCACACAGATTGATAATGCTGGGAGCTGCCCTGTGGCATAGCAGAATAAATGTAGGGAACAATGGCATGGTTTCTTTCAGGGCAGTTGATTTCTCAACAAAAAATATGACAATGCTATGACTGCTGGGTATTTGGTAACGCAGTTTTTGGTAAACTGCTGGAAACGCCACACACTTTCATGTTTTGTCTAAAGTGTTTTGGCGACAAAAATTACATATAAGGTAAAGAGATGTATTTTGCCTTCTTTTTTTTTCCAACTCCTTTCTTTCTGAGGAGCTAGTTTTCCACAAAAATAGAAGTTTTGCTTTGCAGTCTCAGATGTTTCTACAAGCAAATGGTGAAGTGGGGAGGCTAAGGTCCTTGACGAGAGTAAATCAAATTCAGGCTGCTGGAAGCTGTGTGAAGTAGTGCTTTGCAAAGATCTGAGTGACTTGACATTGTTATTTGAGGCAAGACGGATGAGTTTGGAAATGTGAACTCAGAAGGGATATATCAGCTGAAGATCAGCTCTGCTGAGACTCAACAGTGTGGAATGAGATCTACCTGTGATTTGGAGACATGAATGTTCCAGTTTACTACTCTACCTGCTTTTGTAACAAAGCCAAGATGCAAGTTATTTTACAACAATTTATGTTGTGATATGTGAATGAAAGACTTAAGTACGTTTTAAAACAGAGTTAAATGAGGTTACAGTATTTAATTTTGTTTAAATGGAAGTGGGTTTGTACTGATTAAGAAGGCTAGTCAGTAGGAATCTGTTTTCTGTGCAGGTGCTTTCCCAAGTAATTTGGGAGTTTTCTGTACCGAGAGCTGTGTGGCATGTGAGGAGATGATACATCCTCCCAGTCCTGTGGAATATGAAGTGGCATGTCGTATTTCCATGTGCTCTTGCTGAAAGAGAGGGGAGCAATGAGTGTGCTATGTCTCAGGCAGGCCTGGTGGAACAGGATTAACATGACTGGTGTGTATTTGGCTCAGCAAAAGACAGCACAACTTCTTCAGAGAGCTAAGTAAACCAAATCATTTCAATTGAGAAACTGTTCAATAAAAATGGAACACTTTTTTTTCCTGAACTCTTTCATTCTGGGGGGAAAAAAAAAAAGCTAATGCTTTCTTGTAACCACTTCTATTTACTCTTATACAGAAGAAAGAAAAGATTGAATTACTGGAATTTACCATTCAATAGAAACGTTGATTTCTGCCTGCCCTCCTTCCCCTGCCACATAAGGCAGAAGATTATTCTTGAAACCAGTAATAATAAAGGACCAGAAATGGACCACTCAGTTGGAGAGAAGAGTGAAACAATATTGTCAATATTGCCATTTAAACATGGATGGTATCAAAGAGCAGGTTTTTTTTCAGAGGTCTGCTCCTGCAGTTCCTGGTTAGCCACTAATGCTGAAATGAATTCCTGCCTCTGTTTGCTGTACTGAGCATGTCTGAAAACTTCCAGCTTTTCACACATGCAGTTAAAGGTGAATTACACCTATTTGAAATGCTGCTTAGAGTTATGGGTGCTGAGAGCTTTTCAGAAGCCTGGACTAAAAGGTCCTAAAAACTTAATTTTGACTTGGGAAAGGAGTTATGGGTGGAGGGAATAAATCGAGGTAAGGATAAGATAATAGTGAACAGAATGAGTCACACATGGCAAAGAGCAATTCACTGAATTAATGCTTCCTTTGTCAATGGGCAGGTTTTACAGGGCTGGGAGCAGGGCTGAGATCTAGAGAAGGCCAGAAATGTACTTCTTAGATCTAGAGCTGTTCCCTCTGCATATTAGAAGAGAGAGAAGACAGTGTGGATAAGAAGCTGATGGATGTGGATATCTTTTAAAGTAATGAGTTCAGAATAAGGAAATTGGCCCTGATCAGAAGTGGGTTGGACACAGAGCGGGGAACATAGCCCGAGGAAAGAATGATGCTTCTCCAAGTCCAAGGGTGCCCCATATAGATGTGGTGGGGACAGAATACGCTCTCTGGTGATGAGTTTGATAGCCATGAGTATTGTGCTGGCCTAACAAATGAGGTTTGTACATTTTTGGGGGGACTTGTCAGCTTGTTTACTGTCATGGCCTATCCAGTGTCTGGGCACTCACTCGTTGACTGAGTACAAGGCAGAGAGGTGGAGACTGCAGTTGAGGTTTACTTGTTGTCTGCAGCGATGTATTGACTTCCTTGTAGGATATTTCAGTGCTTTTTCCTCCCTAGTACAAATATGAACTCTGAAAGTTGCATGAATATACACTTTTTTTAGCTAGGCATTTGTGCAGGTAGTTTCTCCATAGATAAATCAGATTCTTCTGTTGCTCAGATATCTTAAAGGGTAATACCTTAACACTGCAGGGTAATAACATTCTCCTGCTATAATTTCTTATCCCATTAGTTTGAGGAGTGATTTACACTTGGAGGAATTGAGAGAGTTGTCCAACCCATACAGGATGCTGTGGTTAAAGCAGTACATCTGTAATGCAGCTCTCTATGGTGGTTTCTCACCCACTCTGAATGAGGTGGAGGGCAAACCAGGAGAGGTTCAGGACTGGCTCGGAGATCCTCCTTTATATTGGTGATACTCCTGCTTAAAAAAACTGAACAAAAATAATAACTGTTTTAGGTTATCTTGCATAAATAAATGACAGAATGGGAAATAGCAGTGGCAGTGTTGCAGATGTACCAGATGTATTCAGGTGGTTATTTAGTCCAGCCATCACCTGAGCAGGGCCAACAGCATGTTCAGACCAGGTAGCTCAGGACTTTTTTCAGCACAAGGGCAGATGCTTGCTCTGAGCAAGCTGTTTCAGTGCTCTATTTCAAATGAAATCAGAAAATAGCCAAAAGGCAAAATCAATTCCTTGTTTGCCAGTTTTGTTGTTTTGTGGTTAAATATTTGTTTCTTTATGTAAACCAACTCCTCTCCCTATTTTTTGTATGTTTTTGTGACTTGAAGGGTGTCAAATTCCCTTATCTATATTATTTTATCCACATTTTTTAAAACTGAAAAGCAGTGGAGGGAAAAAAAGCATAGGGAGGAAATTTCAGTTTCTTTCTTTAAAGTTCTTTTCTATCTGTGCAGAGGATAGAGCAGGACTGGAGATCACCTGCTGTTTCTGACATAATCCTTTGGGATTTGAAGATGTGAGAGTAGAGTCTATTTCTGATCTTTGTTGCTTTCAACAGCAAAGGCAGCTCTTGGAACTGAAGGACTGAGGCTCAATCCTTGATTGTACTGAAAAAGATGCAGTTTACTATCTCATATCAAACCTATTCCTAACAGAAACCATAGCCCAGCCAGGTTGCTGCTGAGGGTGTAGGCAAGTGTATATCCCGGAAACAATTGTGTTGTGGTAGAGTGCTGTAGTATGATAGCAAAAAAATGGACTTCTGAATTGCTAGGTTCCTTCCTCTGAACTAAAATATTACCGTCTAGACTACCACCAGATCTATGCTCAGCCATCCCCACCTTCCACTAAATAGGTATTTAAAATCTGCCTGTGTATGGGACAGCTTTTATGCTGCTGCTGGATAAGTGAGGTGTCAAGAGGGAAGGTCATTGGAAGGAGTTTAGCCAGGCTCCCAAAGCTGAACTGTCATAGACTACACTAAAAAAAAAAGAGAAGAAATCAAAACTGAGCGGTTGCGTGCCGGCTTCTTGCACAGAAGGAGATGCAGTGGTGAGCAACCCAGTGTTTGCCAAGTGGGAAAAAAGACACTGACTGGCAGGAATAAATGTTACTTGATGATTTGAGGGACAAGGAAGTGGAATAAATCCCAACCACTGCCTATTCATCAGAACGGGACAACGCACATTGTAACTGGCATTTTCCAATGATAGGTCTCTTTTAACTTAGTGATAATGCCTGCATTTTTTTTCCAGACAACCAGAACAATTTTGCCTTTACCTCTGCTCTTTCTGCAAGATCTGTGTGAAGCCCAGTGATGACAAGCAGACTGTTAATTTCAATCATCAGCCCAAGTGCGGCAGCAGTAATCAAAAATGGATGCTTAGAGTATGGAGGCTAACAAAGCAGTAAGAGCAAATATTGGCACGTATTAGCAAATATTTGTTAGCATCACTGCTGTCATACAGTGCAATGTGAGTTCCAGCCAGTGTCAGAGAAAGTTTAGAGCCATGCTGGGACAAATCATAAAACTGTAATGGAAATTTTGGGTCCCCAGCTGTTTGGAGAACAGCTTGAACTTTCTGATAAGCTGAATTAAAGTGGGATTGGAGTGCTTGACAGCTTAGATTCCTTGAAAAATCCCATCCTAAGAAGTTGCTTTCTGCTTTGGATCAATTCTGCAGGTAGTCTTGGATGTGTTCTTCCTCTGCTCTCACCAGTAGGAGCTTTGCCACATGCTCTGAATGCATGTCTGCTTTTATTCTGCCAGCTTTATTTGTCAGGTTTGCTTTGTATTTTGCAAATGCTGAATTGATTCATTTGGCAGGTTTATGGATTTGCCTCACACCGGTTGTGGTTTAATATGGAAAATAAAGAAGTGGATTTCAAGTACCACATGTTCTTGTATCTCTATCCAGTAAAGGAGTATATGAAGGGACAGAGCAAATCTCAACTGATATCCATTTTTTATTGTCTATCTGCTTAATCGGTGGAGGCTAAAGGTTCTTTTGATTCACCCCAAAAGGGACAAACAAAATTCACTGATATTAAGTATTGATTTAATTTACTGGATTCAGAGATACTCCTGGAAGCTATAGTCAGATCCTCTCATGTATTTAGCACCCAATATTGGATAACTCCTTTATATATCATTGCTACATTAAAAAGCATTCTTAACAACATGGGTTTGCCAGAAATGTTCTAAGGGGTTATAGGAGTGTTATTTCACTTTTGTAGTACAAAAGTTCAGAGTTAACTTAAGTTCTAATTTTTCGCTTTGGGTATGAAAATAATGAGGTGTTGTGCATTTCTTGCCTCTTTCCCCTGTGCAATTGTGGATGGACAAGAAAAGAGAAGGCTTGTTTAAGATTTGGAAAAGATCCCTGTAGTGGGGCAGACTGGTTTCACAACAGCTTTGAGAGTTTCAAAAAAAGTTTGAGAATTTCTACTTGTTTTGAAAACCAGGAACTTTTGAGTGTTTTCATGGTACTACATAGCATCAATAGCTGTACCTTCAACTTACAGGTCTTTCTAATAAGAAGAGAAAAGGTGACCCTAGATCTAAGAGGTCTTTCTTTGTCAAAAGGAAAAAAATTTATCGAGGCATCTGGAATATGATGTGTACTTTGAAAAGAGTTCCTGGAAAAATATGTGTCTTAGCAATAAGTATTCCAACCAGCTCTTCATTATATCTATGGGTAGATCTAGAAATTATTTCAGAAAAGATGTGATGTGTGTATCTTGCCCAGGTGTCGGTGTACCAACAGAAACTATGCAGTTAATGCAAATAATAAAATACACAAATTTGCTCTTGCAAATAACATTTCTGAGTTGCATCTGCAATCCTAATTTTATATGTTGGTTTTGAAAAGGATGATTACTTTGGAATATTTACATAGTGAGCTATGCTAATTTCTCTCCTCAGATGCTGTAAGGTCAAATTTGACCAAATTTGTCAAGGTCAAACTTTGGCACTAGCATCAAAATACAGAACACCAAATATTTTGTTACTGGGAGCTTCCTTGGTGAAATAAATAAACTGGGCAGGAGACCAGCTCCTTTTAAAGCCTTTATTAAGAAGATTCAGCTTTGAGGCGGGGGCCTGGGGGGTCACAAACACCGCCGCTGCTCCCAATTACGTGGTCCAAAAGAGGAGGAATTCAACTCTGCTCAGTAAGCACAGTTCAGTCCCCTATCCTCGCAGGAATACCCATAGGTGGACTGCTTTATGCCGGCTCGAAGGTCTAGGCTCGTCTTCATTCTGTCCTCTTGAAGTTTTGATGACCCCCTCACCACCCTTATGGTTCGTTAGAGCCCAGTTATCTTTTCTCCTTTGTGGTGTGTTATTAGTTTCTTTGAATAACGGGTAGCTTTAGATTTTTGTGGTTTTTTCCCTCTCCAGTTGTCANAGTCATGCTGCCGCTGCCCGTGCCGCTCCCGTCTGGGGATTGGGCGACCATGTTGCCACCAGCGCTCCGTCGCCCGCTATGAGGGATTTCGGCTTGCCCTGGCCCCGCACGCCCCCTCGGTCCAGCTCCGCCCGGTTTGGGCCATCCCGGCTCCGGCCCTGGTACGATACCCCGGGGCTGCCCGCCGTGCGGCCAGCCCGGCTCGGTTCCCTGCCGGCCCCGAGGGAGCTGGCCCGCCACGCCTCGGGGGTCCTGGGTCGGCTTCCTGGTATCGGAGCCGGCAGGACTCACCTCTTTTGGTGTTTATTTCAGACAGTAATGGTGGGGAAAAAAAAAGGGTGAGCTGTACATAACATCAAAACAACAAATATATAATAACCAAATGACTTTATAACTAACTGGGGAGGAAAAAAGAAAAAAAAACCTTAGAATTTTTATTTACAACACTTGGTTCATCTAAACTAGGGTAAAATAACTACTTTAATTTGCTAGTGCAGTAAACGTGTTTTGCACTGGCATAAATTAGAATGTCAAATGTGAAACAGTAAAGTGAGGATTAGAGATCTGTATTTCTACATGGAAAGTATACGTTGTAGCAAAAAAATACTACAGTTGAATGTGGGGGTGACAGTAAGAGATTGTTCTCACACCAAAATTTTAATTAGGGGAGTATCAAGCCTGAGAAACTCCAGTGAATTTTTCAGCTTTGCTGTACTGTATTTCAGCAGACTTTCACCAGCCATGGCTTGTATCTGTAATGTATAATCCTGCTGTAGTTAAACCTGCAGTGCTAAAGGGGCTAACATGAAGGAGATATTTACAGTACATAGAAACATTTAAAAGTCCTTTGAATGAGAAGTGAGATGGAAGTTCTCACTTACTACTATAGGTTCTTGTCTGTAGAGGTTGTGAAATGTTTTCTTCTCCTTCTCTAAATCCCTTCCTGTAGTTTTTGCTTTTGATTTGGAAAACTCGTTGCTCTTCTGAACCTGCCATCTGTCAGGTGGAATCATCTTGTTTTTGCAAAAAAGAAATGCAAATTGTTTAGAGTGCTTGAGAACCGTTTAAACACTATCGCTTATAGACAAAAGAGGTGCAGCTTTCTTTGGCCTCTGATGTTTGGACTCCTTTATAGATGATGTGAACCTAAAGTATCTGTTGACACTCAACAAGTGATTGCTCAGAGAAAAGTTCCAAGGGATCTTCCTGAAATCAAAAGGAGGAATGCAGCATTTGCATGTTTATCAGGGAAACATCTCCTGCATGTAGCAATAACAAATTTTTGACATCTACACTGACTTCAATTTTAAGTGCCATGCCTCAGGGGCAGAAATGCCTGGAGAGAGTTTGTTATTTTGCTTATGTTTTCCACTGTTTTTTCCACTTTTCCCATGTTTCTGCACTGAATGCCATGGGGACCCAGTTTTTCAGCTGGGTTCCTTCATATGAGATGCTTTGATTTTAGTATCTGCTTGGGCATGGATACTGAAGAGCATTGGATCCAATGCATATCACCCTGCTGTTGCTCTGTTCTTTTCTCCTACTAGTTTCATCTAAGAACCCTGAACATGTCACCAAGTCCCTCCCCAGCTCCTGCACCTATTTTTGCTCATCAGGCATCCAGCAAAGAAGGCTACTGTAATTTTTTTCTCCTGGAGAACAGACACAGGGCTCTAGAAAACAGTCAACAGGCACAGAGCCTGGGGAGAAAGCTGTGAGTGGGGATTCTGACTAGCAAGACTAGTGCAGAGCTGGGAATACTCAGAAAAAGATGGCCTGGGCAGAGACTAATGAGGAAGAGGTGAATCTGGGTGTGTGGTGAGTGGCTGTTGTAGAAAAAGGATAACAGGGAAGAGAAGAAGTGCTGAACAAGTAGATAAAATTGCCTGAGACAACCTCCTCTTCACTGGATGGGAAATGTGGTTATGATGAAGAACCTGTAAGGGAACCAGCTAATACAATACAGAAATGTGGAGAAAGAGCACCTAATTGTGCCCAAGTGCCTTCTTGAATCAGGTCCTGCTGCTGTCTAAGTGTAAGACAACTGGATTTATCACTATTTACTATTAATCAATTTCTCTTTATTATTAATCTATCTCTATTTACTGTCTCTATTTATTAGATCTATTTGCTAAATCTATTTACTGTTTGTCTGTCAACTTTCCCTCACTCGAAGAAATGTGTAAAGAATAAGCCTAGACTTAAGCAGAATTACGGGGATATTATTGGAGATAGTCACAGTCCAAGTCATTAGTCTCTTGTGCAGCTTTGTTGTTGAAGGCCTCTCCTGAAACCATCTTATGAATCTTATGAATTCACCTTCCCAGACTTGTGGTTTTGTTAGCACAATAAACTAAATTAGTTTAATAAACGAAGTAGTCATAAATAGGAGCTAAATTAAAACTGATCTCGGATGATATTCTTAGAGGACCTGGCCTCCTGAGGCAATGTGCTGTGAAGAAGCCTGCCGTTTTTCAGATGCATTGCGGCAGCTTCATGCTTCGCATGACAAAGACCTGCTATCAGCCTCAACCTCAACCTGCCTCTATCCTGTATCACAGCTTAATGGAGCTAATCAGGGTTGGGGGAGAAGAAAGAGTGGGTGGGTGGGTTGCCTAACAACGAAGGGTAAGGTGCAAGGAGAAGCTTTTTTAGTTTGTTTGTTTGGTGAGATTCTCAACATCGATCATCGATCTCTGTTTCCCTAAAATCAAGGATAAAACTTCCAGTGACTGCCTGCCCTTCTGAGTTTTAGTATGCAGCCCACCTGCACACAGCTCTTTCTTCTGCAGGAGCTGGCTGTGCAGTCTGTCTTGATTAGATGCTGTAGCTTTGGCATTCTTTCAATTTTTTCTGATACCCATCTTGTCAAATCTGTCAATTCTTTCTTAAAATTCTAACAAAACACGGAAGACAAGGTAATGGGCTAGCCTGGCATTTAAACCTGTCTTTGTTTTGATTTGCTATTACCTCTTATTTTTCTCCCTATGAGGGACACAAAAGAGAAAGAATAGACACCAGATCAACAATCAAATTACAATGCTTGCTTTTTAGCAGTCCGTGCTGTCATGATTCACTGTAATCAACTGCTGGTGCTCTGGGTGCAGGAAAGGAATTGAGATAACTTGATAAAGCACCTCTACTGTATTCAGGCTTCATCTGGCCCAAGCTTTTGCTTTGTTAATATTTTGGGTTGCACTGGGATGTAACCTTCTTAAAAGAGATCAGTTGGGGATGAATTCTCACGGCTTCACTTTTGTCATAGTATTGTAGTGGGTAGAAATGTGTAATCTTTTTTAGTACAGTTGTTCCCTTGAGAGGCTTCAAGTTAAGGATTTGTTGTTTTTCACTCTTCTTGGGAATAATGTGTAACTAATCTGACTTTGGGAGAGCATAATCAGCAAAGGAATAATATTAAAGAACAGAAGTACGGTCTTCCATGTTATTGTTGATTGTGTGAATTTGTAGAGGAGCCTTGGGTGAGGTCAGATCATGCACACAATGTTTGTCCTGACCATGTGTTGTGGTGGTGAAAGTCAAATGCAGATATAAAGACTGGGTGAGAAAGCTGCAGTGGTTCTGGTGGCTGAGTGACCAGGACTGGTTATACATTTGTACATGAAAAATGCCTTCTTGGGCCTGAACTTTTGCACAAGGGGTAACAGCAGTGAAACAGTGATAGGACTTGCTCCCAGCAGTTGTGTTTATAATATAAAGACTCAGTCCTGATGAACCCATATGAACTCCTTGGTTTCTAGACTCTACACCTCTTTAGGTGGCTGAGGGTTTGTGTTACTTCCTTTCTAGAACATGTGTTTTATGGAAAGGGAAATGAAGGGCCTCACCTGGCTTCTCTTTACCTGAATGTGGTGACTGCGTCCAAAGCTTCTCTCCTTTTTTGTCATCTCTCCTAAAGCGTCGATGTATGCAGGGATGAATTAGCAGAGAAAAGCTTGTGTTGGCTTGTTCTGTGTCTGGGAAGTGGAAGAGGTTTTACAGCTGGGATGACATTTCTGTACTTATGTGAAAGGAGCAGCATATCTTTAAGAGCCAATGAGCCCCGATTAAGTGTCTTATTTTTTTATATACATCATAAATAAAACTTCAAAGCTTTTGAAAGTGAGGAAGGAGGATGAGAGCACATTCTCCCATTCACTAGAAGTGTTTTTGCCTGCCAGAACCATTTAATAAATCTGCTAAACAGCTTTGTTAAGGTGTTTATCCCACCAAGACAGTTCATAGCTGTGGGCATTCAGGGATATAGAAATGAATTCAGGCTATGCCAAGCATGCAGGACAATGTTTCTGAGCCTGACACAATATAGTGGCTCATCTGCATAATCCCTCCATCCTGCTTGAGATGGAGAATGGAAAAGCAGTAGATACTGTATGTCAACCCTGACAGCTTTATTATAGCTAGAGAGTCTGTTCTTCTGGTCTTGCTACTTTCTTCTTGCCAGCATTCAGTCTGTAGAGGGAGGGCTGCATTGCCCCCTTTGGGGAGTTGGAAAAACCTGGAAGGATGGTAAGGATGCAGAGATTTCACTTTATACACTCTCTCACTCTATCTGAAGATGCTGCAGACTGTCACTTTGCAGATACCTTGAAGAGAGAACATGTGGCTGTGTGGGCTGGCCTGTGTAAGGAAGAGTGCACAGTGGGTGAGCAGACGAAGGCAGGGGCAGGTTTCCAAACCTGCCAGCTCTTATTTAGGCATGCCCATAGAGTGGCTGGATTTTCAATAGGCTGCTGCTCTCAGCAGGAGTTGCTGGGTGCTGAGGCCTTCTGAAAATTTGGCTTCTTGACAGTACGATGCATCACTTAATTGAAAAGATTTCTTTCGGCACCCTGTGAATAATCCGTTCTATTTGAGTGTAAATAATATCCCTAATATTTCCTTTTTGGCTTCTGTGGAATATCATGGGTGGTTTTTTTTTCCCAAAAAACCAAAGAGAGACTCTATTTAATGAAGTTGGGTGAATAATTTTCAGTGGATAATTTATTCAGGAAATCAAATCTGCTTCTACTTGCAAAAATCTCCCCTCTTCAATTACTTACTCAAATGCATGTGACAAGATGTTTTTGGCTCTGTCTTCAGCCCCTCACATCCCTTCTCATGGGACTGGGACAAGTTCAGTTTGGGACATTGTTGCTCAAACATGTCAAGTAATGTGGCAGCAGCTTCTTGGACAGGTAATCATGTGCAGCTGTCATGCAGGTATTTTAAATGGTATTGGTTCTAATAAGCATTTGGGGCAATATGAATCAATTGTTCATGCTTTCCAGAAAATATCAGGTGACAAACCCTATAAACGTGCTCTTTTGTTTGTTTGTGGGGTTCTGTCCACCATGGCAGAATTTTTATACAGTCCCACTGAGAGCTGCTCAGCACCTGAATGCAGACAGTAGATACAGCAGATAGCTCATTTGTTTTGGAAGCATTTGTCCTGGTGCATTTGTAGTTGGACATCCAAATCAAGGCTAGTAGGTATCCACACTATTTCCAGCCTGCTACATGTCCTTATCCCTGGTTTCTTTGGTTTGGTGCGTGGCTGCTCTATGTAGATTGTAAAGCTTTCACAGCAGGCACTCTCCCTAACCCAGTAAATCTGCAGGAGGCAGAGCAATGAGATGGAGTGACTTCTGTGTCCTGCTTCTTGATGGCCTAACAGCAGATGCAGGCTTGTGGACTTCAGGTGCAGGATCAAACTTAATATTTCCAACTCCCTTGATTTCACTGAGCTACATAGGGAATAAAGTGCAAGGTGTCTAGTAGCAGAATGAGTTGAAAGACTGAGGCGAGATACTTTGTAGAGATAATCCACACCTTCTACTGTAGCTGGCAAAAGGGAAATCTCCATCAGAGACTGACATGGAACTGGCAGACTGACTGAATGTTCTGGGGCACTCTCCAACAGCCTGATCAGTTGAGTAATTTTGGCACCTAACTCAAGAGCATAAAATGAGATGGTGTGAGCATGTGTGTTCAGTGTAATCTCAAGAAAAGTGATTGGAAGTCCATACCAAATTTCTTTCCTGTGGTATGAAGGCTTTTAAGAGGCAATTGAGTCATGGCTGGGCAAAGACTGAGCTATCTGACACTGATATACAAGTCCTGTCTGAATTTGTATGTGATCAGTGCAGCATTGTCCCAGATTTCAGGGCAGCTATGCAGTTAAGGTTGGCACCCTGTCTCTACTACAGATGAAAATCAAATTAGTCAGAGTGTAAAGGCTCCATGGACACCTGGAGAATATCTTAAATTTGTCTAGATTTTTAAACAAGATTTAAGCCTTACAGAAGTTATGTCAAGGTTAATTTGCCTTAGTGTTCTTTTGTCTGCTTGAACTAGTTGCCTGTTCTTGTCCATCAGTGCTGTTTTACTGCTAGGAGGAGACGGGGTGTTTTTGAGGATCACTCTCCTCCAGAGCCCATTTCTGGGACTGCAGGAACTGAGAAAGACTCTTAATCTGCATTTACTGCAGAACTCCTGGACCTGCGACACTTTTCTTTAATAGACAAATCTTTGTCAGAGAAACTAAGCAATGAACTTTATGCAAGCATCTCCCATAAATTACTGCTAACTAAATCAATAGCAAGGCTACTCTCGGTCTATTTCCTTCTCTCTCTGTGTGAGCACATGCCAACACACCTGCTGATTGCATAAATACCACAGAGCAGTGCAGGATGTCCCTAGAATGAAAGCCACAAGCAACTTGTGCAGCGTGGCAGTTAATGAGTGAGATCAGCCTTGTAGTGAGAGGAGAGCATGAAGAGGGCATTCTGGAAGATACTGGATCAGATGGTGTGTCTCACCACGGTTTACATACCTGTATTTCCCAAAGCAGCCTGCCCTTCAACTTCCCCTTTCAAATTGTAATAAAGGATTTAACTTGAACAAAGGACTACTGTATACACAAGGTGAGAGAATAAATTGCTCTAAGTAAGGCATCCAGTGTTGCTCTTGAAATTTCTTCTTGAATTTTGGATTGTGGCTTGCTGGTATCAAAGTCCATTATGTGCTTTGCCTGTTAGCAGAAGTCTTGTGGAGGCTGAAGCAGTGGCTTGTGTCTGGCCAAATGACTCTGGCCCATGCTCTTAGCCAGATCAGGTTCCATGCCTGTGCACTGAAGGTGTTAATCCTTCCCTGAATTCCAGCAGAATGATGAGTTGGGGGCTTCTCTAACATAGTGTTTTGATTCAGAAGTATTGAGGCCCCTGTAAGAGAGGAATATTGTTGGTCTAAAATGATCACATTTCACAGAAGACAATTTATGACATGTTATGCCTTAGGGGAAAAAAAACTGAAAAAGAAAGTAATTCCTGAGAGAGAAAGATAATACCTGATAAGTGAAATTAGGCATAAGTTGTGGTAAATGTATGGTAAAACGTGAAAGCATGTTCTTATGAAATAATTTTGTAGTATTTTTAAAATAATTTTTTCCATATAACACCTTGCATATTTTCCTGTATAAGGGATTGCTTGTGTTTATAAAATGTTGTAATCTAATTGCTTGCTATGTCTTTTCAAGCTATTTCAAGTAATTCATAGAGAGGAAGGTGCCTTTCTAAATATTGCATATGCAGGGAAGTGAAAAACATCTAGTCAGAGATACCAAAGGCAACACAGTAAGCTTAAAAATCATGGCAGAAACTTGATTCTAATCAGATAAAATGCTGCTCGGATCCCCCCATAAACTAAGCCCCAAGGGTGCAAACTACATTTTTATGAGATGGTTCCCCAAACACCAGTTTTGTAACTGCATATAATCTAAATGTGCATTTCCATAGACTTTCTGCAGCAATTTGTGTAAGGCTTATTGTATCACACAGATACAATACTAAAAACAACATTTTAGTTAGAAAGTACTCACTGGGCAGCAAAAGAGAAGGGGCCTGTGGGAAATCCTATTTATTTGCATTTGATGTTTGCATTTCTTGCTGTAATTGTTAAATACATGCCTCCTGTTTCAGATTGCACGAGCCCTTCATTTGGGTTTTCCACCTCCATCTGTAGTCAACAGTGTACAAAAAGAGCAGAGGCAATGCTCTGGCTGTTGTAAAAGCTAAATCAATTTTTGTTGTCATTTTTACACACACATTACGTAGGTGCATAAAATTAGATGCCAGGTTCTCTGCCAGCAGTATTTAGTGATAGGTAGTTGTGGAGCTTTGGGGGCTATCAGGTATGAGGAAGTTGTCCATGGAAAGAGCTATTGAACAAAATGAACCAACAGCAGGAAACACTCTTGCTGCCCCTGGCAAGAAAATAGCTAGAAGTTAGAAGAGACTCTTTTTGTTTGGTTGGTTGGATTTTTTTGTTTGTTTGTGGGGTTTTTTTTTGTTTAAGTTAAAATCATAGGGGAACTGCTGTATGGAGCAGCCCAGGATTGTGAGTAATTTAGTTAAAACCCCAAAACCATGTTGCATGGATTAATAACACTGACCAGTATTGGTGCAGAGCACTGAATATTGTGTTGGTTCCTGAACCAGCAGAAGGTGAACACAGGTTATTGTCTCTCTGGTCTGGGATAGGCACCTGATATGAGCTTTAAAAGAAAGCCAGTGCTTTATTTAAAGCAACAAAATTCCTGACTCTGGCATGGAAAGGAGAAGAAAATGATGATGAGATTTACAAGGCATCAAAAACCTAAGAAATTTTTGGCTAACTTTCCTAAATTGTCTCACAGGCACTCTGGATGTGCCTGCACTAGACAGAATTTAAAAAGTATTTCCAATATTTTTGAGACCAAAAGACTCAAAGAAATCTTCCCCTAATCTCACAATTAATTTAAATATAATCAGCAAAAAGCCCAAGCCAAAAAATAATTAAGCAAAAGGAGATCGAAATCTCTTGCAGAATTGGTTGTGCCAAAAATACATTTGTTGTAATATCCCACTAGTGGCCAGTAAAGGAAATGGAAAGTGAAAATCATGCCAAGATTACATATTCACAGCTCTGCCTACTCTGTTCTCAGTGCCCAGAAGCATGAAGGCCTGAAACAACATCATTTTTAACATTAAACTAACTCTTGTCACGTGGAAGATGAGCTAGGTCTAAGATATGTATAGCCCTTCTGCTACAGAAGGTTGGATTCTGATTATCAAACTTGTAGGGCAGGCAGCAAGAAGCCTCTGCTGCTGATAAAAAGACTGACCCTTAGTGTATTTCCAGTGGTTTAGGAACCTAGTTGTCTCAAATAAGAACAAATAAAGTAGGGAGCAAGCCCTCTGTGTTACAGTGCTACAGATGCACACCTGTTACTTAAAGTGAAAAACCAACACATGATTTTTGGCTTGCCAAGGGCTGGGAAAGGCATAGCAAACAGCAGGGTATTCTGGATAGGTCTGAGATTGTCACAAGACCTGGCACTTCCTCCTGCCATGGTCCATCTAGCATGAGGAGCAAAGCCTCTGCAGTGGGAACTCCAGAGTGGTGGTTGAGGTGAGTGGACCTGCTCACCTGTAGATGAGTCAGGATCTCCTACAGTAATATCCAAGAGTGAAGTTTGTTTACTCACTGCGCCATCAGGGCTCTGAACGAGCTATTACAGTCTATAAGGAAAATATGTATTTATTTAGACAATTTTTTAAAAATTGATTTTTGATCTAGTACGTGGTAAAAGCTCCTAAGGAACCAGCAAAGTAAATCCTTCTTTAGCTGTATAAATACTCTTTTTATTCTCTCTGTAGTTAACTTTCTTGTGATGGCACAAAGGATGAATGATGATTAGCTGGAATCAGTGCTCAGGAAAGAGGGAGAACAGGGAAATGGATTCTCTATCATATATTTTCTTACGAGGCTTTGGTAATTAAACACTTTACAAGCAGGATAATAACCAGTAGCCTTTCCTAGCTATGGTATTTATCCTGGCTCTGCCATTTAGGTTGGCCCAGTCGTATCACCGCCATTTCCTCACCTGTACAGCAGGAATAAAAGTTTTGACCTTCTTAATAAAATAATCTCTCAGAGATGGAAAGAGAGGAGATGCTCTGTAAGATCTGCATAATTATTGTTAACTTCAAGCTATGAGCAGCTCTCTAGGAGCCGATGGGAATGCCCACATGTGGAGCTAGTTACAGAGCAGGGAGCCACTGATGGCTGCAAATCGTGGAAAACTGGCCTTCTGATGGATCATAAGTCTGCTTCTGGAAAACTGTTTTTGCTTTCCATATGGGCTGGGACTTTCAGCGATGCTTTAACAAGTTATGTGCTTGGGAGTTGGATGCATAACTCTTTCAAGGTTTTTGAAAGTCCTTGCAAGGAAGCAGGGGGTTGCTGTTGGAATTGCAGTCTAAAATTACAAACCAGCAGATACAAAAAAAAAAGGAAAAGAAAGAAAAAGAAAGAGGAAATTGTAGAAGAAAGGAAGGAAAATCTTAAGTTATTTTGGAAATGGAAACTTTACTGGAAATAAAAGTGAAAATTCTAAAAACCACTATCAGTAGAAAAGAAATTCTGGGATTGCAATTCTAATGTGCGTTTAAACATTTTATATGAAAATTAATGCTGCAGGGTGGGGGGGAAATTCTGAAGTACAAAGCACATGGGACTATTCTTGATTATTTTTTGCTTAGTTGAGGGTCTCTTCAATTCCTGTTTGGATGGACCAAAATACCAAAATAAGTAACCTGATTTTTGACACTCCTTTGAGCAGTCTTCATTAAAAAGAAAACAAGGGACTGTAGCCACCTACTTTGGAAAAATCCTCAGCCACTTCTTTTTATTGATGCCACTTGCTTTCTTTTAGTTATATTAGTATCAGAGAATCCTCTCACTTGAGCCATGATTTCTCTTCCATCTCTTCCAATTTAAGTGGATAATATCCATATGCAAATTTGGTAGAAAAGTCTCTTGGCAAATACAGGGGGAAAAAATCCAGCAAAACTTCTTAGCAACAGCTGGGAAGAACATCAAGAAGGAATCTTTCTTTCTCAGCCTTGGAAACATGTTAGTATTCATATCTCTGCTCTGTGCTCTTCTGGAGCTGTGTGCTTATTAGTGCTCTTAGAGTGGAGACAAACTCCAGTGATTCAATATATATGCTTGTCCCACATTCTTTGTTCATATTTTAATCTAAAAGTCTCTATAGGTGCATTGTTCATATTTTAATGCAAAAGTCTCCATAGGTGCATGCTACAGTACTAATCCAAAGCTCAGGAAAGTTAGTCCTTGCTGTCATCTTGCATGGCTTATACCCTCTTACCTCAGTGCCCCTAAATCCCTGTGCTACATCCCTCTTGTAAAGGCATTGGACTGATTCAGAATGTCTTTGTGCTTAATATTTCAAATGCCTGCTACCTGTGTGTGGTCTGGGCAGCCAAGAAGTCCTTTGGCCTTTTTTGGGAACTGCTGCAAACAGTGCCTTGCATTTGCAGGCATGTGATACTCCATTCTTTATTTGCTCTTGACATCAGTGTGGTGCAGGGACATCGAGGGGCTTATCACTAGAATCAGGCTGCAGTGAGGACAACCACGGCAGGACTTTTTCTAGCCTGAAATACGGAAAGTGTGTTCCTCTTTTATGCAGAAAAGCCCAGGAAGACGGCCCACGTAATTACTGGAAATCAGCAATCTGTCTCCTGTCATTCAACTTAACCCATGTAAACTTGCCATGTGCAATGGATACAATCTGTGGGTGTGATTTCAGAGAAGGAATGGTCCATCTGGTTTATGCAAATGCTGCTTTAAAGGAGGATGACTGAGAGTTTTTTCCAGGCACAGAGTGCAGCAGACAGGCTGGAAGCTGGTTACTTACCAGCTTGGATGCAAAAGATTTCTGTATTAAGCATGCTGTCGAAGTAATGGAAGCTGATACCATCAGCAGAAGCAGGCAAGTAGGCAGTGGCAATGTTGTGGCCGAGCAGGTAAGCCAGAGCTCGCTGTCTGTAATGTGAGGTGACTCACATGGAAGAAGAAAGGCTCGCGCCTCTTCTGGATGGACAGTGATTTTTTGTAGATAGCTTTAATTTGTAAAACCTGCAGTAGCATTTGAGGATGTGCCTTACAGCAGAAGTGATCCAAAGGGGTCACGAAAATGAAAAGTGATCATCAGTATAGCTGCATCCTCATTTCCTCTCCTGAATATGGTGCTTCTCTTCTCATCTAGCTGTTCCGGTATTACATTTCAAAATAATTAAAAGACAATCACACCTGTTTTTCTTATTCAAAGTTCCAAAACCCACTCTGCTAAGTATGTTGTCTTGCATATTTGTCTGCTTAATTTGTACCTAGAGATGCTTTCTCTTTATTTTTCTTTCCCTCTTTGAGATTTGAGATTACTGATCTGGAGAAAATGGGCAGTTTGCCTTTACATTATACAAATAGCAGCATAGGATCCTGTCACTGATGAAAGTACTATATTTATGACTCATTATAATCCATTCATTGCTTCACAGACCCAGAGCCCTCCAGGGAATACCACAAACCCACATAATTTTCCCAAGTGCTCCATTTCACATTTGGATATTTGGTTTAGCTGACAGATATGAAAAAGGAAGAAAAAGACGCAGGAAGGCAGGGAGTCCATGCAACTGTGCATGTACAGATGTTCAGCAGGGATAGCAGGAATTTCAATTCAGAACATCCCTGTCATGCTCCTGATACCCATTCCTTCTGATGCTGTAACAGCCATGAGGGGGTGAACTTCAGGAGCTGACAGAGGACATCATGTCTTAAATGTTTTCAGGCCCATTGCAAGTGTTGGCACCACAAACCTTGTGGGAACAGGCTAAGAGAAGTGGCTTTATTGATCTTTACCTATGGAGATGCCATCCAGAGGGACCTGAACAAGCTCCAGAAATGTGCACCTCATGGGGCTGAACAGGGCCAAGTGCAGGGTGTGACACCTGGGCTGGGACAACCCTCAGTACCCACATGGGCTGGGGGATGAACAGATCGAGAGCTGTCCTGCTGAGAAGGAATTGGAGGTGCTGAGGGATGAAAACCTGGATGTGATCTGACAGTGTGCACTTCCAGCCCAGAAAGCCAATTATATCCTGGGCTGCACCAGAAGCAGTGTGGCCAGCAGGGTAAGGGAGGGGGATTCTGCCCCTTTGCTTTGGTGAGACCACACTGGAGTGCTGCTTCCAGCTCTGGGGTCCCCAACACAAGAACGACATGGACACTTATGGATTGAGTCCACAGGAGGACCACATAAATTATCAGATAACTGGAGTACCTCTCCTATGAGGAAAGGCTGAAAGAGTTGGGGTTCTTCAGTCTGGAAAAGAGAATGTTCCAGAAAGACCTTATAGCAGCCTTCCAGTACCTAAAGGGAGCATACAAGAAAGCTGAAACTTTTTACAAGGTTGTGTAGTGATAGGACAAGGGATAGCAGTTTTAAACTGAGAGAGGGTAGATTCAGGCTGGAAATCAAGAAGAAATTTTTTACAATGAAGTGGGTGTAAGGCACTGGAACATGCTGCCAAAAATGGTGGAGGATGCCCCATCCCTGGAAGTGTTCAAGGCCAGGCTGGATGAGGTTCTGAGCAAATTGATTTAGTTTAAGGTGTTCCTGCAAGGGGATTGGGTTAGATGATCTTTAAAGGTCCCTTCCAACCCAAACCATTCTATGATCTTGCTGCAGAAAGGAGTTCAAAGTCCTGTGCAGGAAAGCTACAGTGCAATGTTTTCACAGTGCTCTCTGTCAGTCCTTAGAATAGCATAAAAAAGCAACTTCTTATATATAATCTACAGTACCCAAAAAATGCACTGATGTGGTGTTATCAAGTAGATTTCCTAGGAATGTATAGCTCTCAGATAGGTGCTATCAAAGCTTTATGCAGACAGAGTGTTTTGGTCAAAGGTGACCAAGACCAGGTGCTTTGGTTGTGCCTTGAAGATGATCTGATTGCTGCTTTATTGAACAGGTTTCTGATGGCTGTGCTTAGTCCCTGTGCTGGTGTGGTGTCTGCATAGTGGTGCTGTTCATCATCAGCTGCCACGTAGAAGAGGAGGGCTGGCTTTGAGGGTCACTTGTGCCTGAAAGTCCTTTCCTGGATTGGTTTTAGAGAGCCAATATCTCTCTCTCTCTCCTTGGCATGGTAGATAGATCCTGAGCCATACTTAACTTGCTCAGGTTCAGAAAGCTCTGCAGTGGTTTGAGGAGAATTTTTTATTATTATTATTTTGATGTTATTCTGTGTATTAACATGCCTTTTCATTTGTAGCATGTGTAGTATTTCCAGAGCTGTCCATTTCTCAGTGGAAATCTGACTGATGCCAGCCCTACTCTGTCAGTAACCCTCCAAATGTCTTCACCAGAGGTGATGGAATTGTGGATGTTTGCATGGGGAGTGTGGTTGTCTCTGTTAACTCCAGATGCCTTCACTGGGATTGAAGTGTCACTTCTCTCAGTGAAGCACGCAAGGAGAACAGAGGTAGCAAGGTGCAAGAGGCCAAACTCAGGCCTTTGGGGAGATAAGCATAGATTGGGGTAAATGAGTGAGGGGTTCAGATTTTTTACTTCAACATACAAAATCTATTTCTTGACTTTTCTGACATGATTTGCAATCCTATTGACTGTTTTTGTATGAAGTCTGAAGAATCCCTTGCCATTTCTCCTTTGATAAATTTCACAATTATTGTACCTGCTTCATGATTCCTCTCCTCTTTTTCCCTCAAAACCCTTTTTATTCCTAGCCGAGAGGAGGCAGTGAGTCACTTCTGATCACTTTGTAGTACCTTTTAATTTTCTTCTGTTGCTTAATGGAGCACTTCACAGGAATATGCTCCATTTCATTCCTGCACCACTGTGAAATACTGTCATGCTGTGTGTAATGATTAGGGCAAAGAAGAGGAAAACATCATAACTCTTTCTTTCTCTAGGAAGTTCATTGAAAAGTAGCAGAGATTCTGTATCTGCTAGGAATGAAGGTGGTATAGGGTACCTGGGGAATACCCTGCTGTCTGGAGTGGAGTGGGTTTGAGCAGGGACTTGAGTCCTGTTTACCCCAGACTCTCACTGAGGTGAGATTGCACTTAAATCTGGCAGCTTTTGAGACCAAAACGTCTCTTCTAATGGCGATTTCATCTCTGTGGCTCCACAAGTTTCCCTGGAAAGTCACCTGCTGAGACTTTAAAAAAGAAGTCTTAAAATGATTGATTTGATCTGGGAAAGATTTGATTTAGAGAGTTGTTCAGGAATTCAGGACACTTATGCACTGAGTAGGTATGGATTTAATGGCTTAATTTAAAGCACCCAAGTTTTAAAACGTTAGACTTGAGGTAGTAACGTTTCGTACGAATACTTAGGAGCGCTTAAAATCGATCAGGATCCGTCCCTTTGCTCCGCAGGCAGGATGGTGGGTGCTGGCTGGAAGGCAGCACTGCCCATGTGTGTGCACACTGCAGATGGTGCTCGCCCATGATCACCATGGAAAGCAGTAATGATAACTGAGCTATGACAGCAGCGCGCTTCTGGCTGATGCCTTTGACAAGTGCACTTGTGTGCCGAAATCAGGGATGCCTCTCCGAAATGCTGCTGCCTCTGGGGAATCACAACTGCAGTTATACTTGTGGCAAATGAGGTTGTTGAATCAAGAATCCCTCATCCTAATATTCTCTGCTTGGCCAGCTTTATGCGTTGTGATCACTATATGGGAAAGCTTTTAGATGTGTGCTTAACCAGACAGTTTCTATGAGGGCATGCAGGAGTTCCCTTCATCAATTCTACAGTTCTCATAAAAGTGAAAGCATGCAGATATGTACTTATATGCTTGAGTTTTGTGAGTAGCAGTCCATTCTATTTTAATCCTACTTAAACTGTGAGGAGAAAATCTTCCAAGCAGCATGACTGCTCAAGTTCTTATTTACACGTTTGATGCCTTGGTGACTGCAGATGTACTCGACCTCTTTTTGTAGCATTTGCATTGGCTGGCATAGGTACATAAGATTTTGGCTAATAGAGAAATGCATAATATAAATTGAGTGGGACTGCCTGGGTAGGAGGCATAATATCTATATGTTTTCAAGGAGAATTTTCACAAACGACGTTGAAAAATGTCCCTGCTGTGTTGTTCCCCTGTCTTTCAAAAACATAGCTAGGGAAAACCAGGGAAAAAATATCTCTGATTTGAAAAAAACCTGGTTCCTATTCATCTTAATTTTGGAGTATTTTCTTTAAACCATTTTAATATACTTTTCTTAGGCAACATGCCAAGACATGGTTGATAATAGTTATGCTTAACTGACCAATCCTGAGAAATTAACCTGCAAAATGAGGATATTTGCTTTTTCTTGGGCAGGTTTGAAATGCCGGAGAATAATGTGGCTTTGTGAGGTATTGATGGCTAGGGTTTCTCAGAACAAGGAGTTGTTCACAACAAATCATAGTCACTGTTTATCTCCCTGGGTTGTTTCCTGATTGTATTAATAGGAGTAGTCATTGTTTCAAACACTAATAATTGCTCTTAAGCACAAGCTTAAACTAATCTACTACTGAAAATTTCTTTCTGTCAAAGCTCTTTCTTCATTAAACAAACTTATATCAGAGGACCAAAATTACCCATTAAATCGTAGTGAGTCCAAAATAATTTGATCCATCAAAACCACAGAAAAAAAAAATCCTGAGTTTTAAAAACATGGGACTATTTTAGAAATAAAACATGAAGAGCAACTTCAGCAAGAATTGAAAGTTTTCAATCCTGGGGAGAGGAGTCCAGTTCCTTGCAGGGCTGAGGTTGTGGGTAGTGCCACTGTGAGAATAGATTTGGAGGGGTCTGCAGGAGGCAGATGGTTTATGTGCTGGTAGCAGCAATGAGTATGGCAGAGAGAGGTGGATCCTTCTGACTCTTTACAACTCTGTCCCCTGCAGCTTTTCCGTTGTCTGCTAAGAATGTGATTGAACTCATACATATACAGCTTCTTGCTCTTTGAGCACTAACTTGGGTCTCTCACCTCTCTGCCAGGCTGCTTCCAAAAACTGCATGAAAGCAATATTTTTTGAAGTCTTCATCTTTCTGTCAAATGTAATTAGGTAGAATGAAAAGTTTAGAAGTTTTGATGGAGGATTGCTAGACCAAAACAAAGAGAGCATGCCTCTGGTTTCTTTATGAAAGCACAGTATTCCCAACTAGAGAGAACTACTGCCTCTTGAAGCAATCTAGTTTTATAAACACATTGCTGAAGTTTCCCTAAAACTTAAGCCATCCTTAGAAAACAGGATTCTGTGTTGGCATATGCCAGTATATTTCTGATGAGCTCAAATAACTGACTACCCTTCTGCAGTTATTCATTTAGCCCATTTCAAATTATTTAGATTTTTAATTAGAATCTCGATGACATTGAGATTTGGCAACTTGATAGCAGGAATAACTGCATCTTCTCTAAGGAAACAGCTTTCCAAGTGACATAACCCTGTATGAGAGAGAGTGGGGAGGAGGTGGGAACAGCCTTTCCCATAGTATCCCAGAAAGAAAACAGCTTCATGGATTAGGAGCTTAATTAGGACTGAAATCCATAGCAATAAGTGGGGAACAAATATAGTTAATTTGATTAAGCCTCAGAGTGAATGAGTTGCACACTGCATTGATTACTTTAAAGCAAATAACAAAGGCAAGGCCGTTTACTTTATGTTACTATTATTGCAAATGAAATCAGTATCAGGCAGGTTGCTGGGGAGTGTAGCTAAGACAACCTCATAACCTCATCTGCTGATAAATGAATCTTTGGCTAATCAGTAGACTCAGCATGGAGGCTACTCCAGCAGACTGTAAGTGAGTCACAGCAAGGCAGGTACCCTCCTAAACAAGAAGGCTCAGAAATAAACAGGCCTTGGATAGATGGTAAAGGTCAGGCAGTTTCTGTGTTTGAAAGCATTCCTCAGAAAAATACAACTGCTCTCCCAGGGAGGGCAAGAAGGAGTGATATTGATTATGCACAATGCAAGAAAACAACTTGTAGGGCTTCATAGCGGTATTTACATCCACAGATAGGGAGCAGAATAACCTGTTTAAAACAAAATGCCGGCAAGTTTTGCTGCTGATGTGAGAAGTGAGAGTTTCAGAGCACAGCAGGAGACCTGAGGAGCAATCTCTCTGATGGCTCTTCGCAATATCAGTTCTCTCCTACAACTCCCCCTGGTTCTCTGTAGGGCTGGCTGGCTGGAGATACTGCCATTGCCTCTGCAGGCACTGTTACCCAGAAGAGAAAGAGGGGAGGTTCTTCCCTTTCCCCCTGTGCTCCATGTGATACACTGAGTCTGCACATACTGAGTGAGAGAGAAACCAGCATGATGGCTTGCTTAAAGTTTGCATTGATCAGTCAGATGTTGTGCTGGGAGTAGTCTGTGGCAAGAGTGAGGGGAGCAGTTCTGCTAAGCTCCTTTTGTTGAGGAGGGCACTTCAGTACCACTGCCAAAAGGGTGGTCCTTCACATACCCTGCTGGTTCTTAATTAGCACTAGGCAGATCCTGACTGCTCAGCATTCTATGAGTCGGTAAGCAGTCCATGAAAAGCTTGTGGGTGTGCATGTGTGAACCATCCCTGCAGAGATTTCTGCACTAGGTATTTCCACTGGAGAAATAGCTGCCCTCCCACTCACTCCAGATAATTTTATTGCTTCTGCCTCTCTGAAAGTGGGATAGTCAACTGCTTGAAATTTGGAGACAGAAATTCTTCAAAAGCCCCTGCATCTGTTCTCAGTCCAAGCAAGCACTCTCCAGAGGCCAGCTTCCCATAGGCCATCATGCATAATGTGGATGAAACCTCTTGAATTATTGATCTTGCAGAGGCATATAATTGTAGCTTACACAGTGTGTTTACTCTCAGCGCTTTGATTTATCAGATCTTATAATAATGTTCTCACTTTTGGCACTTGTAAAATACAACTGGCTTGCAGTTTAATAAATATTGACTTCTAGCCATTTTCTGCTTTGTGATTATTCCTCCTAAAGAACAAACTGATTGCTTCTTTCATTCAGATCCACTGCAAATGGTGCAGGAATGGAATGCTTTTAATATTGCATTCTCCCCATTTCAGGGAAAGGCCTGGCTCAGCAGTGACCTTCCCATGCTTGTAAGATCAGGGCACTGTTTCTCAAGCTGATGTGCACTTGAAGATATTTGTGGTCACCCTAAGAGTCAGCAGGCATGTCCCCTCCATAGAGAGAGCCCCTTTTCCAGCCTCTTTTTTTTTTTTTTCCATCACTTTCAACAAAAGATGTTTCCTGTTGCTCTGATTAGAGCTAGGAGAATCCCTGTACTTCACCTGGTAGATTTTGTGTTCAGCTCTCTCATCACTGAATTATTGGTGTGTTCACCACAGTGGGCCAGGGCTGCCTGTGGAACTCCTGCCAGACGGGAGGAGAGTCCGAGTGGGTATTTGCTTTAAGCAAGACATGTAATCCAGCCCCATCTTCCAGCAGCTGGAGAGCCATTTTCTGCTATTGCCATACCAATACTGGCCACATATCTTGAGCAGCTTTTTAGGTCATTCCGTTTCTCTAACCTGAGCTGCTCGTTTTCCAGTTTGCATCTCTGCAGTTTCTCGCTCTCATGTATTACCATAAATCCACACTCCTTCTATGACTGACACTAACTCTAATATTAAAGGGAATACACGGTGGAAGCATGTAACAACTGACAGTCACAAAACCTTTCCAAGAAATGGCAAATGCTCATCTTTTTGATGTAAACTCAAGAAGATAATGAGTTTTTATCATTTGAGGGGCTCCTGCTGTCCTAGGGGCTTTTTTCTCGGTTGAGGACTCATTGCATTAGGTGGAATCCAGACTCACAGTGGGAGCTTGTCAGTCACACTGCTCATAGCTCAACAAACTAGAGGGCAGGGGTGGAAAAAATCACAGATGATATCCTGGATTCACAGCCTGATTAAATGACCTTCCCTTGGCTCCCACAGCAGGTCCATTGCAGATCCATACAATGAATCCACTTTTTTTTGGTTCAGTCCTGTGTTATGACCCACAAGTTCACCTGTCCACATCCATCAGCACAGGAGTCAGAGTGAAAACTAACAATTTTAGCTAAGCCAGCAGAATCACAACATGTTCTAGGCTGCATTTGCAATGCTGCCAGCACTGAGGTCCCTGGATATCTTTCTGTTAATTGATAGTAATAGCAGAGCAGTCAGTTAAAGGAAAAATTAGTTGTTCTGTCTTTTTTCTGGAGAATCCTCTATCTGTTTGGTTGGTAGATGCTGCAAAACAGCTCCTGGAATCTGATTATATTTTTAAATGAGTTTATTTGAATTTAATTTACTTAAATAAGAGATATAAATTAGAAAATATTGAAATTAAAAATTACCTCTTTTTCCTAATTAAATTTATTTTTGTGCTTAATTAATATATTTCCTTTCTCTTTGCCCATTGCTAAATAGATCCCCTTTATCAGGTGAGCTTGCTTTGCACCAGGTCGGGACTTGGCCTATAGCCATGTAGCCCCCTTTGTGCCAGCAAAGAGCAGCATGTTTCTGTGAGTCTCTGGTTCTCAGGAAGGGTTTTGCCAAGCTGTAACTAGCACTGGTAGCTCAATCTTGGGGAGAAAACATTTCCCTGCAGGCACTTCTGGCTTTTGCCTGGTCTTCCCCAGGTGGCACTCTGCGTGCTGGAATGAGGTGCCCCAGCAGGATGTGTGACAGGAAGCCCTAGTGTCACCTCAGCCTGTCTTCCAGCTTCCTGTTCATGCTTCTGGCTGCACATAGAAAATGACAAGGGTGCCTTGTACAATTCACATTTTCTCCTGGTATCCTCATTTTCATTCCTGAGGTCTACTTCTCTCCTGCATCCCCCTGGTTACTGGAAAGAGGATGCTGAGCAGGTGGGAGACAGCCGTAGGTGCTCTGCTAGCATTCCTGTCTCCTGAGGCCCTGCCTAGCTCCAGTGTGAGAGGTACTTCATCCAGCTGGATCTCCCTTGGTGTCAACATACTCTTGGATGATAAAATTGTGACCAGTCCTAAAACTTTTTCTTCCTGCTTTATTGTGGCTGTAATTTTAGAACATAAGGTATGGAAACAGACAGACCTCAAAAAAAGGGAAATTAATGTTTGACTGTCACCAGTTTGGGAATACCCCTGGTAGCTGTGAGGCTGGTGTCAGCTCCTGTTACTGGTATAGCAGGCCTGATGTGTTCTCTCAGCAAACATAGATCTTCACATCTGCTTTATCCACTAGACGGATGACATAAAGCAGCTTCCTTTACAGTGAATACTTTATGCCATCTTTAATGTGAAGTATATTTCTGTAGTCTGCCAGAACACTTCGGTGTGAATTTCTTGTTAGGTCAAATATATGTTTGGAAGCCTTGATCAGTGCTGCAGAGAAAGATTTGTCTCTGAGAGAAAGATTGGCGCAGACAGACATTGATATAATTGTATTAGCAGTCCCATACTTCTCAGCACGTGTGCTCAATGTGTAACTACAGGACAGCTGAGAAACTCGATAGCACAATGACAGGAAAAGATAGTTGGTTTCATTTTCTGTGTCTGTATCTATCATCTGCCCGCCTGCCTCCTGTACTTCCATGATGTGATATCCAACCTCTGTAACTGAGATCTTTAGCACCAGCTAATGGATCTGAAAGATTCAACCCCCACCTACTTTAATGGGAATAAGTCTATTTTTTTTTCCTTTTTTGAGAATTGTTGCATTTTCCTCTGAAGATTCGCCTCACTGTCTTCATCCACATGGGTGCAATTTCCTAAAGCTCATGCAATCTTATAGTTTTATATTGTTAAATATTGCCTCAGGAGAATATCTGAAGGTTAACTCTGTCATCTCTGGGTCACTAACGTTTTGCAAATATACCATATCAAATTAGAGTAATCCTTCCATCCGATCATCCCTGTTCATCAGCAAAGTAGTAACCTGAACTACAGTGCATTTCTTCTTTCTTCCTGCAGGTTTGTCCCTGCCATTTTTTTTTCTCTGCCTCAGACTTTGCTGCTAATATGCAATTGGTATCTCTCAGAGAGATACCAATTGCATATTAGCAGCAGATTCTTTGTTGTATTCTTTTTCAGCAGAGATGTCAGCAAATTCAAGCGGCATTTTGAAGAGATGCAGAATTACATAGGTAACATTATAAACATGAGCAGACTAAGCCTTACATATCTCTGGGGAGAGTAGGAGGATAGTCTTCTATCTTTTACAGAGGGAAACTGAGGATCAAAAATGTTCATCAGAAATCATAAAGAATGTCAGGGTCTGGGCTGTCCAGGCAGCTTCCTCTCAAATTCCTCCCTTCCAACTGAATCACAAAGACTGCATGCCCTCCCTTCTTTCCTTTGGAAAGAGATGTATAGTGCAGAAATTCCTTTCACAGAATTGTACGTCCTTAATAAAATTCAGCTCTAGTTATGACCCTGTGAGATGATTAGTGAATTAGAGTTCTTAATTAGCATTTTGCATAATTCATGGCAATTACAACATTCTCATGGATATGATTGTCAAGGTGCAGATGTGCAAACGTGCAGCTATAATTTTCTCATCTAAATAACTCTTTTGGTGAAACCTCTAATTTTTACAACTCTATTGTGGAAGGGCCATTATTCCTGTTGTTATTTTTAAGGCATTAGAAAATGGATGTGAATCTCACTTCAGCTCAAATCACTGCAACTAACTGTTTTTCAGAAGCTTTAAAAACTGTCATAAAAGTTTGCTTCTGGGTGAGAATTAGGCATTTGAATTATCTGAAGGACCTTTCCTACCCATTTTTTAACATCCCACAGGGAATTGTATTGCAGTTTTTCAGTTACAATAATGAAACAAAAGCTAAATCCAGTATGTGCACTAGCCAAGATTAATATGACTGGATTGTTAATAGATTGAGCTCCCATTCCTCCTTCAGCTGAAAATAGATTTCAAAGTTCTTTGTACTGTGAAGATCCTTTTGTCAGAAATGTATAAAATATTATGTATCTAAAGTTATTAGGACTAGCTTTTTGGGCACAGAAAAATCTGGCAGTTACGTAGAGTGAGTGGCAGCTAAATAGAGGAGGAAGATGGTCATGGCATGGTTAGAATCTCTGAACTTTCCAAAATGCCATCTATCAGAAATTGAAGGCAATGGCACAGAAATCAATGAGCCAGACAATCAAAATGCAGTTGCACCCAACTCAAACTCGTATTTAAAAAAAAAAATTACTGAGTTCCAAGTGACAAATTTAAATTTTTACTTCCTTCATTAAGTGCCTACCCAGACAGCATTAAATGTAATTAATTTTACCTTCATAATTATAATCTAATATGTAAATCCATTTACAGTATTCCCTTCTATTAAAGGTACAAATCAAAATGATAATTTCTAAACAAAAGCTGTGAATTTCCTTAAATGAAAGGCATTTGTAATTTCCCACAGGAAATTTTAATCACTTTAGGATGTGTAGTCACAGAACACGTAGAAGTTTCATGCAGTCAAGATGGGATGGAGGGAAAGCGCAACTCTTGCATTCTTATTAGATGCAAATGGCACTCAGAGGAACCTGGACATGGATGTTTGGACATATCATTTTTAGCAGCTGGTACCACCTTCCAGCATCCCCCAAAGCAACTAGCTTGAAGGAGCTTACCAATCCTTTCTAGCCAAAATTAACACCCAAATAAAAAAACCTCTCCTTTCCAGCCCTCCTCTGCCAATTGAACACAGAGGTAAAGTAGTTGCCCTGGTCAGTTGGAATTTGATTGCCCCTTTAAGGTTGGACTTTCTTATACCCCATTTAGATTTTTCATCAGAAATTTATATCCGTGATTTAGGTCCCTGTCTTTCTGTGTTCAATTTTCACAAAGCAATGCTACCAAAATAAAAAGTCAGATTCAAAAGAAAGCAATTCCTTGCTTTTTTTCCAAGTGAAATGTTGAAGCTTCTTATCTATTTTTACCACCTTCTTTTAATGTCTGTTGTTTTGAGCACTCTGATACTGCTTACAGCAGCTTACTCTCTAAATGTCATTCATGCAAATTCTATTTTCAGCAGGTTTATTCCCTTTCTTTCTTTCTTTCTGTAACTCTTTTCTTAGCCCTGACACAATATGTGGAAATGGGGGCTGTCCATGCATTTATCTGTTTGCTAGTTTCTCAATTGCCAGCATCCCTACCCAATGTAGATACATTAGGAGAGATTTTCATGGATTTTAAGCATGTATCTTTTAAATTGTTCACCACTGCAATTAATGGTGGGGGAGAAAAACAAACCAATAAAAACTCCCAGTGAAATTTAGCACTTTATTCCCCAGTGTAAAAGGAAAAGTGAATGATAATTTGCTAACTGTGGAGGAGAGTTAGAGGACACAGGAAGCCAGCTTTCCTTCCAGTGAACACAGTGACAGTTTTGCCTCTGGCTAGAAATAAGGAAACATTCAAACAAAACTTCTTTTATTTATGTCTTTTTTTCCCTGACAGTGATACCTTGTTCACGTTAGCCAAAAGCATTTATGAATTGGGTCAAATAATTTCAGCCAAGGGAGGATAAGGTTGATAAGAATTTTAGAAAACCTTGAAATATTTCAGGTTCTCTTATCTGAATGACATTTCTTTTCAGTTCATTTCTGACTTTTCAAGAGAAAAAGCACATTCTTCCATAGAGAACTTCCATTTTCAACTAAGTGAACTATTTTGACAAATCAAGAGTGTATTGTACTTACTCCTAAAATGAGGGGAGAGGAACTAGAGAAAGCAGGGAAATTGGTTTCTGCAGAAGACAAATGTTACAGTTTTGTTTTTGTCAACCTGAGAACTAATTCTCTCATTTCAATACTTACTGAAGGAGTGGGACAGGCATATATAGCCATGGAAAAAGAATTCGGAACATGGAATTATACAGTAATTTGACGCAGTTTCTATCTGTAACCTTGAAAAATCTTATCACAAAAAAGCCATTACAATTAAATAAATAAGTGGTGGCTTCCAACTACTGTCTGTCACTCGGGATTGATCAGTGATCCACTGGCATGCTCCAGTTACTGTTCAGGTTCTCCCTGAGCTAAAACACACTGGGGAAAATTTTCAATGTCAAAGGGTACAGTGGAGTATCCAGTTCACAGGCATGGCAAACGGGAGCCTGGGAGCTGATATGATCCCCCTTGAAATTAAACTCCTCTCTACTTAGATTAGGCAGCAGAGTAGCTTGGCAAGGTGGTCCTTTGTATGGTCAGATCCCGTGCAATCCTGGCTTTTTCCACAAGAAGGCTCTGAACTGTGCTCTCATCAGCTCATGAGAGTGCTTCTCTGTGGCTTTGTGAGACACTAGGAATACTGACCATTCCATGTGGCTATAAAACTCATCTCTGAACCCTCTGATCGTGAAAATAAGACCATTTTTTCCAGTACTCAACACCATGTATCTGAGGACAGTCTGTGTGACAAATTTTCACCTGATGCACTCCTCAGCTGGAGTAAGAAGCTATAGCACCGTGCTCAACTTTCATTTTGTTTGTGGTGCTGCAGATTTTGGTTTCCTGTGCTATGAGTGTTTGGTTTGCTCTATGTTAGCAGTGTTTTGTGGCCATTATCACATGGCAAAGCTGGCATGGCATATTTTGAATTTAGCATGTTTTTTTAGTTTCCTACACTTGTGGGATGACAGTTTGATGACCTTGGAAGTCCCTCTAGTTCAGTGGTCCCAAAATTTTGGGTTTCTTTCAAAATTGCCAACATATCAAACTTTCTGTGTCAAATTAATTTCAGAATCATAGAACTGTTCAGATTGGAAAAGACCTTTAACATCATCAAGTCCAGATGTTAATCTAGCAAAAAGCCAAGAGATCAACCATGAGAGTAAGGATACAGATGCTATTTAACCCAAGTTTTCATGTGTTGGCATCCAGTGGCTATATGACACAGTCCTTGTCAACCCCTCCCTACCAGTCCCCCAGAGGTCTTTGCTCAGATGGGTCTCCCTTGAGGCAAAAATAAAGAGGAGGTTGACAGTGATGAAATGCAGGGACTGTGTATGTATGGAAGAGCTGAGTGGCAGAGCACGATTCATGTCTGCTGTTACAGAGGGTGATGGGGGAGTAAACAAATGGGTAAGGGAGCAGAGCAGGGTGAAGGACGTCTTGAGCACAGATGGGAGCATGATCAGCAGACATGGCAACAAACTCACAAGCCGAGGGATTGTGAATTGGAAAAGAAATTATAAGGGGCAGAAATGAGCACGGAGCTGCAGAGACTTAATTTTATGTCTTCCAGGAGCACTTCATAAACAGTGTAAATTTTATTGACCTGTCCACAAATCCTAAAGCATCTCTCAATTTTCATACTTATAAAGCACTGAGTTCATTGGGCCTGACCTCTTGAGTAGTACAGGCTATTGAATTTTACCCTGTGATTATTGCATCAAGTTTTATGCTTTTCTGTCCAAGCTTCAGTAGTAAACTTGTTTTCAAAGCCTCCCCTTAGAGGCAACACATTCCTTTCATCGGTCCCCTTTGAATCATCTGTATTGTCTTTCTCTCAGTGGGTTTTGTGCAGGCAAGACAGAGCATTAGGGACGAAATCAAAGTCTGGGAGAGTGAATTAAAAGCTGAGTACAGTTTGATTAGTGCAAACCTGTTAATTGCTCAAGTTGGGAACACACTGTCAGTAAAACACAAGAATAAAACTGCATCTACATTGCATCACTGTACCATTGCAATGCTTTGAGTGGACAAGATCAATTCACGGCACTTTCAGTCTAGACTTTATTTAATTGATTACTGTATAATTTCACTGTAAATAAAGTTGTGTATGTTTTCTGGAATGTAAAAAATAATGTTCATATGAAGTGAAATGAGAGTTATACATCAGCAAGGTTGGAGTATATTCTCAAAATGGTAGGAGGGGAGAAAGTAGTAAAAGAATATAGGAAAAATACATTCTCCATAATTCTGTCAAAAGGGAGAGCATATGTGCTTTAAAAATAAATGGGAAGCTTCAAAAACTGCTTAAAGTGCAAGCAAAGAGAAAAAATGAAAACTCTTTCACATTCTAGTATTTGGACAATAGAGAATCCTTCAAGCTTTAATTAAGAGTTCAGTGCTCAAATTAAAGGCCTGTCAAATATCTTGAAGGAAAGACAGATTTGTGCTCTGAAAACAGCACACAGTTTTTCAGACTTGCAGGAATGGATATATGTTCTTTTTACAGATAGCAAGCAGACAGTTGCATGATAAGGATGTAAATCTCCAAACACTTAAGCATATACTTAGTTCTAAGTGTCCACAAAGTCCAGCTGAAATTGATGATCTGTACTTTCAAAGAGGAAGAACTAGTATAAACAGGCAAATGTCAGCTCCTCTGTGAGCAATCTTTGTACTATTGTCTCCTACAGTCTTGTAACTTGGCTGAAAGAGCCACCTTAGAAAAAGGCTGAAGGTGGAGGCATGTCCTTCTGCAGCCCTCTGTGAAAGTGGTGCAAGCTCTCCTAAAGTTTTTCAATAAAACCTGGCCATCTTCTGAACTGTTTTGTTCTCTTCTGTTAAGTCTCTTTTTTGGTTTGGTTGGTTGTTGGTTTGTTGTTTGTTTTTTTTTTTTTTAAGTCACTGGTAAGTTTTATTTATTGTTTTGAAATTATACTTTCAAATGACTGCATGGTCCCCACATACAATTTTATATATGGCTTAATCCTATATCAGCTGTGAAGCCCTAATAGATCTGAATATAAAGAGCTAAGCCTTTTATTTTTTGAAGTGCACTTGCACAATATGCACTTGAAAGAGAATCCTGGTGTGTATTTGTAATGTGGACCTGATCATAAGAATCATGAAGTACCATGAAGTGTATTTTTGCTTTGAAGAAGAGCATATTTGTCAAATCCAGAAGTTTTCAAGCTTTTTCTTTTTTCTTTACTTTTTACTGTATGGAAAGATTTACAGTATGAGATCCTATTTTCTTTTATGCTTTAGTAATAAGTATTTCATTGCACATGTGTTTCTCTCACCAGCATCACTGATCAGTATGCTGGGGTGAACTCCTCCTCCTCTTCTCAGCAATGCACCCCAGTGCCCTGACCAGCACTTTTTATTTATTTAATGGATCCACGTATCAGACTGTTCTTTCTGTGGAGGGAAAGGGGTAAAGAGAGCACTGGTACTGATTGCAGCAGGTTGATTTAGCAGGAAAGGACAGGAGTAACTGGCCAGCACTGTATTTTCCACTAGCTGCATGTTGCAGGAGGGCTGAACGCTGTCCTCCTTCTGCATGGCTGTTGATGCTTACACCAGAGCTTGTATCCACGGCAGCCCTTGAGTGCCACTCAGTTTGACCAGCATGACATCTTTGACATGTAACTAATTCTGACTGAAAGCTTTGACAAATAGAAACACTGAAATAATTTCGGTGTCTCTTCAGAGAGCTCTCATTTTCAAATGTTCTGAGGCAGGTGAGTACCAATTTAATGAAAAAAAAATCGGCAAGGCCAACAGCTGCTTTGATTTAGAGCACAAATATCGGCTCCACCCTTCCCACTAAGATACTTGAAGAAACTCAGTGCTCCCTTCTCTGACATTGTGGAAACCTACGTGAGGTTTGGAAATGAGTATGTGAAACCAGTATCTTTTGAAGACCCCGGTCATCCTTCTGTGCACTGAGAACAGGGTGGTCCAAGACCAGAGCTCTTAGACACCACTCCTTGACTATTTATTTTGTCATTAAGTACTCCAGTAACTGTGTCTAGTGCACAGCGAGTGGTGGCAATACACATCGTGGTTTGAAACTTATTTCTGAAATACAAGCTTGTACTTGGATGAGTATTTTCTGAGAAATCAGGACTGTTTTGCAAACTGAGTGGCATTTCATGGTGTCATAAGGGGTTGATCAATTTCACTGACAACTTAGGCAAGAGGAGAGAACAGGGTAACTGTTGGAATTTTTGGTGCCACTCAGACAATTGTGGCTGGCTAGAAGAGTGCCCTGTCTCTGGTAGGTGTTAGCGATGCTTTTTGCAGGAGTAACAGTCCAAGTGCTCTCTAGGTTCTAAAGGTCTCTGCTGCTGTTAATAAAGCGATTCTCCCCTAGACGAGCATTAGATCTGAGCCGAGCACATTACAGCATGGCTACTTTCAGTTTGCTCAGCAAATCCGTGTTTGCTTTTACATACTAGCAGTGAACTATTTACACAGAGAGTATTCACCGTAGGGCCTTCAGTACAGAAAATTGCCCTGAATACATGACAGACCACTGTTGCTAAATTCCACTGGTCCAGACTGTAAAACCCATACATCTACTGTTAAAATATGGGTTTGATGTGCCAGGTACCCACTGGCATTCAGAAGCCTCCAACATATTATTATTATTATTGTTGTTATTTGGAAGAGAGATGGCAAACCTAATCATGCTTAATCACAACAACCCAGGAAGATATCAGTGGAGGGGCACATTTTACCCTAAAGTGCTATTTGAACTCTTTGGAAAATGTTGAATTACCCCTACAGCTATTGCCGATTAGCTACTTAATGAAGCATCTGCGACTGCTGGCATGTCCCAGCCATGTCACTGTGATGCTTGAAGGACGATGGAGATTAACTAAAAGATTGATCATGGTGATTTCTTATGTAGCAGCCAATCGAATCTCATAAGGGGCACTTGGAATTGAAACTTGCTTTGGAAAACATTATTTTGCTATAATATAAACAGTTCTTCTAAGACCTGCCCTCTTTATATTTTTTAAAAAGGTATTTGTTCCAGCTTCAACAATGTAATCCCTTTACCATGCAGAGAGTTTTTATTTGCAGCCACTATTTCTGCCTGTTTTTTCCATTTGCTTCTGTACAAATACAGAGCAACAGGACTAGGTGTGTGAATTTAGCTGAACAATAGGTAGAAATTCCATGCAGATGTAAATGCCACATCTTATACATTAACACAAGTAAATCTATAGTTCTGTATGTCTTTATACACCACATACAGAAAGGTATTGTGTAGACATATGCACATACATTATATATTTAAGATTTTAAGTGTGCAAAAATCCTTAACTAATTTAAAAATTTAGAAGGAAAACATGCACTCATGGATTTATTTTTGTGATGTATCAGATATTATTTTGCCATAATTCACAGCAGTGCCATGCATATTCACTGTAATTTTAACATTAAATGCTTTCAACATAAGGCACCTGAGAACAGCGGTGTTTAAATCAAGGCAATATGTCATTTCCAGAAGAGCTGTTCTTGTGTTGAAATGGAGCCTGGCTCAGGTAGCAGCTGGACTGCCTGATACAGAGTGAGCTTAAGACTGTGCTGGGCATTCCCCAGGCAGGAGCGAGGATGTGTTCCCTTCAAACATCGCTATGGATCCCCACTCAGGGGAGAAGGGGTAGATGCATTTTCTGCTTTGAGGGTTTCTGCTCTGCCTGGTCTTCCTGTTGGATTAAAGATCCCATTTTGTTTCCAAATGAATGAGAATAGGCAATCAAAAAGATGCCTTGTGGTTACCTGGGGCTCATGTTGCTATCAGGAGATCTGGTTTATTTGCTGCACAGCTCCATCTGGTTGAGCAGCAACCCAGCAGTTTCCTGATACGGATATTCTCTAACCTCCACCATGAGAACTTTGGGAGTATTGAGTTGGTGGAAACAAACAGGTTTTTTTACCTAGATTATAAATCAGTCTTCTTCCTTTTGGCTTGTCTTCTGTCTTAGTCTGATAAGTGTGATATATTGTGCTAACAGCACATCAACAACTTAATGTCATGTCAAAATTTCTTGCCTTTTACAGCATCTGTACTTCTCTGGCAACAATCAGATGCCATAGCCCTGACTGGATGTATTTGGGATGCATGGGGAAGGGAAGGGGGATTCAACTGGGCTCAGGCTTTAGAGAGAAGCTGAGTTGGTGAGTCACTCTTGAAGCTTGAGAGAGCAGTCAAGTGCATTGAGGTTGGACAAAGATGACCAAAGGTTTTGTGGGAAGAACATGTCTCATGAGAATCTCATCTTGGACTTGCTCCATCATGAACGAAGCAGAGTTTCTGTCTTTTATTTCCCTGTCGTGTTCTCAGCTGGACCAGTCAGGGTTAGCTTTTGCTTGGAAGAATTCAAGGTACTTTGGATGCTTGGGGAGCAGGGCAGTCCCTGCTGGCTTCTCCTCATGGATGCTGCTGGAGCCAAGGGAAGGGCAAAAATGACAGGACCTACATTTCTCATTAGGCGTGCAGCCCTGGAGGTGTGTGATAGCACAGCTGGACATTTACGGATCCCTCAGGGAGAGGCTGGAAAGCAGAGCCTGCTCTGGGTATTTTTGAGCGCATTAGAAATATGTGTGTTTTCTGAGGACCATGGTTCTATTGCTACAGACAGCACTGACTGGAGTTGCAGTAACATATATATTTTAAGGTGCATCTCAAGCTGTCTTGCTTTTCATGTATCTGAGATGGGAAGTTCAAAATTGCCTTGAAAAATTGAAGTCTTTCTGTAGAAGAAATAGTCTCTACTGTAAAATAACCAAGTTGCTTTTTCTTCATCAAATGCCAAAATGCCAGTTCAAAGAGGACTTCATGTGGTTTATTATGTCTTTGCTCCCTGCTACTCATGAAAGATTTGCATGATTTCTACAGAGTTGTCACTGAATGATTTCAGTTCTGACAATTATTTTTAACTTTATATATTGTGAGGGAAAAAACCCTGAAATATTAACGTGAAATGTTAATATTTTTATTGGTTGTCCTTGATTGCCGATGAAGACAAGAACATACCCTTATTATAAAAACCCAACTATGCCTTTCTTACTGAATCATGGTGATGTCACTGCTCTCACCTTCCCTATGCTGACATTCTTTCATGCATTAAACCAATATTTCTTTTCAAATAGGGTTGAAATCTTTTGTCATAGATCTGTTCATAGTCAGTCACTGTGGGTGCAGACTGCGACTGCCTTCTGTCTTTCCTCTTGGCATGAAATAAGGTTGCTTAGGACTGTGTGTTCAGGACCTGCATAATGTGTCCTCATCTCAGGAAGTCTCTAAGTTCAGCTTATTTTAGGAAGGATTGCTGGAGATAGAGACTTTGGGAAAAGACAAATGAAGTAAGACGCACATGGCAAGAGAGCTAGTGCAGGCAATGTTGCCTCAGCCTTGAAACTTCAGTGGTGATTACAGACAATAACATGTATCCTGGGGCTTGCATGGGGATCTGCATCTTCATCCCGATGAGAGAGTTGGAGCTGTGGCAGAGCAGGTCTCCAGCATCACCGTTCTTGATGTTGCCACTTGAGGAACAGACAGTGAGCCAGCTTTGTTACTGCTGGATCCTCCTCCCAGTTGCTTTCTTGTCTTGCCCTGGTCTGTGCTATCTCTGCCCAGACATCCTCACTGTGTGGGGAAGAAACCATGCAGGCAAAGGCCTGGCCGAGCCACTGGACCGGGTGAGAGAGGCCTGGAAGCTGGCTGATACCTGATCTGGTACAGCTGAGGCCAGCATTGGCAAGGAAAAGGAAGAGCAAATTTTTCTTCCTTTCACCCGTTCTGTGCATGTTGACCAAGATCATACAACGCCTATCGCATTTCTGTAATTTTTTATTTGTACCTTTTGCCATGCAAGCTCACAAGCACACTGACTTCATCTCTTCTCACAAGAGTTATGGCTCAAGTATTATGAATTTTTTGGCATTTTCCATTTTCTGAGAGTCAGACAATGAGCAAAAAAGTGATCTTGACATATCTGTAATTTAGCTATCTTTTTGTTGCCTCTACCTGTTGCTAAAGGACATTTTGTAAGAAATACACAAGACTGAGCCATCAAGCAGATCCTACTTCCCTTTCAGACACAGCAGAAGATTTGTGTTTTGATCATCCAGGATTCTGAAGATTCAAGTCTAAATCTCCCATATTGCTGAATTAACCTACCTAGATTATTCCCTGGGTAGTACTTCTATTATGTTCTTTGCTGTGCCACATAGCCCTGGTTATCCTTGACTTGTCTGTCCTTTCTCACTGTATCACTGTCTTGCTGCTTATTTCATTCATAAAAGTGAATGAGAAGCTTCCCCAGGCCAGTGGGAAGTCAAGATGTCAGTACCTGGAGGTTGCATGGATGCAAACAGCTCTGAATCACTTGACTTCATCCTCACCTCCTCTTTGAGATTTGTCATAAGTAGCTACAGCTTTGTGTAATAGTAATGTGCTTTTATCCACTACAGATTGTTACCAGTGCCCTCACAGGACACATTTGCTTATAGAAAGCCATTCTAGGAATATCTCAGCTTGTCTGTTATTGCAGGTCTTATTTCTCTGTGAAATCACCACACTCAGGTCACATTTTTTAATTTCTAAGATATTCACCCTTCCAGAGCAGAAAAATAAATGCTGCTCAGTAAAAGGCTGAATTACAAAGGTCTAAAGCTTCTCAAACTGACTAACTGCTCTTCAGCAGATGATTGATGTACAGATACAGCCATATAAAATTAGAGGGTATCCAGTGAAAAACATAAAAGAGAGCAAACAGGTTGAAATATATTTTAGAGTTATTTAAACTATAGCAGGAGCTTCTGCCTTGGTTCATTGAGCACTTACGCTTGTGGCTAACTGTAAACACATGAAGTAGTGAGTTACTATGTCTGATACACAACTGGGGAGCAGAGCCTACACCACAGCTTGTGTTTGTGTGAGAAGATAGAGCACCCCCGAGAGCTGCACCTCTCTTGCATCTCTAGGCAGTTCCTTCTCAGCAAAGGGGGTTATACTTAAATTAGATTCTTGGTTTTCAGCTCTTGGCCCAGAGCTCCCCAGAAAGTAGATTTTGAGAAGAGGAAGAAAATAGTGTATTTCTCAACAATTTACTTCAGTCTCAGCGGTTTGGTAGAATATTTGGTCTTGGGCAGCTGGGACCTCAGTGCCCGTGAAGTAATATTGTTAGTACCTGCACATCCATATTAAAAAACTTGTGTCTGTACCTGCAAATCCCTTTGGGACTCCAGACCCCACTCAAAATAAGAGCTGAGCTCATGCCTATGGCCTGTGTTTGCTTGCTGCTGCCGGTATGGACGTGTTGGCTGAGGCTTCCCCTGTTCCTTCCCACTGCCTTGTGTAAAGAGGTTAAACAAAAAACAATAAAACTTTGGGCCAGGCATTTTTCACTGTAGGTCAGAGAGACATTTTATTCATTGTAATTTCTTTCTTTATGTCATAAATCCTTCTTCCCTTTGTGTTCCTCAAAGAGATTAAAATTAAGGGCATCACCTCTGCCATTAAAACCTAGACCCCTGAGGCCAAGGAATGGTTTCACTGTTTCTGCAGGTTTCCTTACCCACCTATTCTTTGATATCTGATCCTTCTAGCGCATGGACTGTCTTTACCTTTTTTACTTTGTATGTGCTGCAGCCTTACTCTGTGGCTACAAATAATGATACCCTTCTTCTGTTTACCTGGTATTTAGTAGCAGACAATGTGTGCACAGCAAGGAAGGAGAAAAATAGACTGGACTCAGTAATAACACCAGAAAGGCAACAATATTCATAAAGTTTTAATAAATTTTGCTCTTGTTTCTCAGAGCATGGCAGTCTGGTGCACTCTTTACTGTGCCAACTCTTGGGAGCAGGGGATTTTGAAAGTATCATGTTTGGTTTTTTTTTTAAGGGATCTGTTTATTTTTGTTCAGTTTATTTGTTGATTAATTTATGTAACGATTCAATTTTTTGCCAGCAAAGCTGCATAACAATTTTCTTAAAGATTTAAAAACAGAAGGGAAATAAAAACCAAATTGGATCCTTCTTATTGAAATCTTATTGAGTAGGTTTTAACCAGTTGTAGAATTTTAGGAGGAGAGGAAAGCTTTTTATGTTCATTCCCATATATGTTGGACTCCTCAGAATAAGGGACAGCAGGTTCACAACAACAGAAGAAGAGGACATTTATAAATTGCATCCTCTCCCTGCATTTATGTTTATATGATTTTAAGAAATGGGTACAGTTCCTAGTAAAACGCTTGTTTCTGCAACTACTGACCTAGACTGTCAGATTCTTCTGGATGATTTTGAGTTCCCTTCTGTCACAACACTCCCATGCCTGAAAGGCCAGTGTGAAAAGTAAAGAGAGAAAGTGACAATGTGCTAAATGTCACAGCTCCTCTTGAGTGGTGATTACCCCTGCATGTCACCCTCATTTTGTCACGCTGCCTGAGCCATGGTGGGTAGGTGAAGGGCGTGTAGCCCCGCTTTCTCCCTACTTGTCACATGTCTGTGCTTGTTTCAGACCACTGATCTTCCAAATCTTGTGCAAGTCGAGGGTGTAAGGAGAAAATGCCAGGCCACCGAATATGGGAGCTTTCCATCCCCTATGTTTCCCTTCATGGCTGAGAAGGGTGAGCAGAATCACCCTATTTATCCTTTGAGACCTGCTGAACAGTCAGCTGTAGAGGGTTTCAGATCAGAGCCATGCTATTCTCAGTCGATCTCAGACTTATACTGGTTCATCCTATCTCAAAACAGGATTTTCTTCCTTCTCCACTTGCTTCTCCATTGCTATTCAGATAAGGGTTAAGTGCTTCCCTGCCTATCAGGGCAGTACTAGGCTACCAGACTACCAGGCTGTATTTGCCCTGCTGCTCATGCATTTTTACACATCCCACAAGCCTTCCCTTTCTTTTGTTTCCAGGCTGGAAAACAGCCTTGTGTCCTCCTTCCAGGTCCCCTGGCCTTGCTTCACACCTGGTCCCAGTGCAGTCTAACCAGGGTCTTCACTCCCTTAAATCCGGTACGAGAGGTTAGAGACAGGCTCTGCGCTGAGAACAGCAGCTGCAGTACAGGGCCATCTTTGTGTCCCATCTCTTTCCCTCCATTCCCCGGTGATCCACATCTATATCTCTTTGCCTCCATATTCCCAGTCTTTTCTAATCTATCTTTTTGTCACAAATGCACTCTCCTATGATATAGCTGCTGTCTGGATAACAGTTGTTTTTGTGTAAGCCTACAAAGCCAGCAAGCTGGAGTGAAAGGGTTGCTTTTTCCACAATAACTTTTAGTGACTCTTGAGTTGTTCTGGCCCCTCAGCTTCCAGAGGGTCTTTTGTGGCAGAGGACGGGGACTCCTGGGAAGCCTGTCCATGCTCCCACTCTCATGCTCCAGCTGTACAAAGAGCTGTGCCTGGATGCAGCAGAGCCCTGGGAGCAGCAGTGCCTGCTGCCAGGGAGCCCCACACCCGCCCCACCAGGCCGCCATTCCCAGGGGCCCGGCGCTTAGAGATGAGCCCAAGGGCAAAGCCGCTTGGAAACCGTCTTTCCTTGTTCTGCTGCCATCTGCTTGGGAAGGTGATTGACAGCCAAAGGGTGAAGGGCCAGGGTCTGTGCTAATTGTCTGAGGCCCTTGCTCAAACATGGCTGGAGAAGGAGGGGGTCCCAACAGGCAAGGGAAGAATGGGAACCTTTGTGAGGCCCGACATAGTAAATGCTACTTTTGTGAAGATTTAGACTTGCTGAGGTCAGTTTTTAACAACTTGGGATGCTCCAGTCTTTTCCTCTTTCCTTTATCTCTAAAGGCTCTTCTTCTTTCTTTATTTCTGCTTGCTCAACAAGCATTGTTTCAGTCAGGCTTGAATCCCCTTTCAGTGGTTTAGTTGAAGAAAAGACATCCCATCCTCCTAAACAAGACTGTTTTGGGGCCTGCTATTTTTTTTTTCTTTTCTGTCTCCTTGTCTCACACACTGTAAAGAATGCTTCAGTATTCTCAGAGGAATGGGAGCATTTGCATATTAATTTAATTGTGTGTGTTCATGCAAAACTACTCAACTCACAGCAAACTAGCCCACAGTTATTAAAATTAATTTGCAAAGGAAGAGAGCTATTGTTTTTCAAGACAGGAGCTGTCAAAGCTTATGTTTTTCTGTGTGCTAAAAACACCTTCCCAGTTACTTCCGGCCTTTATAGGCACTAGAGCACAGCTGGAGAAACATAAAAAAGTTCTTTGGAGAAAGTGGTATGTAGAGGAAGTTATATGGAAGCAAGAGCTGAGAGAAAATCCCAGTGTTTTTCAGGGGATCCCAGAGCAGGATCTCCCCTCTATCCGACATCCCTGCTATTTGCTGAAAGGAGCAAAACAGCCCCTACTGCCTTTAGCATCACAGAACAACCCACCTCAACTCCAGCAGCATATTTCCCCATACAACTGCTTGTAGTGTTCTTGGATATATTTCCATCTGCTTTGGGCATGCCTCTCAAAAGAAACCTGTGTAAAGCTTGGGGCTGGCATGTCTGCAAGCCCAAGCACTGTCTGTGTGCATATATATACAAGCAAGACAGTGGAACACATCACCCACAGAAGGAATTGCCAGGCTAGGGCTGGAAAGCCAACTTGTGCAGCATTTTGTGATCTGCAGCAAGAAAATTTTGTCAAGATGTCATGGTGGTTTTCATTGGAAATACACTGTTAGACAGGAAGAACCTTGTGTTGTCTCTGTATGTACTGGATTATACACACTCCCTTTTGGTTTTGCTTTCCCTTTTTTATGCTTTTCAAGATGTAAAGTCTACATATTTTTAAGGTCTGTCATGATCAGCTACAAGTCAATGTATGTTGTTGTTCAATATGTGCAAGATTAAATCCTAAATGTTTTCCCACGTTTATACCTGTTGGCGCTACATAAATAATATTGCAGACTTGGCTACCAGCACACAGATGAGCACACAAAGCAGCAGAAGGTTTTCTGGAAATTTTGACAGTTCCATTCATGGTCCATAGATGTGACATGACCCATGTCTGATCTTAAAATGTATTATCAGAACTATCACTGGCACAATATCCAAAGTAATTTAGATTCAGACCATGCACAGAAGCATAATATGTAGGTGATTTTGCCACATTGCTTTTGCAACATTTGCTCCTGTGTCACTGATAATAAAACTGTCAGAACGACCTTGGGGAGGTAATAACTGCTCATTGATTTGGATGTAAAGCCTCCATAGTGTTTTTCCCACTGTGTGGTATTTGTTAAAGGAAAAAAATAATACAAAAACAAAGTTTGCTTCCACAATCTCCTTTAAAAGACATAGACATAGGGTTTATAGAGATGTAGTATGTTTATTAACTGCACAGACCTCTAGAAACTCCCAGAGACTTTGAATTTCCTGGTCCTGGGAGAGGGGCACTCAAAAAGCTCCATACACAGAAAATTCTGGTTTCTGTAATAGTCAGCCTGTCAAAAAGCAGGGTGCTGACCCAGTTTTGATGGAAATTTGTTTACTAGGGTGAGTTAATGAAAACTGTCTTTTCAACTGAACACTTCGGTTTTAGCAACTATCCAGATCCTTTTTATTGTGTCTGTCTTCCTCTTGAGAGTTAATTTCAGCTGCAAGCTCTGGATGTTTAAAGATAAACCTCCTTAAGTTGTTTGTTGCTTGATACTTTGGAAAATCTACCTACCAATTTATAAATATTAACATTGAGCTAAAAGGGGGATGTAGGACTGCTGGCTTTGACAGTCAGAGCATGCATGGCTTGTCCCCAACCTGGTACACATCATGTCTCTGACAGGCTGGGAAATCTGGTGGATAATCCCAAAGAGTGCCCAAGCTTAAGGAAGTCTTCTCAGCAGTTCTAAACTAGAAGTTTTGATTTCATGCACCATTCCACAGGGTGCCACAATATAGTTGGTATTCTCTTCAGTAGCAGTTTTTTCTGGTGGAGAATAAAGTTTTAATCACCTGGGGTGGAAGGACTTGGAAGTTTGAAGGGGAAAGGATGGGCAGTAGGGGTAAATGTGATCAGAAGCAACTCTGCTGTGGAACGAGAGCAGACTGAGAGCCCTTGCTGAGAGCAAGGCTCAGCATGATGCTATTAGTTCTCATCACTTGATTATGAATTATAAGCATCATTCCAACAATTTAGCGTACAGATCAAGATTCTTTGGTTAGCAGGGAAAGCACATTTTGAGCCACACTATTCATGCTTGTGGCTGCTTTATATTTAGACACTGCTGCGCTATTTTGAAATTGCACATTCAAAGAATATTTTTTCAAAGTGGCAAGTTTAAGTTCTGCTTTCCCATTCCTGTTACTACAGATATTATTTGATGAGAATTTTTTTCAGTGAAGTGTGTTCATCTCTAAAAGAAAAGAGACATGTATATTTTTTTATTGGTTTGCAAAAGACAGTGGCTTATATTAACTGCTTGGGGGATTTCAGCTGAAATTTAGCATGTAGAAAATACTATTTCGTAAAATACTATTTCACTGTTTCATACATATTTCATATGTGCTGACCATACAGGCCTTTTAACCTCTCACATAAAGTGATGCAAAATGTAACTGTTTCTGGTTTCCAGTTTGCTGCATACTGCACTTGAGAGTCAGAGCTGGGTTAATTAATTTGAATTAACTACAGGGATCCTTTCCATTGATTTCAGTGGACTGTGGATCATGCTGGTATATAATACAAATTGCTACTTCTTAATTAACCCCTCTACTCTTATCTGATCTCTTAAAGTTACTCACCAGGTGTGCAGGAGAATAGGGACTGAAACCTCAGTCTTGTGTATCAGTGAATGTCATCAAGAGTAGATTATCCAGCTGGTTCTTCTGTTGTCCTCCGGCCAAATTAGTGCCTGGCGTGGGGTTTTTTTTATGCTAGTGAAAGACAGCAAGAGAAATAGATAAAAAAAACTTGCTCTGTTGAAGGAGGTACTTGCTACTCTTCAGACAGCCTCCTGGTGGAGGATCTTGATTCAGAATTTGTTACCTTTGTCAGGGCAAGTCTGCTACCAGCTTCCACCAAGTTTCCTTTTCTGCTGATTTTTAGCAACCTGTAACACATTTTTTGCCCAATTAGAATTTAGGAATCCAGAATAGTGGTGAGCAGGGCTAAGTTCTGTCCCAGGGAGTGTCTGATAGGATTTGAATGGGGAAAGATAGTCATCTACCACCATGAAAAAAACAATGCCTGTTTCCGAAGTAGAGAATCTCAGAAGTGTTTTGGAAGTGAAATTGAAGATGCAGAGGACATTGACTATGCAAACTTGGTACGCTCTTAATATACATGGTCCGTCTTCACAAGGATGCTTTTTACTCTGATAAAAATCTTTGTTCATTCTACCAGACCAGAAATATATTGCATGCAAAAGGGCAACGAAATATGGCTATGACATCATATCCCTGCTATTGATAATGCTATCCATGCCAATGAGGCTACAGACTGAAATGTCTGAAGTCCAGTAGTTTCTGGAACAAACTTTTTCTGGAATCGCTAAGAAATTTTGGATACTAACTTGTGCCATTTTTAGAGCTGTCCCCAGGTTAGATCCTCACAGACATCTTACTTGGATGCATCTTAGGGAACTGTAAGGCTCCAGGTTCCTGTGGAGTTCATTAATTGTCCACCTGTCATTGTACTTTCAAGTGGCAGTTGAGCTAAGATGGCACTCTTGCAGTTTAATTATTTTGATCTCGAAGCACCTATCTACCAAATTCAATTTTGAAGGTGGTAGTTAGGCTCCTAAGCTGCATGGACATGCTGAAAATGTTGCCATTGATATGTCATGATGTCAGCACAGAACTGGCAGAATTCTCCTTAAAATGTAGGCGTGTATGTACTCACTTCCTTATGTCATGGGAGATTGAGCTAAACTCCCCAAGTAAATGCATAGTAGGCACAATAACAAAGATGCTTGCTTGCAGGAAAAAAAAAACCTTAAAAAGTAGATTTAGCCTGCTTTGCAATAAGGAAGCACAGTAAATTACTGTAGCCATTTACCTGTGTACTTTTGCATCATTCTCTTAAAACAAATAATGCATTATTGATAACCCCTCTTCAGAGAAAAAAATTCATGTCATGTTCTTTTGTCAATTTTGTTTTTAATTAATGGTAGGTTTGAGAATGATGTTTTAGAAACTGCTGCATGGTTTCAAAGCATCTTTTGTTCATCCTTTCTCCATGATCTAAGAGTCACAGGGTGAAATTACCTGTAAGACATCAGACTGGGTGATCACAGGAGCCTCATCCAGCCCTGAAATCATCTTTGTGGGGTTAAATTATGCATCTTCTTTCAGGGATAGCTTTATGGAGTTACATCATCCTCCAAGTAAATTGCCATCCCGAGCAGCACAGCAGTGTAGCCCAGCAGAGGGGCTGGCCAGTGGGTTATCAGGCTGGCAGAGACCACAGCTGCTTCACGTGCCAGTTTTGTGTATGGTGGTATCACTTACGTACCTCTTAGTTTCATGCTGGGAATTAGAGAGTCAAAGGGTAGAATGATAATTTAAAGGAGGAACAATGGCATCTCTTATGAGAATACAAATCCTGTTATACTCTAACTGGGCTGGGTCACCATTTATCCAAATACACAGACTCTCGGGAACCGCCAGATTGGATCAAATCCACAGCCCAGCTGGTTTCCAGCAGTGGGCAGAATCAGAAATACCAGTGGAAGGGTTAAGAGCAGATAACAGTGGTAATCATATATACCCATGATCATCTACAGTAAGTCTTCTGCTGAGCTGTAATTGAACGGTTTATGTCCTGGAGCACAATACTGGGTAATTGTTTCAAAGGGTTTTCTGATGTTGACTGTAGGTTTGGATAGTCTTTGTATGCAGAAAAATGAGGAAACACATGAAGACTTAACATGATGCATATTCAGTACAATTCCACTGACTGGGCAGGTTGCTGTGCAATAGTAGCGTGCCTGGAGTAAATAATGTGGGAGGGCAAAGAGGGCCAAGTATTGTGTGTTCCCAGGGACTGCTCCTAAAGAGCATAATTTCAAGTAGAAAATGCTCAGTATTGTTGCTTTGCTGGTGACAATGAATAGATATTGTTGGAAGAGACTATATGGAAGATTTCCCATGTATGTACAGGGATATGGGTATGCCTTGCACTACAGATGTTGGATACTGTCTTATAGCTTAAGTGAACCTGTGCCTTAGATAGTGTTTATTCACAAGCTCTTTCATACCACAGTGAAAAGGAAATGGTTTAACTGCTCAAAATACTATGCTAGTGATTTGAAAGCCAAGAAAATGATGCTTGGTGAGCTGATTCTTTTTCTGCTTTGGAAAAGGGCTCATTTCTTGGAAGAGCAGGGATTAAGTCAGCTCTTCAAGGTTTGAAGCTATTATATCCACACACCAGAGGCACAAGGTGGGAAGGGTAGGAGACAAAAATGCTTTTTCTCTACAAACAAAGCCGAATGCTAAAAAAAATGTAGATCTGTTCTAAAGAAAATGTTCACCAAAGAAGTTTGGAAGCATGTGATATGATTAAGAAATAAACAAATTCCTCTGTAAAAAGGGTTTATCACTGTAATGTCTTTGAGAAAAGTAAAACTTAGTGAGTTAACTTTGATGTGAAGTTGGGATAAGAAGTATTTACCTTAAGTGCCATAAACTTGCATGTAGAGAAGAGAGACTCATGCAATTGAAGAATTCCAGCACTTTTCTAAAGCAGTCTTGGGAAGAACAACATAAGGAAATTCACGGCTCTGATAATTCCCCCATGCAGAAAATGCACACTTGACTCATACATCCTATTTTATATTGTCTGAAAGGAAACAACACTTTAATCTTGATGGTATTAAAAATGTGGGATCTCTTGAAATGGCAGAAGCACCTATAGATTGATCTAATATTGTCATCGTAACTGAAAAGACAAAATAATATTATATGTGGAAGTCTGCATTTTCATAAGGCCATAAAAGTTAAAAAAACCAAGGTTATTAAAAACTTGAAGAAATGACAGCCAAGGAGAGAGAGGGAAAACTGTTCTGCGTGATATTGAGTTCAGGACATACATTTTAGCAGTGTCGTGCTACATGATTCAAGTGCTAAACTAGTAAATGTTAATATAATATTAGGAAATTATAATGATGAATATAGCTGGATACCATCTGGTATTAACTCAGTTCCCAGGGCATTTAAAATTCTGATTGCACAGTTCTTTGTAGGATTACTGGGTTGGAAAGCTGTACTGAGGAATGTTGTAATTTGTCTGGTGCTAGGATTACTGAAAAGTCAGCCAGTGCTGACTTTTGATGGTAAATACCTTCTTTTTTTTTTTTTTTCCCCTCCTTTAAATAAATAACATATTTTAGGGAACAGTGGGGGTTTTTTTCAGAAATCTTGGTGGGGAGGGATGTTGTATTCTTGGTTTTTCTCGACAGTAGGGTTTGTTGTTTTTTTTTTTTTTTATTTGGGGGGTGTGTGTGCCCTTTTAAATGATGATGCTTTCTGGAAACTGCAGCTCTGAAGTCTCAGTCTCATTGTTTGTAATCTAAATTGGTCTCAAGAAGGCAGGCTGTGTTTACTGTGCTGCACTATCCTCAGACCTTGCATTGCAATGGGTTTTTCTCCCTCAGAGACAGAGTTTACCAGATCTGTGGGGGAGAATCAGTATGTGAGAAACAAAAACTGGATCTCTCAAACTACTGTTTCTAACTAGACAACTTTCAGTTTTAGAGACAATTTTTCTAAGAATAAAAAATTTGCTTTGCATGCCCCTGATAAGCTTTTCTCAAAGATAAATAAAACATTTTTCATTCATAAATGATCCTTTCTTTTAAAGAAACTGCTGGAAAACATTGAGTGTCTTAGGCCAGTGAGAGAAGAGCTAAAAATTGTAAGTAATAGTTTGGTGAATATGAGCAGCCAAAACTTAAGTCAATTGAATTTTTTAGGTTACTGGGAAATAACAGACACAGAAGATACTGGGGTTGCAAGAAAAGTGTTAGGTTTGCTGTGCAGAAAGTCAACAGAAATAGCTCCAGTGCCTCAGTGCCCCATACATATATTATGCCTTATTAAGATAAAATAAGATTTTAAAGCACATCTGCTAGTGATGTAAAATTTCAGACAATAAGAGAGATATCTGGTAGCTTGAGTGCAATTCTTCATCCTTGAGCTTTTGTTAGAGATTTCCATCTGCAGATGTTGAAATTCTCTTTGAGAAATATTTATTGTGGTTACAAAACATATGTTTCTCTCCTAACCAATAACTTTCTGTGAGTGTTTTTGGGGAAGAATTCTCTTTGTCCTTGATTGTTTATATTTGCCTTACTTTTACATGGTTTTTCATTTCCATGCTGTCTCTCTCAAACCATAATCTTTGCATCTTTCCTGCCTATTACTGCCATACATGAATTTACTCTGTTGTGTCAGTATTTTTTATTTACATATTACTGAGTGAATAGGCTGTGAAATAGAAATTTTGTCCATCCTTAACCCTTTGGGATTCGTTGAGAACTTGTGATTTCACTGTTAATGTCGGGGGGTTTCTACCTTAACATTCAACACTGATTTGTCAGAAATTGATGTTATGATGAGAACAGGGTGGCTATGATGCAGAACAGCTCTCTCTTCTGATCGTGTAAATGGCCACTGGAGTCCCAGCTGCCTTAATTAAGCTGATACGTGTGGTTCAGAGGGCTGGCAAGTGCTCCCATGATCCTCTTCTCAGCAGTTACCTTCAGGCAAAATGAAGGTGCATCTCAGTTTCACATTGTTCTGATAAAACACAGACCTGAGATTTTTAGAAGCCAGCAGGGGATTGGAGTGCCTTTCTTCTTAGGCACTTAGTGCACTACAACAAGGCACCTCTCTAAATGCATCAGTGGGAGGAGGGCTTGAAATTTGGAAGGAAAGACTGAAAAAAAAATCGTGATTTTTTTTAAATTAAGTTTTCGCTCTCTTTTTATTGCTCCCTGTACACAGACATTTTCTGCTTTTACCCTTAAAGAACCTTTCATTGTGTATGCTTTTCAAGAATATACGGCAGAGGAAGAGCAACCAAGGTGTGGGCATCACAGATGGGGCAAAGGTCAAGATATGTTCCTCTGGGAAAACATTTATTTGAGTAAAAGGCTCAGATGATCAAACTGATTAACTCACTCTAAGCTATTCCTTTAGGATCTCTCTGTTCTGTGCCTCTTGCAAGACACAGTCCAACTGTCTCACTGGCTTTCCCTTGCAATTTATTTATTTCACCAGTCTGTGGTCTGTCCAGCACAGCATTCAGTTGTTTCCTGCCCACCCTGAGCCAGCCACCCTGGCTGCATGTGCGCTGTCTGAATGTGCTCTGTGCCAGCAGGTCAGATGCTGAAACACCATAGTTCAAGATAACTCCTCACTGGGGTCTCTGCTGGGTCCTCACCACCACCATGACAATGAGACTGAGACAGGGTGCACACAGGTTTTCCTGTACTGACTACATCTGCAAGGCTCTGCCTGCTCTGTCCCCCAGGACAAAGGCACATTGGTCAGCTTATCTGTGACAGACACTCAACAGAAAGGCTTTTTGGCAGTCTCTTTCACATGCTCTTGCCTGCTATGGCACATGTTCTCACTTTTTGTCCTAAGCATCCCTCTGTGCTGTGTAGCTTTAGAGACAAGGGGTTGCTCAGCTATTTGATAAATTTCAGCATTTGTTTTAAACCCATTTCACTTAATGCCTAGGATTTTTTTCCCCGAGACACTGGTTTTCAAGGGCATTTAGGCACTTGTCGGTCTTGCTGGTGGTTTTTCTATAACTTTTAGTGGAGCTAAAGTGACTGTGATTCGCTCTCCCTTCCTTCTGTCTCCACTGATCCCTTCTCAATCCTAATGCTTTTGCTTTCCTACAGACAAGTGATAAATGGCCCAGAGTGGAGTTTGATGAGGTCAGATGTTACTGTCGGCTGTAAATCCTTCCTGCTTGTTGGTTCAGCAGCAGTCTCTGGCCTTGGACTTTTATGGGTCTCCCAGTGGGGGAGGGACAGGAGTGGTATCACTGTCAACACGCCAGAGGGCTTTGCAGGAGAGTTTTATTGGAAAGCTTCATGCACCTGGAGAAACTCCCCCAAGCCCCAGGAACAGAAAGAAATCTTCTAATCAGCAATTTGTTCCTGTCGGTAGAGCTCTCCTGCTTACGCAGCACAGGCCTGCCTGTTCCTTGTGGGGCAAAAAGTCAAGCTGTGCCTCAGGATTAAATGATCTCTCACCACAGACAGCTGAGATACAGATACAGGTGTACAGAGATGCTTTCTGGGATAACAATTGTAGCCATTTCTCCATCAGTAATGTGTTTACTTTGCTTGACATTCAAGCACAAGCAAAGTGCAAATATGCTTTTTTTTTGGGGGGGGAGGGGTACTAAATGTGATAGTCCAATATATGCTGCAAGCAACAAAGTGTTTGGAGACTATCAACTTGTATATCTAGACTAGCTGGTGGCTACCTAAAGCTCTGCTCTCCCTGTTTATTCTGTTGGAAGTGCTGAAAGAAAAAGGCCTGGCACTGTGGGAATGGCAAAGGATGACTACATAAACTTACTCCTAAGTTCTCGTGCCACTGCTGCATGTAACATAAGAGACAGGAAGAAATTAATGGACACTTTAAAATGTAGCTTTACCTGTATCCTGAAAAGGCTCAGTCAGCCTGAAATTCTGCATGAATTAGAAGATGCAAGTATGCATGGCAAGGGAAAATGCTTCCTTAAAACCCAACAAAATTAGTGTTGCCATTAGCTCGGCATAATTAGCGCCACTCATTCTCCCCAGATATTTCTATCATCAAGTATGGCACAAACTTTTAAATGTAGCTAGACAACACTTGAACAGAAAATGAAGCATATCCATTAGTGGGTGGGACAGAAATTTCTGTGCAAGTATTTGTTTATAATTAGGCAAAAGGAAAGAAAATATGCCTTTAATGATTTTTTTTTTTTTTAGTGATAAAAATCAAGACATACCAGATAAAGAACACTTGCTCAGAAACAGCTTTATGCTGAAATTAGCCAATTAAAGAGAACAAATATACAGCACCACATTAGAGGAGCTGTTCAAAATGCAGCACTGCTCTCCATTCCTGATGCATTTTAGCTTTGATAGTAGTAACACCTTTTGGGTAAGATCAAGACTCTTCTGACTGTTTTCTGTTTTGGTTGGGGTTTTTTCTGGTTTTTGCAGTTTTTTGTGTGATATCCTTAATATCCAAGGAGGAGAATCATTAGAAGATTGACATAAAAAATTATTGTTTATTGGATTGTTGCAAGGTGTTGATGTTTTCTACCTTCTCTATCTTGTCTCTTTAAACCTGCAGGATCATACAAAGAAACATGAATAGCAGAATTTGCCTCCAGAACTTTTCATTATTAATGATGCTCTATGACTAAATTGGAAATCTGCTACTGAACCCCAAGGGGGTGATTAATTTAGCAGAATAGGAGTTTTGATTAAAAGGGAATGAAATGTCTGACACATAGTCTATTTATCAGTTATTATGATATTAAAACACTCTAATCATTGTGGTGCCTAAATTAAGGCTTCACAGCCTAAATGTCACTTCATAGTGTTCTTTTAGATCTGTCTGTGTGATATGAGTTTATTATCAGTGGATGCATGAGAATATAAGCCTATGTAGTGGGCTTTGATAAGAACTAAGCAGTCTGGTAAGATCTCTGCTCTTTGCCCCTTTCTCATTTAAAGAGAGATGAGAGAAGATTTTATAGATGTGATTTGTACAAGCAATGCATGCAGGACAAGATGAAGTTATCGCTCATGTCCCTAAGGATTATGACACAAACTTCGTAAAACTGGACTAGCCTAAAGGACACAGAAAAACATCTAAGGATGTCTAAGGATTTAAGTCTAAACCAGTTCCTTCCAGAAACCACATGTGCTCTGAGATATTACATTCTCTGAGAAGTGAAATCCCTGTCCTTAAACTAAAGGTCAAGACAGAACAGAAATCAGCAGCGATCTGTCAAGCATGGTAATCAACAGTTAGTGCTAAGTGTGTCACTGAAGTCATTTGCAGACAAGTAGGAGGCAGGAGCAGTAGACCCTGTGTTTCTAAGTAAGTGCCCAAGAAATAGCTTCAAGCCATGGTATTGACACACCAGCCTTGCAAGCCTCAGAGAGGGAGGAGGGAGGGTCAAGGAGCACAATGTAAGGAAAGAAAGTCAAGTACTGGTGGAGGAGTGATGCTTTCTGTTCATGAAGGCTTGCAACGAAATCAGATCCCTAAACTAGCCATGTCAGCAACTCAGATATAAGTTTTAGGATTCAATAGGAAAAATGCTACAGTAGGAGTAAATTATCCATTGATTTGAGAAAACAAACAAAAAAACCTCGAAAGCAACAAAACAAAAAACGTGAAAAGAAACTGAAATGGCTGAACGGCAGGTAAAACATACTAAAAGCAAGAAGGCATTTTTGAAGCAGCTGGGGCTTGACAAAGGAGAAAAGTAGATTGGCTTATAAACCCAGGCATTTTATAGGGGAAAGTGCGATAAGAAAGGCCAGAAGAGTTGGAGAAATTTACAGAAATCACAAAAAGTCCCGAAAGCCCTGTGTCAAACATGCAAAGCAGGAAGCTTGCTGGAGTCTGTAGGCCCAGTAAACAATAAACGTGCAGAAAGAGTGTTTAGAAAAATTAAAAGTTTTGTGATTTTGCTGTGGAAGAACACGGAGAAGTTCCCACAGAATTCCTTTCCTGTCAGATGTCAGGAATTTTTGTTAGTTCATGTGGTAACTGTATCATCCCCTAGCTTGAGTTCTGGTACCAGAGGATAAGAACCAGTGTAATACAAATTTTTTAAATTGTTTCCTGAGAGAATCCCATAATAAATACATTGACAGAAGCTCAAATAATAACAGAATAATAACAGAATGAATGGGAGCATCAATAAATATCATAGTGGCAGCAAAAAGCCAGACAGGATTTTGAGATTAAAAGTGATGATTTACTAATCAGTTGGGTAGCACTGGGGCAGTGAATGTGTGGGCAGGGCAGCACTCCTACTCCTTTCCTCAGGTTAGCCTGGGCACAGATCCAGGAGTTGGGCTTGCTTTGATCTCTAAACTGTCCTGCAGTGCATTGATGTATCTCCCAATCTGAAGACAGGCACAGAAGCGAGTACCTTACTAAAACAAAGACCCAGAGCTGTAATCATCATTTGGAGCTGCCTGGAGATTAGGAGGTGTTTTTAAGACAACCAGGATGTGAAATAGAAGTGGGATAACTACAGGGGATAAAACCAGATGTTAAAAGACATATTATCAGAGAAAACATCATTTTACAAACAATGCTTTTAAAGACAGGAGGGATCAAGGGGAACATGTCCTCTGAATTAGTGGCAGATATGGGAAAAGGAATTCTCATCAGTCTCTGGTTTTAGGATTCATTCTTCCCTTAGCTGAAAACCAAAGGACATCTGTGGGAGTAAGAGATCTTAAGCACAGGTTTTGTTTGTAAAGAAAACAAGCAGAAAACTGGCAGAAGATAAACACTTCCTCAAAAAAAGGAATGTAATCCAAACCCCAGAAAGCACCCAGCACAAATGGGAAGGGCAGCACTTCCCTCCCCACTGCTGGTGCAGGCTGGCTTGCTGCCTGCTGCTGGAGCTGCTGCAGGTGAGGATGTGTGAGACGCAGCCTGGATGCTGTGCTCCCTCCCTCGCAGTCCCCCGGGCCTCGGCAGCTGTTTGCGGCTGCATGAGAATAACGAGGACATTGCTCTGGATGTGACACTGCCTCAGTTGGGTCTTTAGGAAAGCTCTCTACAGCTATTCTCCTGAGTCCTGCAATAATCTGCAGCCTGAGTAGACAGAGCTGGTGGGCTCAGCATTTTCCTCTCTTTTATTTGCCTGTTGAGGGAAAATATTGCCATTACTTCTGTTGTTTCTTTTAAAATGATGGACAGCAGTAACACATTGAAACAAGGGGCCAAAATTCCCTGTCAGGATAAGGGTGAGGGAAATTATGCAGAGAGCAAGTAGTTTTACATCCCCTACTTCTGCTTAGTTATACCAAACCCAAATTACATCACTGGACTGTGCCCTGCAGAGGATTCCTGGTGGGAATATTGCCAGGTCAGCAGCCAGATCATTGGACAGTGACCCCTATGCTCGCCCACTCCTGTTGGGACAGTTTAAATACTCTGTGACTGCTGCTGTCATCCCTGCCCCTCTACTGGGGTTTGTGTAAAAGGATTTGGTTGGTGGGGTCTCAGCTACTGAACTTGCAGCCTCATTGGTAACTTAAACCACCAGGGATTGTGATGTCGAGTCTCTGACCGCAGGAGGCCAAGCCTTTTTCCCTGTGCATAGCATGGAAATTTCTAAGTGAGAATCTTTGGTTTGTAGCCTCCTGGGAATCTGATCAGAGGATTGGGATGGTCCCGTTTGTTGATAAAATTAACGCAATTTATCTTGTACAATGAGTTTCCATTCTTTTCAGAGGGATTTTGCACAGAAACCTGAGGCAATGTGTGAGGCTGAAAAGTGCTCAACCTGATGGAAGCCTGGGGTTAGCCAACACATGGAAATAAAACTAGTTTCTACATTTCTGTAAGAACACTGAATTTTATGTGATCTTTTTCAATATCTTCAATTCATTGTTCTGAGTGTTGATTTAGTGACCTGGAGCTTTCCGAGGTGGAAATTGTTAGAAAAAAACCTATCCATGAGTTAGTGATAGAAATATCGCTAGCCTTTTATCTGCTTTTCTGCTTTGATTTCTCTAGAGCTTACCTGAGCTGTCTGTCATCCGAAGAACATTTTTATACCTGTGCCAATAAGCAGTGGAGTGCTCGTGAAGGGCACAGCACAGTGGCAGTCTGTGAGGGATGCAGTGAAAGGCTTTCATTTAACACCACCGTACATGGCAAACCCAATTTTCAGCTGTATGTATCAGGATGGCAAGTCTTCTTGTTCCCAGTCAGCATGCTACAGGGTAATTCAGAATACAGCTTATTGCAGGCTTTGGTTTCTCTTCCAAGATTCATTCCTTTTCATCCCTTTCTGTGCCAAGTATAATAAACAGAACAGGAGCTGAAGGCAGTTTGGCTGGGGAAACAACATTCAATAATTAAAAAAAGAAAAATCTAACAACAAAAACCAATCCTGAAGAAAACAAACCAGAACAAAAAGGCTGGTCAGTAAAAGAGATAGAAAGACACCTTTGCTGACAGAGGAAGGGGGAAAAGTAGAAAAAGGAAAAGATACATCTGAGCTGTTCCTCCTGCCTTTCTCAACCAGCCTGAATGGAGACTGAATAACAAAGTGTAGAGATCTCACCATTTCCTATCCAGGCAGGCTGTGCTTTACCATTGCTCCCTTATTACTGTCAACCCATTGAAACCAGAATGGCTGAGAGCAGTGTTGCTGGATAGGCCTTCTCCTGAGGAATGAGGACACCAGCTAGGTTGGAGGTTAGAATGCAAGGTGACTGCTCTGGTCTTGAGTGTTCTTATGAAAATGAATATTGGCATTTGACCCTTGATACCTTAAGCAGCCTGGAGAGAGCTCTAGAGAGCTGGAGCATGTTGGAGGAAAAATGGAAAAAAAGAGCAAGACAATGAAAGAAAGGCACACTGGTTCTGCTTTCTTTGTTTGCTTAAATCTTTTGAGTACATAGAAATGCAGATATATGAGCTCTTAAAATGCTGCATTTTATCAGCTCCTTCCCTAATGTTGAGTGTGAAAAATCTCATATCTGCCAGGCACTTCTTTTGACATGGGGAGGATCATCACTGGGATTGAATCCAAATACTAACTATTACAGATGAGCCTAAATGTTAACTATTACAGATGAGCACTGCTGTAATAACAAATTATCCTGCATCTTCTTATAGTGATATCCTTGTCTGTGCTTTTCTGGGCATTATGAAACAAGAGAATTACATAGATAAACTGTGGAGTTGATGAACTTTAGCAATTCCTGTTTCCATGTTTTATTTGGACTACTGTGGTTTGGTACTACTACCCAGAGAGGCTTGAATAGTGTTTGGTGCCTGGCTAGGGACCTGGCTCTGCTGCCTAATACCTGTTGGCAGTTTCCTGTGGGAATCTGGACTATGCAGTGGAATCACTCAGGGTGCTGAAGGTTCCTACTAGGCCAGTCGGTTGTGATAATCTGCTGCCTGTGACCTCATTAAAACAGCTTGATTGGGGCTGCTAATCACATAAATAAAGAATTAAATCATAGCATTAACCCTCTACAGGGAAACCTGCCCTGGCAACACTGACAGAATTAGATCTATTAATTATTTAGAGGGTCATTTGATAAAAATGTGTAAAGATGGCAGATTATGAGCACTTGAAGCAATAAGTTAACCATAAATTTTTGCTCTGATAAAAATCTTTTCATATTTTCCTCCTAATGTCCCAAACTAAAAGCTACCTTGCATTTTTTTTTTTACTAGGACTGCAAATCATCACATATCATTTATTGTATGTGTATTAATTAAAAATACTATGCCCCAACATCAAGGATTTTTGTGCTCCTTGAGGCTCCTTTTCTATTAGAAATTCTTCCTGTGCAAACAGTTTCCATGGTTAAATTCAGGGCCAATTTCACACTTGCTATAATTCTTGGAGCTTCTTTGATGGCCAGGGTGTTCAGAGGACCTGTGCACATTTCCTGTCCACTCCTGAACTAAAAGTCAGTGTGCAGGAAATCTGTCTTGCCGGTGCTGTGGACTACCAGGATGATTTCTGCAGCAGTCCACTACTGTTACCCATGGAGGTGTTAAATTCCATTAAGTGTCTAGCAGATTTTCCCTTCTTTCTCTGAATTTCTTGGAAAAGAATTGCTCTTGAATCAGATGGGATGATGAGTTCATTGTTTTACTGATTCTACTGGGCTTGCAGGAACGACAATGATACTAGATAGGCTTGTTTGCTGACCAGAATTTGAATGTGTGTTTGCAGATAACACACAAAAGATTTGGGCATGTGGAGTGGAGGAGGGTGGGGAGATTGGAGGGAAATCTGTCATTATTTATGGAAATATCCAGTATTCATGGAGCCATCTGCTGTGAATGATTCAAGTCTGAGAAGTGTCATAAAATGAGAAAGCATAATGTAGAAAGAAATTAAAAAAACCTCGACCTGAAAAAAACCTTTAAATTTGTATCACTCAGAAACCTGAACCAGGGAATATATAACCTCAGACTCTTTCTTTCTAAAGATGCTTTGTAAATTTTCCTGCCAGACTGAGAGATAAAGATAGATCATATTTCTCAGGTTCCTTTCCTCACCTTTCTTGGAACAATTAATTCCATTTGTTCATTTCCAGCCCTTTAATTATTGATCACATAGTTTCCTTTTTTCTTTCTCAGTGTTCCGGGCTACTAGGCAAGGGATGAAGTTAAAAAAAACCAAGGTGTTTAGGAGAGTGCTTAAACGTAGAAGCTTTGAGAAGATCTTTACCATAGCCACAGTTTTCTCTCTGATAGTGAAGCCTCATTTTTGTTGTCAGAATTTTATCAATACTAAGAAATTTTATTACGGGTGGGACCTTCACAGCACTTCTCAGGAGAAAGTCTCAGGCAGAGGGTGGTCAGCTTCCCTGTACTGTTCTCTCTCAGTTCAGATCATTAATTTATTGATTTGCTCATGATGTTCTGTAAAAAGTGAATATAAACAAATAGTGGAGAAACTGAGGCAAAAAAGAGGAAATTATTTGCATGGCCGCACTGAAGGCTTCTGACAAAATCAGGAATAGAATGTATCTTTCTGAGTCATTTATCTGAGAGACCTGGTCCAAGTCCTTGCCTTAGGAGCAGTTGGGAATTGAAACATTTTTTATCTTTCCTGCTTCCATGTATTTTGGTTACAGTTGTAGTTAGGGTTATAACATCACCAGCAGACGTTGTTGTTTGGCTGACTATGATTGTCTTGCCATATCTCTTTTCATCTCTACCATTTTATTCTCTGTCTACTCATTACCCCTTGCTGAAAAAAAAGCTGATTTACCAGAATAATGGCATGTTAGAACAAAAATTTATCTTCAGCCTTATTTCCTCTCCTCTAGTGTCACAGTCCAAGACTATGAATTTAAAAATCTCCTTACTATTGTATTGGCTTTTAAAAATACTTCCTCATCTTTAATTTACTCAGTCATTCATATTAGGTTGTCTTGATATCCTGCAATGTTCCTGTTTGCTGCGCAGGGCTGCCTTTCTTCTTCCACTATTTCAACTTCATGCCTTAGAAATCACATCTCCATCCCAGCAAGGCACATAAGGATGTGGTGAAACACCACAGATTTTAACTGATGTGATTAAATACGTTCTGAGTGCTTGCTCAATGCCTCTTTATTCCTATTTGTACCAACACCTTTCTCCATGAGGAAACCAACAGAGCAGTAACAGATGCACATCCACTGCTTCCTTGTCAACATAGGGATTCCTGTTCTCTCTGGATGGGAACTTTGTGATTTCCAGGGGCTAAGCCCCTATCAATGCACTGCAAGATAACAACAACAACAACAATAATAATAATAATAATAATATGAAAAAGTACTTCAAGTGATCACCTAGTGTCTTCTTGTTCGTCAAGGTGAGAACAGCTCTACCTTTTTCTTGTCCGTGTTTGTCTAGCCTTGAAAAATTAGCCATGGCAGAAGCACAGTGATTATTTTCTGACATTCAAAACATGTCTAATCTAAATCTCCCCCAGCCATGACTATGTGATCTGCTCACTGTGCATGGAGAGAACAGATTCTGCTTTTCTTTTCTGTCTTTTGCAACCCTGAAAGTTGTTATTTGGTCAGCTCTGCCATTTCTGCAGACCTTTTACTGTTCTTGAGGAGCTTGTGTAGCATTACAGCCCAACTGTAAAGCTCTTAAAGGTAGGTTTCACATCTATGATGAAAGATACCTTAGCTCCTGGTTCAGGAGACAGCAGGTGTTGGGTTTTTTCCCCCAGTATCCCCTAGCTCTAGAAACAACTCCTTCCTTTTTTGTATATTTACTACCCTTCAGCTGTGGTTTTTTTACCTATAGCAGAGAAAAAGTGAAACAATGCTACCTGGCTATGAATTACAATGCTGCGGGATAGTCACTGTAAGCTTTTGGACAGGTCATTTGTTCTTTTCTTTAATTATACAGGGCCTGTTCCAGCCACGCTCATGCTGAGTAGCACCTCATTCATTCAGCAGCCCCTCAGTAATCAATACGTCTGCAGGGGAAGAAATACTGTGTACCAGGTAAGGGAACTACTGCTTCCCATCGCAGGCCACTCTTTGCTCTCAGCTCTATTGAAAGTTATGTTTAGGCCAGTAATGAAAAAGTGATTGCACGATGACATCTGTGAAGTACACAATCATACTGTCTGCAGTGCACAGGAGAACGGTCCTTTGTTTGCTTGCAACACCAAACCCATTGCAAAAAGCAGTATTTGCAGCTAATCACCACAGTGATTTCAATTTGCATTTAGCCATTGTGCTAACCGAGGCAGCTGGAAAGAGAAAAAAAAATCAGCACAAATAAACACAGCCATAAGTACTGTCAGTTTTTAGCACCAGGAACTGCTGGAAGTAATGCTGATGCCTCCAACCCAAGAAATCTTTTTAATGTGAAATGATATATATGAGGCCAAAAGAGGAACACATTTTGTCTTGTTTGCTTAGACTCCAGAATATATCTCTGAGTCTCTGGATGTAATGATTACTTAGGCAAGTCAAACACTGTATATCACCTGCTGAGCAGCTGATTCATTGACTGGGTGGATTGAAGCCAATTTAACCAGCTGGAATCTGTAATATTGACTTCAATGGTGTGATACTGATCTATATCACACAGAGGATTTGGCCCAGAGACAAAGGGAGGTAGTGTTTCCTTTGGGTGACATCTTTCTGTGAGCCAAGGCGGACAGCATCTGTCTTGTACAACCTGGTTGTCCTAGAAGTGGCATGTATTGCTCATGGAGTACCATGGAGTGTTATCATTCTGTGGATCTTTCTTAGACAGGGGATGGCAATCAGGGACAACAGCCAATTTCTTCTGGTTCTATCCTTCTACTTCACAACTGATGCCATCTTACACCAATTCTGGGACCAGTTCTCCAATTGTGCTGACTTCCTTTGTGCAGACTTCTGTGGGCGTGTTTTCTGCTGTATAGCATTATTTTTGGGGAAGGAGGAGACTTAACCTGGCTCTAGATTTCCCTTTTTCCCTTTCACCTGGCTGAGGAGGCATACCAGGCATAAGACCTTACATACTCTGCAGAGAAGCCCAGCAGAACCAAGTTTGACACGTAGGCATAAACAGCAACAGAGGACAGGCAAGGCAAGACTTCGCTCTGCGAGTGCTGTGACAGCCCTGGTGCTCAGTCTGTGAGCATGAGAGTTATGAAACTATAGTGCTGTTGCTCATCTTTATTTTCTAGCTAAGTGGCTTCATTTCACTAAATCTCTCCAACTTTCCGTATCTCCATAACCAAGAAACCAGAGGGACAAAAGGCTAAGCAGAATTTATTATTGCTCTTTATTATTGTCATATCTTTTTTCCTCTTTTTAAGATTCATGAACCTCCATTCAATTAATTCATCAGAAGCCTGAAAAAGCTAATTGTGCGTTCATATCTATTTCCATAGGCACAGGCTCATTCCTGTGCCAGATGTCAATAATACCTGATCCGTGCAAATGGAGCTGGCTTGGTGGCAGCCTGCTGCCCAATCTAATTAATGTTGTGACTCCAGTTCTCCTAAGTAGGAATGGAGTTTGGGTTTTGCATAATTGTAAGGCCGGGGTGGGTATGGTGAGAGACAGGGATCTCACCTCTGTGGCTCTGGGGCTGAAATCCAAAATGCCAGTATTCCATTCCCAAGGCCCCATATATAGGAAGGCAATTCAAGAGGCTGTTTTTTTGCACAAAGACTGTTCAGAAAAATCTGCAGTGCACCGGCCAGCCCTAGCAACTGTTTGAAGAGGCATAAGGAGCCTAATAACTCAACTGAGGATCACACTGTGTCCCTCCCTCTCTGGTTTTCTTTGATCATCTTAACGCTGTTGTTGCCCCTGGGTCAGTGCCAGACTGGCCACTGCACAATTTCACATGCTAGGCTTCCCAGGGCAGCATCAGGACTTCGGTGGCTTGTGGAAGTGATGTTTGTGGGTGAGTCCATAGGGCCAGGACCATGTGCATTGTCACCTCATTCCCTTCTAAAGGCAAGAAGCCTCCTTTCTTTGGGGAAGATGCTTTTCTCAGGCCTGGATGAAATCTTATGTTTTCCAAAGCAGGTTGCAGGCAAGCACGGCTTGCTTTTATTTTTGTTGTTCCTAGCATTATTAGCACACAGCTTGCTTTCAAAGATAACGATGTGGAAAAACAATAGCATCTTGCCAAACTCCTTCAGTGTACCATTTGCAGGTTGTGCTATTTTATCAGTGTCTTAATATGTACATTGTAATGGTGTGAAAACTCTATTTTGTGAGCTACAAAGGGAATGAAAATATTGAAATAAGTCCCTCCCTGCCCTGCCAAACAGACTTACCTTCTCCTAGTACTTTTCCTTTTCTATCAATGTGCTGTATTGTAGGGATCTTGTTTAGCATATAAAGAAACTACTGCTGCACTCTATTATCAAAGACATATTTGTTAAAACATGCATATAAAAGGATTTGTAATTGAAGAACAGCTTTGATATATTTAATAGGATGTAAAACTGCCATCCTTTTTTAATAGGAGATGCTTTATGTGCATTAGAAGTAATATAATAATGCTCTTCACTGAGCTCTACCCATTAGCAGGCTGGTTTTTCCTTTTCTTTTAGTTAATCTTAAAACTTTAATGTAATCTAAACACATTGACATCTTTTGTTTTTCCTCCCCTCTCTGTACTTGGAAGTGCTTTGAACTGAACTTTGTTTCAAATAAGGGCTAGCAACAAACATGGCATCAGTATACAGGGCCCTGGTGCTGCCTGACAGATGGTCCATAAACCAGCACATCTCCTTGCCTTAGGAATGTTAACAATAATGGGAGTGTGGCTGCATGTGCAAGCAAGCACGCCTGAGAGTAACCTTGTGAAGAATGAACAGCTATAATGGCATTCTTTTCTATATTCCCCTGGCTCAAATGTAATCAAATACCAGAGCAGCAGAAATAGAAAATGACAATCAAAACAAAAATAGTAATAGCTTTAATAGCTGTTTCTGTGTTTTGGTCTCGGAGTGTTTTATAAGGAAGCATTTTTAAATTCAGGAAATAAGAATGTAAGCTGGTAAAAAGAAACTATGCTAAATCTGACTGGTGTTTTGGGGTACTTGTGGTTTGGTGTCTCATCTTAAACAGAGCTGTTCTCTATTCCTTTAAGAACTCAGGACCAGGGAATAGTTCTCAAGATGGCTAATCTAAATTATGTATTCCAGAGAATCACAGATGTGTGGCTGAACCTTGTTAGAGGAAACCAGGAAAGAGGCCATTTCTCCTGATTTCTGGTCTAGTGCCTCACCAGCACATAGCGGTACATATTGATCATGATGATGGTAAGACTATTCCCAGGATACCTGAGATACTGCTGCTTCATGAACAAACTGAGACCATCAAAGGAAAAGTATCTCCCTCTTATTTCAGAGGCATTACTGTATTGACCAAGTTCAAATTGACTGTGCGACTTCACCTCCTGCTTTTCCTAAGAATATCTTTTGGTTCATTTATTCATGTGTCCTTTCAACATGAAGACATTGGGCTAGTGATTGTGCTAGCAGGAGTTGGACAGCTGTGAGTCACGGATATAGTCCTTAGCAGAAGAAATTTGTATGTGTTCACCTGGTTTTGTGGCAAGGGCTGAGCACTGGCCTGGCACACAGGTGAGGTGACATGTTTGAAGACCTATTTTGGTGACTGTAGGGATGCTGCCGTCACTCAGGTCTGTTTGTAGGAGGGAGTTGCAAATCTGTGTCTCTGTTTCCTGATGGCAGAAGTGTCTATCATCTCTCAAGTGACTCAGCCTGAGCATTCTTTATAAGAATGGCCATATTCCCTGCTTGGGACTGTAGCTGCCCAGTACTGCAGCTTCTGCTGCCTCTACTACTTTTCTTCAGCAGTGTTTTTAACCTGGATCTTCTGTCCTTCACTGGAGCCCACAAATAGCCAGGTCAGCAAGTGGATGTATCCATTAAAACAATACAGGTATCTGAAAGACCTGTTAAGCTGTGCATGTAAATATTTGAATGTCAGAATATATTCTACTAGTATAATTCATGAATGACAGACAGAAAACTCCATTTCATATAGAGAAAATTACATATTCTTTTCATAGAGAGAGGCAGTACAAGTCATTCAATTTGAATTGTATATTGCAATTGTGCAGTAAGTATTGTGGGTTTGGGTGCGTACTGCAAAAATCACACAAGAAAGTATAAATGTTTTCTGAAACTGGTTCTCTTTCACAGATGGAAATCCACCTCCAATCTCTGCCAACACGTGAATTCTAAAGAAACAGGTGTATTCATTAAGTGTCTGGCTTATGAAAAAAACACAGCCTTTTCTACCTAATGAAGCTGGTCTGCACTTTGGGCTGATATAATGTAGGTTTAAATAGGAATTAAATTAAAAAAAGTCAAGGCAGAATTCAGAGATATTTTCACTTTTTTCTATGTCAGCACACTCCTTCAGTGAGTACAGTTTAAATACCAAGTCAATTAATTGTCATAAATTCCTCAGGTGCAACTAAATTGAGTTAATTGTGGTGAAGTGCTGACCAGCTACATCAATCAAACGGATGAAACATTTGGGAAAAAAAACCCAAACAAATCCAAAAATCAGAACGGGATTTAGAACAAGTTGATCAAAGAAATGAAGTACTACAGTCAATGCATCATAAAAATTCTAGCCTGGGTTGTTGGGTTGTTTTTCTAATTTAAAAAAAAAAAGCTATACTGGCAGAAGTGGTCCAGTGAAGTGTTGGACAAAGCCCTGCACTGCGAGCTCCATGTGAGGCATGAGTTAATCCCAGACCTAGCCAGACTCTACTGTAGAAAATTAAAAGTTATTTACCCATTTCAGTCAGCTTCTGGATTATACCTTTTCTGATCAAATTAACGCTTACCTTTTCCTTGAAGGACAAAGTCTTTGGCCTGGAGCACACAGCTAAACAGAAAAATTAATTACAGTTGTTTGCTGGGTGTAGAATGCTTCTCACTGGGACTAAAGCCAGTAGTGCCCATAGATCTCCAGGCCACTGGACAAGGTAAATGATGCAGTTCTGCTTTTTTGTTCATATTTGGTTCTGTACTCAGGTAGCTAAGTTTTCAAAGCAGCCATCCTCATGAGGGTAAACCTGTTTTCAGTCAAGGATATCAAGTGTAAGTCACTACAGGTGACCTCAGCATTTGTAAGTTTAAATGTCAGTACATTTGAAGCTGTTCAGTGCTTTTAAAGAGTTAGGGTAAATACTCTACAGAATTTTAATTCTAGCTCAAATGTTTAGCTTTTCTCTCCTCTTCTAATTACACAGTAAATGTAAGGAAACTATTGGGCCGGGATTAAGTATAAATAAGCATTCTAATAATCATATGCCTTCTCTATGTGTGGAGGTCATGAAGGACTGCAAACAATATTGCATTATTTTAAATACGCCTTAGCAGTTTATTTCAGGAAAAAAGAACAAGTGGAATTTACTTAAGACAGAGAACTCAGAAAAAAAATAGTTGAAACAAAGCATTCCCAAAAGTGTGTATGAACTACAATGCATCAAGAGCAGACTGCCTTGATTTTAAAAAGGAACAAATCTTCTGTTTTAAGCAAATGCCTATGGCCTAGTCCACTACACGACATGCAAAGAGAATACCTTGACAGAGAAAGTCATGCTTTAAGTGTGCTTCAACTAACAACTAAAGGCTCCCTGTTGCCCAAATAAATAGGTGTGGATTCCTAAAGAGATCTTTCAGTCTGAAAAAAATGTTGTCGATTTATCTTGAAAAGGCATGCACAGAAGCAGAAAAGGCATATGTAGCCTTGTACGGCACACATGCATTCCAGCTATTCTAAATATTTCTAAAACACAACAGGAAATGTGCAATTTAATACTGATAATTTTTCTTCATAGGAACAATTAAATCTGCATTTGAAGGTACTACATTTTCAAGAGGGAAGGGGAAGATATGGGTTCAATGTCAGTTCTCTGCTGAAGCACTGTATGTAGCTCTGTGAAGAACCCACAAGTATTAGCTACACCCTCAGAGCAGAGGTATGGCATTTCCAAAATTAGTGTTCCCCTTCATGTGGAATTAGTCTTCTGGGAAATAATTTCTTCCCTCACTCCCTGAAATGTGCAACAAATTTATTAACATTGAAACACCTTTCTGTCTCTCCTAAGCTTCACTGAAAATAAATCTAGGACTCCTAGTCCTCATATGTGAGGCTGAGAAGGTAGTGTTAATGCAGTCTGCTTCCACAGAGAAATTCCACTGAGCCTCACTGCTGCACAGCCCTGGACACACAGAAACAGAGTGGTCAGCCTCCTCTGAGAAATAATACTAGGTTAAAACTCTCCCTCTTGTGTAAGGTATTAATTACATTTTCTTTTTTTTAATAGTGAAAGTTTATTACTTATTTTCTGTCTTCACCAACCTGTGCTGGTGGAACAGGCACTTCTTTGTGCAGAGTCAGCCACATGAAGATTTCTAGATTCCCTCAGTTCCAGTCTGTGAAAAAAATACAGTACCAAAGCAAAAGGATGCAAGAGACTATGAATATAGATATGAGATGAATTGCATGGGGGCAAAAAAATCCACAGTGCTTTTTTGTCCTCACAGCTGTCACAGCCTAACAGTGCTCTAACAGGCTGGGCCAGGGCCTCCTCACTCTGTTCTTAAAGGCATTGTCTAAGAGACTTGGAGGCTCACTTAGGCTCTAGAGCTTGCTGGTTGGTACAAGTGCATTGGTGCTGGAACTAACTCCTCAAGCAGTTGCTGGTCCCTGAAAGTTACTCTTTTAGCTGTTTTCAGGGTGATATTGGCAAGGTGACAGAAATTCAGCTTCTCACCCAGGCAGGGAAGAGAAGGTGGCTCTCCTTTGATGCAGCACATCCTACAAATAAAATAAGCCACATGTTCATTGTGCAAATCTGTCCATTGATGCAGAAATCTGCCCCCTTCATGAGCCAGGGTAGAGGCAAGACAGCAGGTTGGGTTGGATTTTGGGAAAAAGTCAGTTGCTGTTCAGGCGCGCAACAGAACCGGAGGTCTCTTGGAAGCTGGGACATTTATCTGGGTCATTAGACAGAAGCTGTGGGTCACTTACAGGAAATGGGGTGCTGTGGGTAGTGCCTGGAGAGTAATAATGACAGCCAGGTAATGGCATCCAGTCAATTACAGGCTTATGTTGGCATTGTCTAAAATGGAAAACCCAACAGTCTAAAAGGCTATAACACTGATTCTGTAGAACATTAAACTATTACTTTATGCTGATGATATCCTACTGTTAATTAAGGACTCGCATGCTTCCCCTCCTGCTTATAATGAATATTGCTCTCTGAGTACAAAGTTATCATTGCACAAAATTAATGACTCTGAGACTGCAGTGATGCAGCTTTCTAGAGTTTGCCCTTCAGCCCTGCTCACCTCATAGAATCTTAAGTGGGCACCCAAAAATATGGTACAAATTCTTAGGGGCTGATATTAACAAAGCCTCAGACAATGTAATTAAAAACCATTTAAATCCAATTAGCAAGAAGGCAGGAGAAGATTTGGAGGGATAGCCAGAACTAAATAAAAGCAAACGTGTGTTATTCAGTTTGCCATCCCATCAGGTTGTTAAAGTAGAGATGAGAACATCGTGTAAGTCAGCACCCTTGGAGTTACTGTCATAAATGAGCTCACGGCAGTATTTCCCAGTGGCACCAACAGTTACGTGTGCTGAGTTTACTTTGAGCATAAATGTATATAAATGCCTTTAAAAAATTCCAACAATGACTAATAATTATATTTCTGATCCACATCTAAAAAAAAGAAAAGACATACAGTGAGGAGTACTTCACCTGCTACTGGAACTCAATTGTTTCCTTAAAGGGTATAGGTGTGGATTACACAAATACCACATTCAGCACACAGAACGTGACAAAGCCTAAGCTGTACTGCCAAGTTCATGTTTACCCACAGCCCAGGCTTCTGATGCAATAAACCAGCAAAGTTTCCTTAAAAGTTGCTGTAGAACTTACTGAATACCTACAACAACTGCAGTATATTTCAGATGACAGAAACTTCAGGATGTGAGGATGAATTAAAGATGCCACACAAAACATTCAAAAAGTATTTATAGCTCTTGGGATGAGAAATGTTACTATTCACCTTAAATGTCATATAATTGGCCCAATTTTATGCACCAAAATCATGTAGATTTTTATGGGTTTTTTTTATTCCTAAAAGGGATAATTTTGACTGAAAATTGCTGTATTTTAGGTAAGATTGCCTTTTTTCTCTTCCTCATACTGTAAACTAATATTGATGTTAAGCAGAGCTTGCATTTCAGTGGTGGCTGGAATAGATGTATCTTTCTGGAAAGCACATGAAATCCTCAGTGATGAAAAGAATTATATAAATATTAATCAATTATTTTTGGACTGGCTTGAAAAATTAAAGCATGACAGACAGACTTATTTGAACACTATACTATGATTATTTGGCCATTTGACATGTTCTGTGGAATTATTTTTACCTCTGTAAAAGGGCAGACAAGATCTATTCCAATAAATGTGCTCAGATTTTTCCAGTCTATTGTGGGATTAGCCAGGTGGGGCCAGATAGCAGAAAGATCTTGCTGGGGAAATGGTCGAAGCTGTTGGGCATGACAGCTGCCTACCAAAAGAGAAAGCTCATGTGTGCTAGAGAGTGCAGTGATCCATATTTGTGATAAGATGGGGGCTGTAAATAAAAGGTGTCAGTGAAAGAACACTCTGGACAGCAACAGCTACATGGAGAAGCTGCTGCTGCTATGAGGACATGAGCTTTGAAGATTCATGGCTATGAAGAGTGCATTATCCTAACAGCTCTACAGCAAACACATGCAAGATAGTGCTGTAAATACTTAAAGTTGGCAAAAAGTGTCCAGCAGGTGGGAGTTCCTCTTCAAAACTGCAGCCTGAGAAGTGTGCTTTTCTACTTCCCAGATACCCACATTCTCTGAATTATATTAGCAAATTTCTGCATGGAAAATTGTCAGCTTTCTGCACATTTGAGCTTCTCTGAGTGAGTGCCCAGAGTTCAAGTCGCAAGAATATCTTAAATTGACAGACACACAATAATTAAAGATCTCCAACATGTTAACATCGTTTAAACACTACAGAACAACTTAAACAGCCTCAAGGACATTCATAGTTTCTCTTTCTGATTCGTATTTGGTTGTAGTAAACAAAAGGTCTTCTCATAGATCACTGAGAAAAGTAATGGACAAAAGAACTGGGAATGAATAGAAACAGCTTAGTGCTAGATTTCCTTCAGAGTTATTTGGGATTAACTGGTTCAGCTTATTGGTAAGAGGCTGTGCACAACAAGTCTGCTTGTGTTCCTAAATTATTCAAAGTTTTTAAACAAAAATTTAACTCTAAGTACTTACAGAAAAATGTATTAGAAACTGGCAGATAAAAATCACAGGTGAGGGTTCAATAAGTGCAAACTAAAGCATGAAGAAAAAAAACTAGTAGCCATGCATGCTCAGTGGTATGCTCTAAATCACTTAAGAAAGAGACACAGTGTTGGTCTAAGAAGTCAATAAATTAGAGGAAAGGAAAAAAGAACAGAACAGGAGACAACATTGTTGCATGACAATGCTGTTGCATAACTCTAATATGTGTGCCTGCACTCTAAATACCAGCTGCAGTTCTGGTCCTGGTCCCAGCAAGGATCGCAGAATAACTGGAAAGAGTCTTGAGATGGATTATAAGACTAATCAAAAGAATTGGACAGCATCCTGTTCAGGAGTGGTGATAGACTAGGTTTTGGTACTACAGTAAAGAGATGATTGAGGGGTTCATGAGGAAAAAGACCTCACCTGGCAGAATAGGGGAATAAAATGGTTACTATTTGGTGTTTCTCAGAATACAAGAATCAGAGGCTACTACATTTCATGTTCAGCATTCAGATTAGAAATAAACAGACTGATATTTTTACATATACTGCATATTTGAACCCAAGAACTACCCACCACCCACTGTTGAAAAACCAAGTTCCCCAGTACACCATCAATTCATATGGGTTGTAATTGTACAAACTTTTGTTTGTATTGTATTTTACACAATTGCAAGGTGCAATTGTACAAACTCATACAGGACAACAGCTCAAGCCTAGGAAAGGAAGATGTCACAGCTAACTCAGGAGACCTCCAAGCTATGGATCACTAGAGGCTGCAAGGATATTGCTGTACACTTACTCTCTTTGCCTCGATGTTGCCTACTTGTTTGAAAGGAAGCTCTGGTTTGACCCAAAAAAGCTGTTGCCTTGGCAGATGAGGCACTTGGGTGTGTTTACTCAAGCTGAGCCCAAGTCCTTCTGCAGCACATATTTCACACTACAGCTCTTGGAGCATTACTCTGCATTCGTGGGCATAGCATGACCAGCTAAAAATGATGGCAGAAAATTGCCTAGAGAGGTTCCATACACCACGGAGGTTGAAAAAATGAAAAGCCAGAAGATAGTAAGAGTAGAAGATAGTAAGTTTAAGGGGACAAGAACAGATGAACACTTATTGTGAAAAGGCTAAAGTTGAAGCCAAATTGTAAGTAGAGCAGAGATGGAGTGTTAATCTGGCCGTGAAAGCAACCAGCCTACATAAGTTCTGTTGGATACTGACTGAAGATACAGCCAGGAGAGAGCTCTTTGGAAGAGAAGAAAATCAGGAGCACACAGTCAGCATTTCTGCTCTGCTAAGGAAATGATGCTGTGAAACATCAGCTAAACTGCTAGAACTGAGCTTAAATCAGGGACTAGTTTCTCATCTCAAATAAATCAGGGTAGCAGTAGCAAAAAGAGAGAATCAACTATCTGACAGTTCTTCACCAAAGTCAATACACTTTAGCACTGATATACCTGAATTGCCTAGTGTTACAGAAATCAGTGTAGATGTATTAAATTTTATCTATCCCAGTCAGCCAGCCTATGTTTTCTTTCTTCCACCAAAAAAACCCCTGAATCACCACACTGCAAACTATCTTTGAACAGCCTCATCAGACTTTGGTTGGCTTTGGTTGTTTAGGACACTTACAAGAACTAACGTTACTAGAGATTGGGCTATAGTTCCTATTTTAGAGTACAGAGCATAGTTTAGAGTGAGTATTTTGGAGTCTTTCCATCACCAGATTTCTGTGCTGGAGCACTCTTTGGTAAACACAATAGCATGAAGCTGCGGCTTTTCAGAGACACAAGAGGCCAATGGGCCTCTTGGTCCTATTTCTTGAGCTACCTCCAACTTTTCTCACAGGTTTTGGAAGCTAAACTCTTGAAGTCTGTTTTTTTACCTCATCCTCTGTCTTGTTGACTTTGATTGCAAATTCTCTGGGATCTTAGTCCGGGTCTTGAGGTACTATCATACTACAAATTATATATAATAATAATTTCATATTTGATCAGCTGCCTTGTAATGGCTTTTTTTTTTTTTCTTCTGGGCTTTAAACTTTTTTATTTGATTGCATCCTTGCCCTAATTTCAAAGATTGAAAATAATAGATTTTCTAGGGAACAATCCCAAAAGTCCTATCTACAGCTGATCTGCAATTCAATATAACGGTTCTTTCCTTTTTCATGATTTTTTTTTCCTTTCAGATTTGAATAATATCATTTGTGTGATGTTACTCAATTTCTCTGTTTTAATTTGAAATCCTATTTTTAATCAATTAGGAAAAAATGACCTAATTAAGGAGTAATTTAGGCCAGCAACTTAAACATTGTTTTATAAAGTGGCTGCATTTAATTGGAAATGTGCTCAACTACTGCATTGCATTAGCAAGTAATTTGGAAGAAGCAGTCAATGAGATCCCCTGACTGCTATTTCAGAAATGATAGTGACAAAGCTGAAGTCCAGAGCAGTCTGATGAACTTGGCTTTTACTAATAGCTTTGCTAGGAGCCTAAAGGTCCAAGCAACTGCAGCCTCTTATTGTACAAGACAAACACACAGTGACTGCTGGCTCCTAGGAATCACCACTGAAGAGTTCTGAAATGACTTGATGGATATAAAGCTCAAGAACCAAGAACACAGAGAGGGGACCCAACTTGCTCACCCCCCATCACTAGTCAGTGGCAAAGGTAGCTATAGCCCTTGGCTGCCAGAGTGCCCCCAACCAGAGAACTAGGCTTGTCACCATGTCACCATGCTAATAACATTTGTTAAAAACTCCACAACATCTTTAACTTTCTGTATTTCCCCTTAGCTGTTAGAGTTCCTAGCATACTTTCCCTAAAAATGCCCACATGCCACAAAGGGAAGAAAGCAGTTTATAAGCTCACTAGCATACTATAGGAAAGAAATTCAACTTTGATACCCAGAGGACATGTTACAGGTCACAGCTCTGCACTGGCTGCCATTAGTGTCAGGACAGCTGACTCCCTTCTATCTGGACTCATCTCTCCACTGATGCTTTTCATTGGAGCAGCACTACAATACAGATGGTTTTAGCATCAGAAAGAGAACTTGTCTGACACTTTTGTGCTGTCTATGCCATGTTTCATTCTCATTTACTATTGGTGAGTTTAGCACTGCCTACTTACAGTAGTGCAGTGGAAGAAACAATTATGACTCTGCTCTGGGCAGAGTTTCCAGTTGATCACCTAAGGTTTCTTCACTATAGAGTGGGCATGGCTGGACAAACTTGTCGGCACATTATTTATTCACACTGGCTCAGAATTTTTCCTCAGATAACAGCTCTCAGGGAAATACTTACAAAGGCCTTCCACACTGACAGGGCCCTTTGCCACAGGTTACTGCTTCATGACTGGGAACAACAGTATTGTATTCCATTAAGAAAAATACCCAGAGGGTGCTTGCATCAGTTCAGTTTTTTACACTAATACTTTCTGTCATTAAGTTTCATGTCAGGCCATTATTGCTTGACTCTTTCGGTTGAAATCTGAGCTACTGAGGCAAGAGAGGTTGTCATCCACTTGGTACCTAAGTGGCTGTAACACCAAGGAAGCTACAGGAAGCCACAGAGTTGCTGGCCCAAAGCCCCAACAGCAACACATGCAATTTTGTAGTGCTGCAAAGGGGACACTTCGTGGACAGGAGAGAAATTTGGCATTTGGGCAATTTAGAACTCAGCTATTGGTGCCTTACTTCAGGCAGGGAACAGTCTGATTTGGCCGAGCAAAGCATGGAACAGCAGACTTGTAAAACTCGCTGAGGGCAAGATGTACAGCAAGGCTGGTGCTCTGCATATCACCTCTAAAATCAAGTGTGCCTGGATGAAAGAACTCACAGCTTTTGTAGTCAAATATTGAGTTCCTCAGGAGATCTCTGTGAGGAGAGCACGCCTCCTGCACCTTCCTTTAAGTCAATAGTAGCAATACATTATCAGATTGCCTGTTTTCCCAGATACATTAAATGGAGTGTGACGAAGGTGAAAATGTTAGCTGTTTGCAGTCTGACACAGAGTCGGCAAAATCCTGGGCCCTTCAAAAGTATCAGCTTTGATTTTAAATCGTGTTATACTTCAGGAGAAAGGATATGCAGTCACCTCACTTGGTGGGCTCCTTCAGTGACAGCTTCATTTCAGCCTTCAGGCAGCATGAGCTTGGAAAAAATCAGTGCAGAATCCCAATCCTGTACAGCTGTATTCACATGAAACCACCACATCAACAGGATCTCTAGACTTTTAGAGGAGTTTACTGCAAGACATATCTTGCCCTGATCAATGCTTTTACATGAATAGGATAAATTTTCCCACCTTCTGGAGATGTCAACTTCCCCCACCCTAGTGATTGAGGGAGAAGTTTCTATTCCAAGGTGCACCCATATATTAAAAAACTAAAACTTCACCATCTAAATTCCACCAAAAGAGCTTGCAGGAAAGACAGGGCCTGTTTGAAGTGTAAATTACAAGTATTCAAAGAAAAATATAATCAATATTTGTTTGCCCTCAACCCAAACATGAACACACTCAACCGGCCTGACCTACATGGTGTGCAAATGTTTCCTGTCACAGTAACACTACCAGTAACAACCATCAGCATGGTGCAACTTTGTAATATAGCTGATCAGAAGTGTCTAAATTGCATGGAACCGCAATGGGGAAAGAGGGAGACTTGGATCCTAAAAATAGGGTAAGTAATGCTGGGAAGTGAGTTTCCCATCCCTTCACTTTCTGGGGAGAGCTGAGAAGCATAGAAAAATGAAGGGGTAATAAGGCAAAACAGGGAAGAAGAACATCATGAACTTCTCTTCCAGCTTCCCTTCTAGAAGAGCTCTTGAATCTGATCTCAAGGACTTCAGCCAGGGAGAGCACCAAGAGTTGCATCAGTGTTAGCTACACAGCATCAGCCCACTCACACTCATGGCTAATTTAGAATAAGATTGCTAAAGACTAATTGTTTGAATAAGTAGTGTTCACAACTGACAGTGATTAAGCACCAAGCATTGGCGGTGTATATTTACTAATGAGTGTCAATCTAGAAAAGTGCTGTTTTAAAGTTGGAAACCCACTTGATTTATTAGATGTTTAAACACTCCAACCACAGCAATTGCTAACTCCCTCACTGAAATACTTATATGATGTGTGGATATTCACTGGCAATAAGTTGTTACATTCCAAATGATCATCAGAAAATTCAGTACACAAACCCATTGAAATTTAGGAAGAATTTCAAGCCTAAAGTTCTCTGGATCCCATACAAACACATCAAAACTGAGCATTACTGCTGCATCAGCAAGCCTGGCTACCTTCAGACTTTGTGATAATTTGGTGCATGGATTAAAAACCCAGTTGGATTCCCTCTGCCAAGAGACACAACCTTAGGACCAGGATCTCTTCCATCAGCTTTAGAAGTCAAGGTTTTTGATGAAGAGCATAGAGGGAGACTGCCACCTCAGTAAGTGTGGACTCTAGTGCTGGATAATCCACTGTGAAGACACATAATTCTGTTTTGCAACACAGAGACCACCCTGTGCTAAAACAAAGGTTTTCTAACAAAGGACAAATGCAATCAAAATGACATTATCCCACTTATATAATGACTGCACTGATATAATGGCTGCTGTACATTCTCCTGACACAGAATAGGAATGGGCTCGTATGGTCTTCACCAAGAGGACTGAATACCAGTAAAAGAAGGTGTAATAGGAAAAAACATCTTGATGCCAAAGCCAGATATAATCTATTATATAATATTGCAATATTTATCATATAAACATCTGTTTATGTTTTGTCTGTAATTGTGGGTTTGTTTGGTTTGTTGCTTTTGGTTGTTTTTTTTAACTAAGGATAATTAACTACTCAACAAAACCATGAGGAGAATAGGAAATTAGAAAAATACAATGGTCCTTGATTAATGGAATAGGATAAGCAAGTCAGTTGTCCATTCTGCCCTTGAAATCAATGAGTTATCACAACTCTCAGCAGAGGAGAAAGGTTGTTGAGTTTTTTTTCCTTAAAAGTAAGAGCAATCAGTGCTGATTAATCAGCGCCAGACTAGACATTTAAGAGGGTCCACAACTGCAACTGTAAGCACTCATAAATTCCTGTCTTGACTGAATGTAATGATGTTTTACAGAAAAAAAACTATGTACTTTGTACACAAAGTCTGGCTGGTTCTGTTTGCTTTATATCTGGAAGGAAAGTCTGATTTTTACATGCTCTGACTTTTAAAGTTCATTTGAAACCACTTGTCTCTAACTGGTAGCATCTCAGTTGGCATCATAGCTGAATTTTCCCTTGTTCAACTGAAAAAATTTAACACTGCATCATTTTTCTCCTACTTGGAACACAAGAGCTGTTTATAAACTGCACGTAACATGAACCTTGAGCAATTAAAAATCCCTTGTACAAGCCTAAACCAAAGAGAAAGTACAGGCAGAAATGGGAAGAAGGGCTGCATTTGTGTTGGAAGTAACCCAGCTTGGCAGATAAGCAGTTTTCCCTCCCATAACAGTGAGGTGCTGCTTCTAACTGCCTGCACAAGGACCAGCAGTAGTGATGGGTACTGATTAGAAAGCCTCAGCTGTGCCAGGGGGTGGCATTACAGGTGTCAGGCTGACTCAGAGAAATGTGCTCTGAATGGCTGGTGCCAGAATGCAATTATTTAAGAGGTAAAAAAACTCAACAGGAAATAAACCCAAATGAAAGAGGATTAGATGGCGGACAAGATTATCCTATAAACAGGCCCTCACTTTTGCTTCCTTTTAATACAGCTGGGGGCCAAGGAAACCCATGTTTCCAGTGCTAATGGGCCTTGTTGAAGGCATTAAGACATTTTATAAAGAATGAGAGGCTGAGGGATTAGGAGTGACGGGAATTCACTGAGCGTTCATGAATTAGCATCAAAGGATGTCTGCCTCCATGGAAAGTTAAAAGCAGAGCTAAATGGAGATACCATTATAAGAGGAAAATGGCACGAACATTTTTCTAGTTAGAAACGATATTGTTATTATTTAAGTATAGCTCATTATACATGTATGTTAATTTTTGTCCTGAACTTCAAGATATAAAGCAGACTGAGAATTTCTATTCACTCTTGCTTATCATGGAAGCACAGGGGATATTAACTTTAGTAAGAGGATTAGTGGATGCTCAGGGTCTGGGTCTAGAGTGGGACTTCATGGCATGATTGCAGCCTACATAGCCCATATAAACACTAAATGCTGCAGCTGTGTGTGCTAAAGAAAGGCAGAAAAATCCCAAACCACTTTTATTTCAGGAAAATGGCTAAGAAAAGCAGGCCTGTTAGAAAACAGCTCTGTACTAAGCACAAACAGTTACATAACAGTAGGGCTGTGGGGCTGAAAAGCCCCATGTCCACCATGTCCAAGTGGCACAGCAGCCTGCTGGGTGAGCAAATGGTGAAAGCAATTTCTGAACCTGTGTGTCTGTATGTGTTCATTACAAAAATTGGCTTGGTTTCTTCCTGCACAAACACTCCTTGACTCAGAATACCAGAAATCAAACTTGTCCTTATTGCCACAGCCCAGAAAGAGCAGCAGAAGAGAGAAGAGCTGGAAATAATGAAAAATGTTTCTCTATCTGAAACTTACTATTACTCTAGCTACTGGGGTTATTCCTGGTCCTTCAGCTTCTGCTCACTATGGAGATGTAATACCAGCAGCAAATTAAACTCTAAATAAGCCACTCCTCATACTCCACCCCTTTAGGCAAGGGAGGGAGAAAAGCAAAGCCTGTGGGCTGAAAGCACAAAGCAACAGAATAAGAAATGCACAATAACAATGACAATAGTAATAACAAGAATATGGAGAAACAGAAGGTGTTTTACTTACAAAAAGGTGTTCACCACCAGGATCCAAAACAAGCTGGTGGACTCTTGTCATAGGTTGTGTCCACATGGCTTCTCCAGACAAGGATCAGATAGTGACCGTTCCTCCACACCATGTCCCTTAGCCATGGGGAGCAAAGGAGAGATGGCAGGAGAGGCTCCCGTGGCTAATATCTCCTGCCCCCTGCCCAAAACAACAGAAAACAATGACAAATAAACCCTCTGGAAGCTGCTTCATCTGAGCTGGGTCACTGGGCTCAGCTCCACTTCCTTCCACTAGATCAGATTGCTCAGAGCCGCTTTGAGCCTGGCCTTTTCACACTGTGTTCATGGGCCCAACTCCTTATTGAAGGTGTGCATGACAGCTGGAACAGTCATTAGCTCATTAGTCCATATTTTGACAATGTACAGCGCTGACAGTTCATATTCTTAGAACAGTGATTGACTTAAGATCTTGACAAAGCCCCCACTGCTCTAATGAGCAGAAGCTGTAATTCACCTTAAGGATGAGCAGGGCTGTCCCCAGCCAGAAGCCGAGCAGGCAGCAGCACAGGCAGCCTGGCTTCTTCCCCAAGGATTAAATGAACCCTGGGCAGGCCTCTCCCCATCTCCTTTCAAGGGCAGGAGTGATGTGTCCCAGCACGTGTGGCTCCTGCTCAGCAGTTTGTAGGGCAGCACCACTGGCCTAGTTGCCCTCACTCTCTGCAGATGAAGCCAGGACTGAACTGGTCCTTCCCTCCTTGAGAATGAAGGCACTTTTCAGTGAGAAAACTGTCAAAAAGCGTCTTCAATTTCACATGTTACACTTGGATAACACTTTCTCTGTTTATTAACTAATAATTTAGTGTTTAATAATCAGCCAATATTTGTAAACTGGTAATTCATTATTATTGTATAATTGTAAGTTGATTATTCAACACATACTCAATATTAAACTATGATACTTATAAATCAAGTGATCACAACAATTTATTTACAACCATCTCAAGAGTCCCCCTGGTGCTGCAGAGAGCAGGAACTGAACTCCCCCCATGAACATGGCAGTAACTGGGCAGGATCAGGCAGTATCCCGGCAGTCACCCTGTGCAGGCCTGTCCCCTTGGCCTCAGGGAGCTGCACGGAGTGCAAGAGTTAGCAATGTCCAGGTGCCAGAAATCAAGAAAGGATGGCAAGAGACCCAAATAGATTAGTTGAGACCTGCTAGTCAAACTGAAGGACAAGAAGAAAATGCATAGGCAGTAGAAGCAGAGACAGGTATCCTGGGAAGTATGTAGACACACTGCCTGATTGTGTAGGGATTGGGTCAGGAAGGGCAAGGCATGGCTGGAGCTGAACTTAGCAAGGGATGTGTCATTGGTGGATGAGATGCTGCACATGAGGCGACGATGCCCTTCCTTGCAGCTCAAAAAGCCTAATGTGCCAAAAAGCCACATGTGCCCTGGGTTGCATCAAAAGTGTGGCCATCAGGTCAAGGGAGGTGATTCTGCCCATCTACTGCGCTCTGGTGACAGGCAAGTCTAGATGAGGCCACAGAAACAGTCAAAGGGCTAGAACACGTTTCTCATGAAGAACAGCTGAGAGAGCTGGGGTTGCTTAGCCTGGAGAGGAAAAGACTCCAAGAAGACCTTATTGTGGCCTTCCAATAATTTAGAAAGATTCAGACNATAGGCAGTAGAAGCAGAGACAGGTATCCTGGGAAGTATGTAGACACACTGCCTGATTGTGTAGGGATTGGGTCAGGAAGGGCAAGGCATGGCTGGAGCTGAACTTAGCAAGGGATGTGTCATTGGTGGATGAGATGCTGCACATGAGGCGACGATGCCCTTCCTTGCAGCTCAAAAAGCCTAATGTGCCAAAAAGCCACATGTGCCCTGGGTTGCATCAAAAGTGTGGCCATCAGGTCAAGGGAGGTGATTCTGCCCATCTACTGCGCTCTGGTGACAGGCAAGTCTAGATGAGGCCACAGAAACAGTCAAAGGGCTAGAACACGTTTCTCATGAAGAACAGCTGAGAGAGCTGGGGTTGCTTAGCCTGGAGAGGAAAAGACTCCAAGAAGACCTTATTGTGGCCTTCCAATAATTTAGAAAGATTCAGACTAGATGTTTTTTACAATAAGAGTAGTGGAATACCAGCACAGGTTGCCTAGAGAGGTGGTAGGTGTCCCATCCTGGAAATGTTCAAGATCAGGTCGGACAGGGCTCTGAGCAACCTGATCAATTTGAAGATGTTCTTAATGATTGCAGGGAGGGTGGACTAGATGATCTTTAAAAGCCTTTTAGAACACAAAATAGTCTGTGATTCTACTATTGTTAAAAATCTGATACTGTGCACCAGGAACAAGCAAATGACAGGAGATGAGGGGATGTGAAGGCTACAAAGCTGCCTGAAATAAAGTATTACCAGTGGTTTTGATCAGCAAAATCCATGACACAGGAAAAGAGTGAATAATATGACTGATGAACAGATATGACTTTGAAACACTCTCTTTAGGCTGTTCCATGACTGCTCTGTGGAGCAAAGTGTTTCAGGGATGTTTTAATGGGAGTAGTCTGTACTGTGGAGAAAAGAATCCAGTGAAATATCAATGCTCAATAACCAACTCATACCTCCATCAGTAACTATATGATTTATATTACATATATATATGTCATGCACTCAGCACCAAGTTTGGAAAAAGAAGAAGCCCCCAAGTCAAGCACATATTATAAATACAGAAGAAATACCAGATCACTGATGCCTTTTTAAATTTTTTTCTTCTCACCCTTAAGGTAAATGTGTAAAAGTAAAAGAAGCTCCTGGACTACTAGACAAGGAAGCTGAATAGGATGCATCCATCATGTGCCACATAGGAAAGTAGACAGGGATGCACAAGTAAAAGGACATTATCGTAACACTCTACCTAAGTGCTGTAGTCTGTGATGTGGTGACGTGTTCCAACTCACCTTTAGGCAGGCTGCAGACAGAGGGTAGAAATGTCTCCCCTGTTCTGTAGGGGATACCTAAGCATCGTTCTGCCTCTCCGGAACAATGTCTCCTGCAGGTTGTACTCCTGTCTGCCAGCCCTGCAACAGTAGAGAACCAGGTCTAGGCAAAATGAGCATCTAAACTATTTCTATATGCAGGCTTAGTGTGGGGCACACTCAGAGTTACAACTTGACACATTTGCAGTTTGCCCCTTCTCCTGCAGAAACCAACCAAACAACCACATCCTCCTGTTGAAGAATCCAAGTCAGGATCTCTATTTAACTCCTCTCCACTGTGTATGTACAAAGGCTTTACCTGTTCACACTGTAATTACGTAGGTAATCTAACTTTACTACACCAATTATTTTTGCTTGTTTCTGAGTATCACTTTAAAACTCTTCCTTGATTTTGTTGCATGAGATGTGACAGAGAAGAAATTTGCCACACTTCGCTCTTTCTGGAGCGGTGCCTGAGCAGCTTCTGGTTTGCATGGGCAGCTGTTCTACCAGTATGAGACCTGAGTAAGATGTTGAGCTTTGATGACAGGCTGCTGCAAAGAGCACATGACTTGTATGGTGTCACAGCAGTTTAATTCTCAAAGTTGAGGGGATTTTTTTTGTTAGCAAAAGCTGCTTTGTTGTCTGACATGTGGGTTCTATGGACTTGCTGCCAAAGACATGGAGTAATACTCTCAAAAGGGCTTATACATTACCAGCGTGAATTTTTTCTCCTAATGATTTATGATTTAAGTGCCTAAATTTCATTTTTGGGACAGAGTCAGGGAAGTATTTTGGAAACTGAAGTTATAAAGTAGCTCAGCAGAAGGATTATCAAAACAACTTATAAATGCTTCCAAATCTGTACCATTGGGACTGTTCTGAAGACATGCACTTGTCAACATCCTTGAGTTCTCTTTAGTTTTCAAAAATTTAGGAGTTCCTGAGCGAGGAAGGTGTTATTTGAATATAAAGTTAATTTCAAAGTACTGAATTTTTAAAAATTTTAAAACTTCCTCTAAAGCAGTAGAATCCGGCGGTGATTTGAAAAAGGGAGGGGGAATGAGGTTTGGGGTTTTTTTTCAAAAATATGAAAACTTTCACGCAATAGAAACTAATCTCTCTGAAACAAACCAGTCTCTATTCCTTACTTCTTTTCCCATGGGTTCTTCATAGGAAAAAACAATGCAGCTAAGCAGGGAGTAATTGCCCCCAAGGGCTGGTACTCAAGGAGGCAGATGGCCTCTGAAAGCAGGCAGTGTGACCATGGCACGTTACTGCCCAGACCAGATCCACAGCAAATGACATCCCTGCAGCTTCCAGACATGTGATACACCCTGATTCCTCATGGGAGTGAAACAGCCTGGCCGGGAACTGACTGGCTGTCTTAACCAGGGGTCCTGTGGCAGCGTGATCCTCCTGTGCCATTTAATGTTCCCTGCACTGATTGCTTCACCAGCACCACCACACACAAGCATTTGAACATGACCTTTGTTCTCTTACTCTGGCCTCAGTTTCTCATTACAGAAAGCCATGTCAGCAGCAATGCTTCCTCCCTAACCTTTGCATTTTAAGTCTTTGAGTAGTGAGTACGCAACTTCCATTTTTTCCTGCTCCATTCTGTAGGCAAGTAGGGTGACAGAAAGAAAGGCATCACTACACACAAGAACAGAAGGAGATAAAACCAGAAAGAATATGCAGCAACCTTCATTCTCCCCGTTTACAAGTAATTTTTCTTCTCATCAGTCCTTGGTAGCACAGCTGCTCCCCAATTGGCATTTCTAACTAACTGCACTGCCTGCTCAAGCCTAGAATTGCGAAAAAGGGATCTCCTATCTCTCAAAAACAGGTGAAAACTGTGTGCCTCCCTACTGAACAGAACAGGGGATGGAAGTAGCAGAGGTGTGTCTCTGGGCTGCCTCTGTTTCTAGCAATCTGCTTTTAGCCACTGTCAAATGCAGAAGACTGCTTGTTTACTGCATTTCCAGACCATGAACAGACCCTATCTCCTTAGGAGACAGCCCCTTTGTCATGGCATTGCTTTGCTAACATACCCTCCACACTGCTGGTACCAGCTACCTGTTATTGCAGGGATGTTTAATTACTTGCAGAGCTCATCAGTGGGGTGCTCCCACTCACCTTACATTTTCCTTTAGAATTTACTACTCCTGCTGCAGACTACAAAAAAGGAAACCTTTCATGCCCAAAGGCATGGCTGCTTTTTTCCAAGCACTGGCTGGCTTGGCTTACAGAAGATGAGGGTTAAACCTGTATGTCTAGCATTGAATACTTGAGCTCTCTACGTGCTCCATACACATTTTGTATACAGGGCACTCTACGTACTGGGAGATGCCTCAGCAATCTGACATGGATGCACTTCAACAATGACAGAGCTGACCTATATAAAATAAATGCATGTTAGTGTAATGCACGTACAAAGCCAACTTGCACAATAGCAATTTTAAATTATCACAGCTTTATAGCATTTACTTGTTCAATGCTTTTTAAAACACAGTGATGCAATCAATTGACTTCAGCTTTTGTTTGTTAGTATACAAAGGAAAACTCAAAGATGCTAACAAGAATGTAAGAGTTACATAGATGATCAAAGCGTACTGACAGTAAAAGCCATACACTGAGGTGTGTGAAATTTAAATATGGTTTTTACAGTCTTTCTATGAGTCATATGGATGGCAAAATTGGAAAAAGGCAGCACATGCCTTATCACACTGCAGGCATTATCAGTCCTCTCTGAGGCCACCTCTGTCACGTACGTTATTTTACAGGACATTAAAACATTATTATAGCTACGCGGTACTGAAATCATTGCATAGTTTCTTAACAGCCACCCCCCTCCTAACCTTCACATGCTGGAAATGTGTGCTGTTGCCAGCACACACCAAGCTCATCATCACGAGCCATGTTGGGAATAAAGAGCATCCCCCAGTGGGGCAGCCAAGACAGAGGCTCCTTCCTGGCCAAAACAAACTGCTGGGAAAGGCAGATGTCTGCACCAGAGTGAGTGACTCACAGAAAGGGCCTTTGATGCCCGGCAGGGTTGGGCATGCTCCGCTATCTGGCATCACCACTGTTGCCGGGAACGTTGCTTCAGCATTTCTCCTGTCTAGACATACCATTATTTTGCCTGTGCAAAGCTGCCTGAGCCATCTCCTGCCCATCAGTCCCCCAAGAGGCCTCTACCAGACATGTTGGGAAGCTGCCATACACACGCTGACAGCACCTTTTGGAGGAGGGAGTTTTAGCATAACAGGAGGAAAAAAAATAAAATCAGGAGGCTTAAATGACTTATGCAGAGTCCGAGAGGAGTGTGGGGTAAAAGCCAGCTGATTTCCCAAGCAGAAATAAAGGCTGAGGATAATACAGGAGCCAGGATAAAAGCACAGAGGTGCCAACTAGGTGACAATGCGTTTTCAGTGCTTCTGTGCACAAGGGCTGGCTATGCTACTCCTCTTCAGCAGGGGAAGGCCGATTTTGTTTCAAACAGCAAATTTAGATTCAAATACAGCTCTGTTCCTTCCCCCCGCCTTTGGCATGACAAAGGAAGAAGCTGTTGAGCATGAAGCAGAGCTTCCCGTGTTTTGATCCAACTCTACATCTGTATATTTGATGCTGTTTCTTCTGCTTCTTTCTGCCTACCAGGTTTCCTCCTTCAGGAACCAAGGCCGACAAACCTATTTAATCTTTCATATTGGCACAGTGATAACTACTTTTTAAATATTTCATATTGTTGTACTGATAAAGAACATAAGACAAAACTTGGCATGAACACAGTCCAGAGGAGAATCTGCTTAAAAATAAAACACTTGGGAGAATGGAAGGAAACAAGTAGCCATGTGGCTGGAAACAAAATTAATTTAAGGTAAGCAGGTCAAGCCTATAATGAAGTGCTTGTAAACAAAGAAAATCCAAACATTTCTACTAATCATCAGCTCCAATTATTTCACTAACACCCCCTCATTAGATGTACTTAGTAGCTTCTAGCTATTTTCTGAGATTTCTGGGCTGAAATGTAGACAAATGCAAGCATTAATCCAGCAGCTTGGCCAGCCAAGGCACAGATGCATTAGCTGGTGGCTGTGGCCCCTTACAGTGTGTTTGCCATGGTGGCAGAGTGGAAGCTGAGAGCAATACGGTGCTGGTACCAAGGGCGTGCCCTTATTTAACAATTAATTCTGCAATTATCCAGGGTGGATGCAGACACTAGGAAAGGCCCCTCTAGGTCCAATGTTAATGAGAGCCCAGGATGCAACCAGCTGCCCCATGGCAAGGGGGACAGACCACAGCTAGGTTAAAGCACAGCTTTGAACATCTAACCCTATTGCTGCAGCCTGTTGCTGCCACCCTGGTCCACGGGGGATCGCCTATAGGCGAAACCCAGGGACTGGCATTCAGCAACTCTATTCTCAGCCACTCCATGGCAATGTCCAAGACTGCAGCCATCCCTTAAACTTCTACGATTTACCCCAGCCCCAGGCCTGAGTGTGTCACGTGCCAGACACAGACTTGGTGCTGTCAACTTGCTGGACTGCCCTTTGCAGGTTCCAGTTCCCATAAGGGATAGATCTGGGAGTGTAACCCAGAGAGAGCACTACTGGCTCACAGCCCTGCCGGTCAGGCCTCCTTGATGCTTCTTCCCCCACAGCCCACTCTGCCTGCCCACCCTCCTGTGGGCTTCAGATACCTCAGCATAAAAAAAAGCTTGCAAAAAAGTTGCAAAGTTTCAAAAAAGAAAAAAATCTGATGGAAAGCTTAAAGACCTTGTACTCACTGGCAAAAACCAAAGGGGAAGAAAATGCAACCACTAAGTAATTAATTGAAAAATTATTGGCAGGCCAGGCCAGAGTGTTGCTGCTGCCTTTAATGATAAATGATAATAGGACCAGTCAACACTATACAGCAGGATAATACAAACACACCCTCTAGAGTGAAAGCACAAAATGAGACATACTATTATCATAAATAGATTAATTAACTAGAAAGAGAACATTAAAGAACAAGGGGCTATTAGCGTGCAGCCAATAGCCTATTCCAAGTGTGAATTTGATGAATACAGGTAGCCAGAAATGTGGCACACAGACATGGAAGCAGATAGCAGAAAAATGTTTTGGAAACTGCACAGAAATCACCCCCTCCTGTGGCTCCTCGCTCCAGCTGTGAGGGAGCTGATGACTCTGGAGGCCACAGGGTTCCAGCATTGAGCTGGGAGCTTTCCGTTTGCTTGCTGCTGAAGGTCAAAGGCAGAACCTGGCCAAAATATGATGAGACTTCCATCTGCCTGCAAAACACAGCTGCCTGGTAGGAAGGCTCACAGTAGGTGCTGAGCAATGACTTAGGATATGTAGCAGGAGGTTATTAAAGTTTCAGTGAGAAACACTTTGAAAAATGACTAAATGTCATAGTTTATTCTTATTAAGAGTTTTCCTGGTGAAAATAACCCTGCTTTTCCCAATGGCAGTTTGTCAATTGTACATTTTGCATCAAGAAAAATGTTTGCCATTTAGAAATATCGAACAAAACACCATGTTAGATACAGGAAACAAATAATGGACCTAAATATGGAATTTACTCAAAGAAATCTCGGTCATGTTGTATCACAGCTGACGTGACAGAGATAACTATAAATAACAAGTTTTGTGGTGGCTACCCCTCCTTTTCCTCCAGTCCCTTACAAACTCATATGGTGATATACAGCAGGGAAAGATAAATGTATTTTCTCATGCAGAAAAAAAATAGAAAAAACATGCATTTCATTTCTAGATGAAAAAAGGTTTTTTAGTTCACACTTGACTTCATTTGGAGAATCTCTCAAGATGCAGTAGTTGTACCTGTAATAACTAATCCTCTTCACACTAGCAATAAAGTGAACTCAAAATAGGATCCTGGACTTCTAGAAATGTTCGCATCTGAGACAGAGGAGAATTTAACCTCAAATCTTTAATCTCCAGCACATCTGGAAGGAAGGGGAAGGAGGCAAGGTCTGCAAAAGGTCTCCTGATTTAGGAGGAGTCAGGCCAAGGCAGGGTACTCGTGAGGCTCCTGCACAGTCCTGCAGAAACCAGGGACTTCATTTCATGAATAAATGCAGTCTAGCAGGTGTGATCTATGTTAACAGCTAAGTGATGTATTTATAATGTTTGGATTAATATTGGTATTTGTCCTGGAGTACAGCAGCGTTTCTGACAGGCTTTTGGAGATTCCACTTCTATTAATGGAGATAGGGTGGTTTCTTTTCATCGTCTTTTATCACTCTGCCCTTCTTACTAAATGTGGATAAAGGCTCCACATCCTTTCATACCAGAACTGGACTCTGCATTGCAGAGTCAGAGAGAAAAAAAATGCTTTACATGTACCCCAAATATCAGAAAGACAAGATCCTCATACAGTTGATTTATTTGCTAGAACAGATTCAGACCAAAATTAAGTGAGAACATACGAACCACTGATGATTTAAAACAAGTATGCTGCCATAGGCTATCATTATTATCTAGCAGAAATCAGGACCCTCTTTGATGACAGACAGCCTGCATGGCCTTTATGGAGAGAGACAAAAAGAGAAAGAGAGGGAGAGACCCACATGCTTTTTAATATAGATGTAACTTGTAGTATCAACAGCCCAGCACAAATACCTAGAGACTTTACCACATCCCAGAGAAATACATCACCCAAGCTGTTTTAATCTCATCTTTAATTCTCTTTTTGCCTTCCACAGAATTTGTGAAAAGATTGCAGAAATCCACAGTATCTCCTCAGATATTTATTTATTCATGGAAAATATTAATATGGGAGAATCCCATTACAATACTGCCAAGCAGGAAGCACCAGACAGAAGCAGAAAGGTTCTGCAAACTGGTAGATACAGATGCACGTAACACCTCCCTAAAATCTTTCTGTGTTTTATTTTGCCACTTCTTTGAAGCCAGCTGTGGGGAAATCTTCAAGTGCTTTCTGCTCTTGCAAGGCAAAAATTGATTTGTAGTGATATTTGGAAGGGGTTTTTTGCAAAAGTTTCTGTCTGCCAGGGATTCAGATGGGGGCTAAGACCTCTGATTTCATCCTATTCAGGTTTTGAGGGCTCCCCTGAAAAGGTCTCCAAGGAGGAAAGCTTTGCTGAGCATACTGAATAATTTTCCTCTAATCATCTGACCCCTTCTATGTCTCTTACTTCAAGAAGGATGTGGACCTTTTTGAAGAGACAAGGAAAAGTGAGATGTTTCACCAAGGAGTGGAACCCTAATGCCAAAGTTCTCAAGAGGTTGCTGCTCACCAGTTTATATTCTTTGGCATTTAAATTTGATTTCCTCCAAATGAAAACACTCTGATTCAGTAGGCTTGCTCAAAACATTGCTGACAAACTTTAGGAAAAGGGTGATGTGGCCTTGCAGCTCCTCCTGGAAAGCCCTTTTCTCCCAGGCCAGTTGTGGCACCCATAACCCCTATTTGTACAAATTCATCCATAGGAGCCCACTGGTTTTGACTCAAGCCCCTTTCCCAGCAGCATGTCAGACACCTCTTTGCTAACATCCAACACAGACCTGCAAACTGGTATCTGCACCTTGCAAGTGCTAATTCCCCTGCAGGAGAAGCAGGCTGGAGATCTCTTGTCGGGCTTGTCCCTGTTGTGCCAACAGAGCCAAGACACAGCTGTGATGACAGCTCTCAGAAATGCAGCTGGAAAATCCAGGCTCATTTCAGGATCCAAGAAAGCCCTCTCTCTATCTTGGCAGTGAAGAAGGCTGCTTATTTTCATAGTTAGCAAGCTCTTTATCCCCAAGAGGATTTGGTGGGGTCCTGGTGTGTCAGCCAGGGACCCTCAGACACCTTTGCCTCTGCCTCCCAGCAAAGGCAGAGGTGAGGCTGGTGCTAATGGCAGCAAAACCCCTCCGAAAAGCCGATCCTTGCAGCAGAGCAAAAGCCAGCAGGAGGGGGAGAAATCTGTGCTTACTCCATTTAAGCAAGAAACTCTTCACCTAATTCAGCAAGAATGAGAGCAAATGTCTCACTCAGAAGGAGGATAGAAAATGTAGCTCAAAGCAATTAACACAATAGCAAATGTCCCTCGCATTGCCCCATATGGTGTGTAATTTAAATCCTCTATCTTGTTCTCTATAAATGCTGCTGAAATTGATACATGACAATTTTAGAGCCAACTGAAGTTTAATTAATGTAAATCGTCTCAACATCTGAGATTTAAGATATATTAAAAAATAATTAGGATCAAATCAAATATGTTCCACTCATGCTGAGCCATGCAAGGTAAAACTGAGGAAAAAGCCAGATAAATCATGACATATGCTGGAAGGTAAGCTTTTCCGTGTATAAAAGCAACAATGTCGAGGAGATGGTTCTCCTTTCTCTGTGGAGGACATGAAGGGTGTCCCTGAAGGGTGTACCCTCCTTGCACAAACCAGGCTTGCACGGGGAAATCAATATTAGCCAGGGAAAATGGAGCTATGAGGGTATCTACATGTGCAACTCAAACACTGGAAAGCCTCTCACATTCTGCCATCCCAGCTGTGAGAATATTGCATATAAATGAACAAACAAAAGAGTTTAGCCAGGGAGATTTACACCCCTGAAATCCACAGCCTATAAGGAAACTGAGAAAGGCAGGAATGGCCCAGGATGCCTCACTTGCTCCCTTAGACAGCACCAGATTATTTGCCTGCAGCACAGCCTCTCCAAGCTCTCTGTTCCCTCTTTTCCTTAAATATTTGTTCAATGCCCCCGTTGTGAAAGGACACCCCCTTCACGCTGCAGTCAGTCACAGGGCTCTTCTGACAGTAAGAATATTACTGACCTGAGGTATTTCTGACTCCAAACACCAGACCACAGAGAAAATAAGCGAGACTGAGAAAGTGGATCTGCTATCACAAGAACGCATCTGCAATTACAAGAGCACGCTGGAAACTGCATCTGCCTGTCTGGTTATGACATTTCAATTTCAGCCTTTCCTCTGTTTCAGAATGCACATTTGCCACCTATTTTCTAAAACTATACATATTTATTTCTTAGGCTTTTAAGCATGGATACAGTTCCCTGAAATAAAGATTGCTGTGAATGATTGAGATGTCCCTTAATTACTGTACTGGTCCTCCCACATGTGCTCTAAACTCTGAGCTGGTTAGATTTCCAAGGTACAACAATATGACCTGTAACTCTTGTTTCCAGTAACAATAAATATTGTCGTAATCAGTTTCATTTAAGAGTTTGAATTTATGGGAGGAAAAAATAACAGCAGAGTCAGGGTAACCTACACACAAAAGAGTGACTTTGTAATCCCTATTCAGTTTTCATTCTTCCATACAACACATTTCTGCATCTCTTATTAATGAAGGTTTTGCCGCTGAAATGTGCTGTATGTGGGGCAGAATGTATTTAATTCGATTTGTAATTATTATTATTAATGCAACTATGCTCAGTGAAACCACTTCCCTTATCTCCAAGGTAAAATACAGTTCTCAGGTGAATTTAAATCTGTCTTGCATTAGGATTGCTATTGATTTGAAGAGGATTTCGTTTGAGCGCATTGTGTTATTCCTAATGGTTAATCAGTGTGTGCTGCAACATTCCCCCTTCCCTCTGCAGAGGGGTGCAGGTTCTTAAAATTGAAATACGAAGGAAAATAGTTGCCAGGATTAGGTTGGCTTTTTGTTTTGGGTTGGTTTCTTTTAACTAAAATACAGCTAAAAGCAGCAGAGAAGCACCTCCCTTAACAACCAAAATGTTTCATGTCCATGAGCAAAAAAAGGTAGTGCTTCAATTTTTGCCAATATTGACTGAGTTTTTCAAGTCAGCTGCTGCAGTCCTAGAAGATTCAGCTCACATGCACTTGCTGTATAGAGAGCTATTTAATACTTCAGAATGATTTCAAGACAGCTTGTGGGTTTACCGCAAGTGTGAGCATTACGAATGTACACACATAAATGTACAAATGCCTGTATGCCCTTCTGTTTCATTAACAACGGGGTTCGTCCTAGCAAATGTAGGTCATTTTGTTCCTTCTTGCATCCCTCACTGTCAAGTTCACACGCAGCCGTTTTCTCAAGCTTCTTCCGTGGCCATTTGCATTTTGCTCCCCTCCCCAGATTTCAGCTGCCAGAGTATTAACCCTGTCTGTCAACTGCGGGGGAGAATGGTATATTCCCCACTTCAGAATTAATTTAAAAACATGCATTTTGACAAGGTAAATAGTCCTGCTTAATATTGGCTAGCAAATACTGACAGTTACTTACAAAGCAAAGGAAAAAAAAAAAAAGTGGAGCAACTGTCTGTGCAGACAGGGCTGGCACTTACATACAAATTCATCTTAAATATCGACACTGGCACTCCTGACAGCATTGGAAACACACTCTGGCAACAAAAACTTCAGGGTGCTAGTCTTCACTCTAAGAATTTCTTTTTCACAAAAGCATATGTGAAAACATTTCACATACATTAGAAGCATCTAAATCCTGCAAAATGCCTATCACACCCTCTATTTCTCTTAAAACGAACACATCACCCACCACTCTGTATAGTTACTTTTTATTCCACCAGGCACAAGAGAATAAAGCTCAGTTGCATGTGGTAAAGACAGATTTTTTTTTTTTCTCTTCCTCCCCCTAACCAAAACAAATTCCCAAAGACAAAAGGAAAGCTTCCAGTGCTTGGTATTCTTCCTTCACAACCCATGTATCACACATAATTAGCAAGTTAAACCTACAAATTAGATGTCGTAATTTGGTAATTATGCCACAATCTGGTATTTTTTAACCTGTTTTTGGCCAAATGAGAAGATTCTACATTAAGTTTTGTTACTTGAAAATACAGTCCAATTGTCTGCCCTTACTGCTCATTTTTCATTCTCAAGTGAGAACCTGGAGGGAAGGTGAAAGTACAGAAATTTGAAGTTTTTGCTGTTATTGTTCTGCTTCACTTAACATCTACAGCTGAGACTTTCATCAAAAGCTGTATTTATCATGCCCACAAAATACAGCCAGCCTGCATTCTACCTCAGACTGTAAACACTTTTCTGTAAACTCTTTTTAAAATACAAAATGCAAAGAGGCGTTGCTTACAGAGGACAGGGGTTATAAATGCCTAGAAGAAAACCACTTCTTTTATTCTACAGGTGAAACATCTGGATTCTTTCTGTGCAGTGAAACCAGATTTATATTTACTTAAAACTGTCAAAATGGAGCTCTAAAATATTTGCTCATGTTAAACACGTAGGAAATGACTCTTAAAAAATACCTCCAGCCTCTCAAAGGAGCTTCCAAGAATAAGCATCCTGTTCAGTGAGTTCTTCAGGGGAAAAAAGAAAAAAAGAAAAAGGTGCAAAGCTATTACGGGCATGGTCCAGAGTCGCAGGAAAAGCGCGGCAGCACGAACAGCAGTGGTTGAGAAGCCCTTTTGGAGAATTTCTCATTTTTCTTGACTTTGTAATCAGTCCTTTGTAATCACCTCTTGAGCCTCTCCAGTTCCTAATCAATGAGGAATGGATGGAGCAATGGAGAAGTGGGTGCTAGATGTATTTACAGGGGTTTTTTTTCTACTTAAAAAAATCATCACATATGCTGGAACAATTATTTAGGGGAAAGGAAAGTAGGATTCTGCCCAAAGCTTTTGTGTGCAAGGAGAATGCAGGGAGCAGGAGGAAGTCTTAAAAATTATGTGCAAATGCCCGGTAACAGGGGTAGCCACAGGGTGCCGAACACTCCTGATCTTCAGCTTATTTCCTGCTGCATTTGCTATCGACATCATTGTTATTCCTTGGCCGTGGCTCTGACTGGGGAAGGTACTCAAGCAGGCACCTCATTTTAAGCACATGAGAATTCCCAAAGGGATTAGCCAGGCAAAGAAATATTTGGTGGCAGTTCTTGCCCTCCCAGACCCCAAAAGGTGATTCTCACTGTGTCCTGCAGAGCTGCGCATTTATGTAAAGAACGGTTTAAAAACGAAATAATTGCCTTTTCATTTCAATCCCCCACTGTACCCCTTCCCACAGCACTAGGCTCTGAGCACCTCTCCATTCCCATTCCTGGTTATGCAGTTTGGACTATATAGGAAAGAATTTTAAATACTGGTTTTAGTGAGGAAATATTCATTAATAAGGTCAAGGCATTTAAAGTTGCTTTAGATCTATCAATGTAATCAACAAGCCAATTAATATTTTTGCCTACTTTTTCAAGTACACAACCTGGAAAAAGTGACTGGCAGACTTTGCTGGTTTTACTTAGCGATGCTATTGAAAAGTGCTCGTTTATTCCTTTCACGCAGTCTCTAATGGCACAAGTAAATCAAGGTCGGTTTTCCCAAATCATGACATACGACCCTATAAATAACTGACAGCACTTTCTTTGCAACATTTTAAATAAGCAATTTACCAAAAGGTCAGGAACCACATTTTTTTTATTCTAGGTAGGAATAAAAAATATAAAAAAATAAAATATATAAAAAAATCAAATTATAAAGTAAGCTTTTGCCTGATTAAACTGCTTGAGAAAATATGTATAGAAATGTGAAAAAAAGGCTTTAAGGAAACATTCCACTATTTCTTAGTAGACTTTTTTAGTTCCAGGGTAATGAAAATGTGCTGCTGGAAGTTATTGTTTTTTTCCTTACACACTTCAGCCTGACATCTTAAGATAGATTTTAATGCCAAGGGTTGACTTTATGGAGGCGATTTTGGGAAACAGAAAGCAAACACAGTCATAAATAATACTACTGCATTTAACATAGATCTGGCTTTCCTTTTAGAGCACTACATTTTTAATCTCCAGAATTACCCAAAGCTGCAGCAATTGGCATTAACTGGCACACCCGAATACAAAAACAGATAATATTTGTTGCTTCTTTTAAAATGGTTAACATCAGTCCACTGGCAACAAGGAGTAAGAGAAATATCCATCCTGAAGTTGGTGTGAAAATGAAAACCAATATAGGAGAGAAACTGTCATATTTGATTTAAGGATTATAGAAGCCTGAGCTACCTGCTGGGTAGCCTGCAATAATGAGAGGGGAGAGAGTTTCAGTAATTTTTCAAAAGCTCCTGAGTAACTGAATAAACTTGACTGAAACTCAGTGGGTCCTGGGACCACACAAAGCCACCTGCTTGTGAAAAGTTTCCCCTTATCAACTCCCATTTTCAGCAGCAGCATTTTCTCACATGCTTTGCTGCAGTACTGACAGCTGTGGAAGGATAAGCTGCTAAAGAAAAATTAAATATTTGGCCAAAACGTCAGTCCTCCTACAAATATACTGCAAAGCTAATCACCAACCCTGTAGTAAAGTACCTTCAGTGTCTTCGCTGTGAGTATCCCTCTCCCCTCCAGTGGCTTCCCTGCCCTGCAGCATCCTAAAACACCCCAGGTCTCACCTCCTGAAAACTTCCACATTTCTCCTTTGATAACCTGGTTCAGCATTATCTTCAAATATGCCTCCCCCAGGCCTTGGATGCAGATGGCTGCATGGCACAGGGAAACAAGCAGGACAGCCCAAGGAAATTATTATCCAGTCAAGTTATCTCCAGCTGGGATGTAGGACAGTCTCTGCTTTTGAAATTCCCATAAAGCACATGTAGAAACTCTTAAGAACTAGTAAGTGGCACGCAGATCTAATTACATTTTGGGTACAACAGTACTGAAATAGCTCATATTATAGTTCTACAAGCTTCACAGAACTTTGCCAGGACAGTGGCTTTTCTCTTCTCCATGCCCTCTTCAAACATGCCCCTGCCCCAAGCTTCCTGTGGAGCCTCCTCACTTGGTCCTCCTCACCTCTGCACACACTTCCCATTAAATGTGCAACCTGGGTGAGACCAAAAGTTGTGGGGTTTATGCCATGCAGGATCCCCACCTTTTCACCTGTATTTTACAGACTCTGGGCAAAAAGCCATATGCTGGTGGGAACTGCTACACTACCGGGACATTTCAAGCACTTAATCTGTGCCACAGTGCAGGAGCTTCTGAAGCAAGAAGGAGTAACCTGTAATTGAGGGCAGCAAGACAGAAATATTAGCCTTGTGAAGAAAAGAAACCCAGGAGGTTTCAGCAGGTGTAAAATCTAAACTAATTTTGTGTGTGTGTGTGTGCCCTCCTATTTTGGAATTTCCCATGGATTTTCAGTGATTTCGGCTTCAGTAGAAGAGGAAGTTGAATAACTCCCAGAACTTCTGCACCCCCCAGGCTTCAGAAGAAAATTGGTGCATTTATTTGCTAAAGGAACTGAAGGTGGGAGCTCAGGACTTAAAGGAGGAAGACGGGGCTTCCATGGTGTTTCTTCAGAGCACAAGGTTTGCGTGTATTAAACCTTCAACAAACACTCCCACAGCTGAGTCAAACTTCCTTGCAGAGATGTACCCCTCCTCAGAAATCACAGGCAATCTGCTCTCAAGGGCCTTTGAGCAAACCTGCCACGCTCCCTGCTCAGGGGGGAGGTGGGAGGGAAGGGACCCCCATCCCTCATGACTAAAACATGCCCCACTGCCAAACCCCTGGCAGAGTTACCCACTGGAGACCCCGGGTAACACTGCACTGGGAAGTGCTTTCGCCTGAGGTGGCTTTTGTGGAGGCCATGTTTGCGTGCAAAGCTCCACTTACAGCAACACGGGGCAGCCGAGCCGATGTTCATACAAGTGTAAACTTACAGCAAAAGGCAGGAACCGCCGGAGACGCCACAGAGCTCCAGCCAGTCAGCGTGGCAAGTGGCTCATCTTTTATTGAAGGCCTCTCCTCAGAGGAGAGCTAAAAATTCACTCGATGCCATCGGGAAAGTGTCTGTTTTGGCTGCAGAGAATGGTTCCCGATCACGGAAAGATAAAAACATCAAAATAAGCTAATAGGGATATGTCTTGAAATTCGGTCCCAGTGGACGCGGGGCCAGGTTTCCTGGGGACACATTAAGCACGGCTCAGGGCATTGCAGCACGCAGGCGCACTGCTGCCAAGCAGGGCTGAGGCAGGCAGACAGGAGATGCTCCAGAAAGGATGTCCAGCAAGGGGGAAAAAAAGAAAAAAGACGAAAATAAAAGTAAAAAGAAAAAATTGGAAAAAAAAGTTCCCTCTTCTCTAATACCCCAGCCAAGCATGGCAGAGTGCAATTGTCAAGCAAGATTACAGGCCAGACAGGGATGATGCAAAGAGACAGGATTCCTGCAATCTCCCCAAAAACCTCCCCTTGCTCTTCTGCTCTCACACAGTTATTGTGTTTGCCCCTTACAAACCCATTAATTACATCTTAACACTGGATTTTATCCTTCACTGTCTTCTCCTCTTCCTCCTTTCAGATTACTCAGCTGAGAGGTTGACACCTAAATAATTTTAATTTCTGGGGAAACAAAGCTTCTGTGTGCAGTGATCATGTATTGAGCCTACTGCCCGGTTTTGGTTTGCCTTTTCTGTTTTGTGCTTCCTACAAGCTGGCATTGATAGGAAGACCTTATCAGTGTCTCTACCAAGGGCAAATTTATTACACATGACAAAACCCACTTGAGAGCAAGCTGGACTTGGCTAGGCTCCACTGGCTCTGGGCTGATGCGACTTGTTTTTCCAAACCTGCCAGCATAGGGTAAGACTCAGGATGACACTCTGCAGAGGGCCTTCCATCTCCCACAATCCTACGCAACAGATTTATCTCTTTTTCATCTCTAACTCTGCTGGTCACTAATGGTTTGAACAGTGCAGTGCTTTTTTTAATAAGTCACACTAACTCATGGGCAAACATCTTGATTATATATTTACACAACTGACCTATTTTAAAAAGTGTCATAAAATATCCTGCCAGAAGCAAGTACAAGAGGTTAAGAAAACATACGTCACAGTAGTGTGGCTTTCTTAGCTCAGTACTTGCTGTGATCAGCCCAAGCTCTCCCCAGCATTTACTGAGCATCCCAGCACTTAATTATAGCAAAATCAAGCATCAGTATTATGATACTTGAGGATGATATCTATGATCACATAGAAGAGTTGGATCAAATAGTCCCAAAGCAGATCTTAGTGAATGAATCTACCCACTATCCACCCAATGGTACTCATTTTCAAAAGTAAATTGACTGTAATTCTTTCTGCCTGTCAATCTGCCTGATTTTATTGGACTCTGCTGGATTTTGCTGGATTTTGAAATAGAAAAGCCTTATCTTCTTGCAATGCCTCTGATTTTTTTAAAGGCCTTCTCACAGCAAGCCCTGAAATGAAATGTTGTCAAGTTTTTATTCCACTGATTACGCTTTTTATTTACTAATTAGCCATGTAAAAATGGATTGAAAACATTGAGACTGGCAAAATCACCTATGTCTCTCACTAACATCACTGCATCGACCAACAGCAGGGTTTAAAGCATAGCAGTTTTTGTTCCAAGTTGCACTAGATTATGGCTGTGGATCCTCCCACCTCTTTTTTTTTATTATCACAAAAAGATGCATGATGCTGAACTGAGTGTCACTTCCAGTAATGCTCTCCCTCTCAGGTTCCATGGGCTTTCCAGTCTGCTTTTTGATCCTCAGGTGAAAAGTATTCTCTCTATAATTATGATTATTTTCCTGGCTTCTAAAGCAGTATAACTTGGCTCAGCCTCTGTGAAGCCTGCTGAGCTCTGCCAGCTTACACCAGCCGAGAACCTGGACCAGATTATCCTAACAGCTCTCATGAAAGCCAGCTATGGACAATGAAAGAAGTAAAAATAGAGCTGTTTCTTCTCTCATCCAAAAAGCTGTACTTCCAATCCCAAAACCAGGGTTGGTTGTTTCTTTTTTAAAGAAAAAAGTATTTAAAATTATTTTTAAGTATATTTTGATGTATGCACACAAGGTTATATTTTTCAAGACTTTTTTTCATAGGACCTGGGTGAAAATTTGCTTTATGGTCATGAAATCTCAGGTTCTGTGGGACTTGGAAGTTGCCAAGTCCCATGACTTAACAAGAAGATCTCCAGAGCCAGCTGCAGGGCTGATGCTTACCAAGAACACAGGAAGGGAAACAATGCCAACAAAGCCCAGTAGCCAAGAGTCTGGTGGTAAGAAGCCCTGCCAAAACATGCAGTGCCTAAAAGCTTGCAAACCTAGCCCGAGCCAGCAGCAGGGACCCATCTCTTCAGGGATGGGGCTGGATGATGATATTTACTATTTCCTTAGCATGAGGTTCTTCCCTTTATTTGAATTAGAAAAAGAACTTTGTCAGAACTCTCCATCATGGAAAATGAAAGGTTTAAAGTAATGCTGACATCTCCTGGAAAATTTTAAAAATCTCCTAGGTCACTTGAAAATAAAACAATGCTTCTATCATGCTTTTGCCTGCTCTTTTAATCCTTGCTACAGGAATTTTGTGTAGGACCATCAGCCAAGGTTAAAAAAACCAAGCTTATAACCAAGACAAAAATTATTATTACTACAGTTAGCAATTTGTTTCAGATCTTATTCTTCCATGCTACACTCTCTGTGTCTTCCTTAAACAAGAAGAAAATTAATTAAAAATTAATTCTTCCATGCTTGTCAAGCTCTTCTCTGCCAAAGCAGCATTTCTCACATTTCCCCCCAGATGCTGGGGCAGGTGGCTGCTGAGTGCAAGGGATACGGGAAGTGAAGGAACATCAAGAAGCTGCCTCACCCCATGGAGCTATGGCTACAATAAGCATGACCGAAGGCCCCCTTTATATCCTTTTTTTTAAGCTTATACATACATACAGATACATACAGATACATACATACACATTTTTAAGTATTTTGGTGTGATCTTTCTTCTGTCTTATCTCTAGAAATAAACGCTGCTTAGTCCTTAGCTAAGCACCAACTCAGGCATAGCCAGGAATAAGCCCTTTTGAAACATGCAAAGGTGCTCAGTGGACAAATGAAAGTCACCCAAGTCCCTGATGCATCCAAGCTGCCATTTTCTGTCAGTCTTTGTTAGTTCCCTCATTTTTTTAAACACAATATTGATAGCACCACATATTGAAATCATTATGAGGTGAAGCCTCAAATTCACTCCCCAAATCCAAGAGCAAAACTTAAGTAATTTTGTTGAAAACATAACATGCTGATTTTCTCCCTCATTTTTTCATTTCAGATAATTTCTTTCCTATTTTTAAGCTTACGTCTGTAGCTGCAAGTACAAGGAACATCAGGTTATATGCGAAAGTTGAGACCTTATCTTGTAGAAACATGTGTGTTTCAGAGAGGAACTGTCAGAAGCAACAACTGTTTAAGAGACATTTCCTGAAATTAGGAAAATAAAAAAAGCAGCTGTAGCACTGATACATCGATCCTTCTACGCGAACTGCCCAGCTCTTTTCGAAAAGGTCGAACTAAAAGCTAACCCGTATTAAAGAGCCTCCTGCTGAATAGGTGTGTGCTGGCTTGTACCCCTGGCTCAGCCAACCAGGGAGTACACTGTTCCACTTTGCTTTCTCTCTCCATCACCATCAAATCAACTCCTCCAGTTTCCCTCTTGTCCTTTCAGCTCTCAACTGCTGCTAAGCCTCCTGAGGCTCAATTTGCCCCCTGAGGAGACAAAATGCTAGCTGGAGATCTCAGAACAGAGGTCAGAGAATGAGATATGTGATCCTAGACCATTTCATAGCCTTTAGCCAAGACATGAATGACTCCTTGAGAAACAGAAGGATCGAGTCCCCCAACTGATGCATTCATCACACAACCAGAAACTCTGCTAAATAGATCCATTTTTAATTTCTGTTTTGCTGATTTTATTTCTTTCACTTGAGAAAAATGTTCTTGTCCTTCTGTGTGAGTGCATACACATTATTTATTTATCACCCTATGAATATCAATTTGATTCTTGTCCATAATTAAACTCTGCTGCTCTATATCAAATATACCCTGTGTCCCATCACTTCAAATATCTGTCACTGCCCTGCCAAGGCTGCATTAGCAACAGCCCTGAAAAAAGGATGTCCCTTTTTGGTTCACTGCTTGTGCCCAGGATTGCCACTGCATCTCTTGCTACAGCTGGATTTTCCCTCCCAGGCTTCTAACATGCCTTCCCCTCTTGATTTTCAAATAACTACAGAGACAGGTATTTCAAGAAAGATTTGCACTTGAAAGTTTGCCAATTCTGTCTTCTTTCTAGAAATCTTGAGGGGGAGGAGCCCACAGTCTGGGTCTGAAATGGTAGGGAATAATATTTGTATCACCCGGAAAACAACAGCTTGCGGCAACTGATTAAACACTGATATGGGAGGCCTGACAGCAAAACTGGTAGCCTTGCCTGAATAAATATTTTATTGGAGGGATTAGTTGGTTTCATTAATGTTATAGACTACGAAACGGGAAAAGTTGGAGGTGGAGTTCATTAGTGCAACACGACTTTTTTAGAAAAAGAAAACCAAGAAAAAAGAGAAAGAAAGAACTTTGTCCCAGAAACCTGAGCAGGAAATGTGATTTTGCTTTTTATGAGTGTTCTGTGGGGCTGAGTGCTGATCCTGTTCCATTAATATGGCCAGCCAAAGGAAAGGGCTGTAGCAACTCTTTGTGCAGGTCCTCACCACCTCAGATAGGAACCTGTTCATTCCCTTCTCATCAGTGTTGATTTACAAGCTCTTGCCCATATGTTATCCCTCAAAAGGAAAAGCACAGAATAGAATGGTTGTGGCAGAGTTTGTGCCCAACGTTTTGTGGCTTGTGCTATGACACATGATTAGAGTGGGTAAGCAGAAAAGCAAAGCAACAGCACCTGTTTATTGTGAGTGAGCTGTCCTCTCCAACTTTTCTGTTTATGTCCCAGCATACAACATGGCAGCCCACATGGATTAGAAATTAAACTGTAAATGAGCCTTTTCCATTTCCTGCCTAAGTAAGGATTAGCATATTTTAGAACGTGCTCAGGGGTTTTGCACTTTCTGTAATGAAACCTGTTCAAACAGATAATTGATATGCAGCCACTAAATAAACAGTAAATAAATATCTGACTGGAGGAACAATGTTCTCTCTCTCTTTTTTTTTTTTTTAAGTAAATTATTCTGCTCCTTCCCGTAAACATTTCCTACCAGTGACAATTTCCATTGCAGTGAGCAGGCGCCAAAACAAAGCTGAAGCAGGTAAAAGAGCAGAACAAGCATCTGAGCCTGGGTAAGAAATAAGGAAATCCCCTAAGAGCACAGCAGAGAGGGGAAAGGTGGTCCGAGCAGCACCGCCTACCCTTTTACACCCCTAAAAAAAAACCCCAGCCATTGTCCTCCATGCCACAGCATGGAGGAAAAGTGCTTCTCTCTTTGTGAAAGGCAGCTCCAGACCAACACATTCCCATGCCAGTTCTTTCTTCTGCTCCAAATGCACTGGGACAAGGAAAGCTCTTTTTTCTTGGTTTTCTTTTTTTCATTTTCTAAGAGACTCTAAAGAAGTTACCACTCCAACTTTTCCTCTTTGGAAGTTTGTAACAGTTAAGGAACCAAATGGCTATTCAGAGAAACTCAAGCCAAGGACACCTCTCCAAATGGGTTTTGTAACTCTTATGCTTCCAGTTGGATTAACCCCTCTAACTGAACAACTTTTGCAGCCCCACAGCCCTCCAGACCCCAATACTCCTCCTGCAAATGTCTGGTGAACATTTCACACATTGCTCACCCACCCAAATAACAGTTTCTACCAAATAGCTCAGGTTGAACCTAATGAGTTTCTGAGTGCTTGAACAAACATGATCTATCACATGGGGAATGGGGCACCTGCTAGAGCACCATGTCCTCCACTTGGCCCACCTCCAACAGTAATTAATCTGTCATCTTTGGTTACATTGCTACCAGGCATACAAATATATTCTGAGTCCCACATCTAACAGAATATTGTCACTGCACTGACAGAAGACTTGGCCTAATGGTCTCCAAATATCTGTTTTGATCCAAGGCACTTCAGTCACCAATCAAAATGGGATGTCCAGACAAGATTAGTTTGAATATGGCCATGAAGCATTTGTTCTTCAAGGGGTTTTTTTAGGTGACAGTGCATAGAAACAGATGAATTACACTCTGACCGTAGTTTAGAGTAGAAATAGAAACATTACATGCTCAGTTCAAATATACATAGCTATAATAGCCCCTTTAATAAAAATGGAAAAACTCCTAAATTAAAACCAGGCATCTCTGAAATCCCTAAAAGCAGATGAAAAACATGAATCTTTTTGGGAAAGCCCTAATTTACCCCTCAGACTGAACCTGCATGCAGCACAACCAGCAAACAAGGCAAAAGTTTTCAGAGCAGGGAAAAGCAAGGCTGTATGTGGAAGCAGCAGTCCAGATCATGAATTTGCAGAAGTCAGCTTGGTTGGAGTCAGCACATGCCAGCTGATAGTTATGGCAGGTGTAAAAGCACATACTGCCTTTCAAAATGCAAAGAAGGGCTTAATGTAATTTGTGGGGGAGATTTTTTTTTGTTTTCAATCAGAAAACATCTGCCATTCTGTCACTGGCACTAATAGCTGTTGCTGCCACAGTCACATCATTTAAATGTGTGGCTGCCTTACCTTCATCCCCAGCCTAATGGTGTGGGAACCAAAAAAAGGAGTTTTTCTCTCTGTAGTCCCTGTGCACAATAAAAGGTGCATACCTTGCATCAGGCAAGGCACATGTGGGAGCGAAGCAATTACCACTGGCGGTGGTGAAGCAGCTTCAGGACTGTACTTTCACACACCACTGGCCAAGCAGAGAGCTGCAAACTCACTGGGTCGAAGAGAAGCTGAGCTACAAGAAACCCAGCTGTGGTGCTTTGGGGATTTGTTCCGCACAAGCTGTAACCATGGTGGTCCGTAAGGAGCCGCCACGCTCTCCGGCAGCACGAGTGAGCACTTTGCAGGCTCATCCCTGCACCAAGAACTCACTTGCCAGTGCTTGCACTCTTTCTCCCCTACTCAAAAAGCTGAACAATTTCCAAAGTAAAGTGGGGTTACATCTTGAAACTCATCGCAGATGCCCCTGCTAGGACTGGCAACAAAATCCTTTTCCTTAATAAGAATATTTACTGGTTTAGTATAAGCCCGTGCAGCTGTGCTTACTGGGCTTATAACCCTCAAGGCAAAATAAGTACTGGCCACCACTGTGCAGCAAAAATGCTTTGTGCCTTGCTTCCTGCTCCAGTCAGAGTCCTGAAAAATGAACTCTTTGTTTTTAATCCAAGGTCAAGTGAGTGGTTAAACAAGGAGATAATTTTTTATTCCATACTTCCAATCACTTTTCAATTTTCCTCTTTGGAGACTATGAAGTAGGCATCTGTAGGATTCAGTTAAAAGCAGCAGCTTGCAGAAAGGGTTAATCCAAGACACAGAGGTTAAAACCCTGGCTTGCTGACAGATCACACAGAGGCCATTTGGTATGCCATGCTTTCAATGGTGACTTAAAGGAAATTACATATCATTAATTCCCAATAGCTACCTTGCCTTATTCTAATTAAATGTCTGAACACTTATTTTAAGATAAGCTTTTCTAGAAATTAACACAAGTTCAGGGTAATTTTTTTTTAGAAGGCAGCAATACCATGTTTATTACTTACGTAAATTTCCCTAATTATACCCTAACTAGGTTATCTTCTTTATTGCATTTCAATCCTTCTAAGAGTCAGTAGCTCTTTAATTAAGTTGAAAGAGTAAGAGGTGTCTTGTTAATTGTAAATTAAATAGATTTGAATAGACAATATATTGCAAATGGGAGATGCTCTTTTAAGTGCTTTGGAGGAGTCGCCAGAAGGCTTCAGTGTAGTTTTTGCTTTAGTTAGTCGGTAAAAAGGGAAACATGCAAACCCTCCTAACCTTTGCTCCAGAGAGCTTTCAGCTCACTAGTGGCCTGTAAGCCTTCAAACAACTTCTCAGCGAAAATTTTAAGAAAGAATAAAAAGGAAAAAGAAACCCCCCCGACCAATTCAGAACTGTGATGATGCTGTGAGCAGTGCAAGCACAACTTTGAAATTAAGTTATTAATTTTCTTTCTGCAGGAGATTTGCAGGTATCCATCACACAGACTGCCATGTGTTACCTGGCGCTGGCAGAACAAACCACAGGCAAAAGTTCATGGATTTGTGGACAACTTCTTGTGCCTTAAAAAGATGTCAGGGATGCTCTGAATTCTAGATATATTCAAAGATGCACATTCTCACATGCTTTTATATTGTTGGCATTAGTTCCAAGACCAATGAATCAAATACATATCCATACCTAGAAATAAAGTATTGTTAAAAGCTATTACTGCTAATCATTACTGCTAATGTCTCACTATTGCCAGAAAGACAAGCAGAACTGTTATTCTGCACTAGGGCAGAGTGTATACTGTGTAAGTTTTTTTTTCCCAAATTGGAAGTCAAATTGATCATCTCTGCCATTAGGAGTTATGGCTCACAGAATTTTATCACTCCTATAATGTGCTGTGAAAATGCAATAAGGGAATAAAACAGAACAGCAACTTACAGTAATTTGTTATGAAACACACCAATATTGAATGTGTCTAGAGTCTATTGATAAACAGATTTATTGCAACAACCAGTGGATATTATGATCACCATAGTGTTAATCTTTGTACGACCAATTTTCCTCATGGTATATCGGGGCAGCCAGATGCCCATTAATGTAAATGGGAAGTGAAGGCAGACCTGTGACCGGTGTAAATCAGACAGACACCTTCTCAAATTAGCAAACATACAGCAACTTATCCACGTTCACACACATCCCTTGGAATCTCTTCCGTCACTTCGTATCTCAGTGTAATGCAGCAAGAGGGAAGCACCAGCATGAACTGGAAGCATCTCAGACTTTGACTGAATGGCATTAAAATTAATGAACACATACATTAAAATCTCACAGTTTAGGATATTCCTAAATGTGCTCATTTGATTTAAAGAAACACTATGCTTGAGGGGGATAAATCAGCTTAAGAGAAGTAATCCTATTTTTGCATGTCTTGATAAAAATGAACCCACAGCTCAGAAAGCCCAGAGATCACACATAGTCATGTCTGTGAAGGGCTCATATACCCTCTCAAGGGAGACATAGCCAAGCAGAAGTAGTCAAGAGAAGACAAACACTGTGCAGAAATCCATTCCTCAGCACTTACAGCATAAGAGATTTTTTTTCCCCTTGTACATCCATGGAGATGGGGCTGGGGAGAAGCAAAAGTCAGTGGTTTACAAATTATTTTCCAAATAATTGCATTTTCCCTAGGTCACCATCAGCTACTACTGAACAATTAGCTTGCATCCCCTTGGGCTACTCATTGCAGAGATTTTTTGGTTCATTCATAAGCTTTTATAAATTGAAAACTCAAGTTTCCTCCACAGTATTGCAAGGAGAAGCAACTCAGGGATGACTTTTTAGCATTCATAGTGACACAAATAAATAGATTATTTGTGGTAGTAGCACAAGAGTCCAACAACCTATACGCCAGATCTTAATACAGCAGGGAATGCAGCATTGGGCCTGTGGAGCTATTTATAGTTCACAGACATTTGTGTAGCACCTAACAATAAAATTTTCAGATTGGGACCATTGCTAACAAAAGATCCACATGAAATGACACTGTGCTGTCAACACTAATGAAAATTGAGGCCCTTTTCTGGGACTTCTGGAAGGATAATGCTCACAGCTCTGTGCACACTTGTCTCTCTTGTCCCAAGCCTTCCCAAAACCCAGCCTTTGCCCTTCCCAAAGGCACTGCCATGGCTGGCATAGGAGCACTGGAATAGGATTCAGTCAGTGCATATGGATCTGTTCCACCACAATCCAACCTGGACAGTATTTTCCACATCTCCATAAAAGGCAAGTTTGCATTTTCTAGCCTTTTTTTTTTTTTTTTTTCCCCAGCTACAGTGTTTGAGCTATTATTCAAGGAGTATTGTGAAAAGGAGAAGATGACAGCTCTGTTAGACATGTGATTTTCAGGCTGACAGTTTCCCTTTCATTTTCAAGAGCTGAAAAACATTTCAGTGTCAGACAGATTGAGTTTTAACAACATGATAAACAGGCCCATTTGTTGATCTCAGGTCCTCGCTATCCATCTTCAATTAACATGGTAAAAAGGTGGCTTGCATCCAGTGTCAGACATTTGTATAAGCAGCACATGCCCTTGCAGTTGGAATCAATGTTTGCCATTGATATATCAGGCAGGATAATTTATGGTATGACACTCGCCACACATAATCAGAAGAAATCAGGTACCTTTTGAAAACATCTCTCTCTTTCAAAAACCAAAAGTCTCTCTAAGATTTATAGTGAGTAAAGTAATCATGATATTATAAGAGCACAAGAAAAACTGTGATGTTTCACCATGAAAAAGTGCAGCTGATATTGGAGCCAGCATAGAGCACCACAGTGATTCTACTAATGCAGATATGCCAAGGCCATTTCTGTCCAGGGCCTCTTCGTGACAGGAAGTCTGATTTAATTTTTTTCCTCTTTCCTAATAAAATTAGCATTGGCTAGTCCTGATTTTAACCTCCTCACAACATGTCAGTTTTTACATAACAAGAAAAGGCAGACTGAAAAACCAAGTACATTTCAGAAGGAAAAAAGACAGCTCTAGCTGGGAAGATTTCAGGTTTAGTGCAGAAGTTACTTGGGTAGCTGTGTGCAAACCAGACATGCAATGTACAAATACCAAAAGAATGCAATGCCATAGACATGGACGGCAGATAATTCCTTTTGATTTCAGCTATTTAAACAGCTGTCTTATCAAATGGGACAGTGCTTCTTACCACATCAAGGTGTTTAATGAGATGAAGTGTGGCTAGTGGGAGCTGAGCTCCCATAACAGTCCAGCCCTTTAGCTCTACTGCACATTGAACACATTGCTCAACGGAGGATGTTTTCTCAGCCTTGCATGACTCCCATATAGACTAAAACAGCAAGGAGAAAAATTAAGCTATTTTCTCATTGGAAAGATGAGAAAATTTTAATGGTACTATTGACTCCAAGATAATAATGGCAACTTACATGATATTTAAGATTAAGGTGCATATTTTATTGCTAAAACTAAAAATGGACAGACTTTCCTGATGGACTCAGCAAACCCTGACATCTTATTTATTTTAAAAGACCTGAGGGCTGCTCAGATAATCGGAAAGAATGCAATAATCTACTAATATCTAGTAGCACAGAAGTGACAAATGCATAGTCTAAATTCAGATTTTTGGAGAAAGTAGTCACAGCTTCTCCCTCTGTGGGCACAGACAATATAGGAAGGGCTTATAGTTAGTAAAATCTGTCCTCTTTTTTGTACAATAGTGGTGACTTAACAGACATTTCAAAATAAAAATCAAATCCAAATGGTGTTTGCCAAGTTCACTCGCCAACTGTCTTATACAGTAAATCAAGTCATCTGAATATTCAAATACCTCGGTTTTTAAACATATGCAGAAAATAAAATCTCAGATCAAAATCTCTTGAGCAGAAACCAAGAGATGCTCATTAAACCAGTGCTCCCAGTCAGAAGTGTCTAAGCTGATGTCTGCTCTCTTGAATTCCATCTCATTCCAACCCACCAAAGTGAGCCATCCCAGGATCCCTGAGGGTGACCTCCTCGATGGTCAGGGGTCACCCATCTGCTTCCCATGTATCACCTGCACTGCACAAGCCCCTCTTGGAGCTGGTGTATGTGCCAGGGCTGAGCTGAGCTACACTCGGGCCGGGAGCCAGGTCATTTCATGGTGGCACCACCAGCAGCACCCAGCAACCTCCTCGGGTCCAGCTCACTCGGCTCAGCATTACCGCTCTGGAGCAGATGGCCACGAGCTGTGGAGCCCAGGAAAAAAAATCACACAGCCCTACGCAGCCTTGAACCCTCCCATGCTCAATTGAAGAGATTACTGTAGGAACAGGAAACAGTCCAAGGCTCCATCTGACCCTGCAACCTGTCTCCAAGAGGGACCCTGAGCAAACACCCAGAAAACACTAAGAACCAGATAAATATCAGAACGGGAACATACCAGAACCTTGTGAAGGTTCCTCTGTTCCTCAGTTTTTAACCAAAGTGACCTCCTGAACCAGTTCGTGTTTCTGGCTATGCAGTGGCCCCCAAGAGTTCTCTTACCTAAACACTTAGTCTGTTCTGTATGATGTTATATAGAAAATTTGAGAAAGGCAATACTGAGCAGACAGGCTTCAGCAGAGCTGAGCACAGATTCATACTGGCTGAGATCCATGTGGATATATGGCAAAACCACAAAGCACAGTAATGGCACAAATGATAAGTCTGCAGCCTGGTTTCATTGCCTCATTACAAGCTGCCTCATCTTCAGAATGTGGGGTAATTTAGATCACAGTAAAACATAAATAGAAACATTAACCCTATTCAAAGCAGTGCACTGTCAATAGCATAAAAAACAATACCATAATAGCATAATAGCATAAAAAACAATATTTCACACTACAGGAAAATTATAAAATTTAATTTATTTTCATATTTAACCAATAAAGGCTTACAACATATGCAGAAGTAAAACCAAAGGAATATAAGCTCAGCACAATGGAGAAAAGCTCCTTCCAGTCTACCATTGAACTTCTCTCCAACCAGCTCTTCACTATCCTGGCTTTCCACTGCAATAGCTTGTGCAAATAATACTGCATTGGTTTTCCTTCCCTCTTTTAGTCTTTGCCTGAACTTATCCTTCCATCAGAGCTATTAATAAAAATGTACTAAGGAAAATCTTGTTTCTACCATATCTTCCATATTTAACATAACTCAGCCAAACATTTAATCTGAACTGTGGTATCAAGTCATACTGCACCACCATGTAACAAATTTTTAAAAATTTCTCGATTAAAACAAACAACAAACTGTATATCATGCAGACAGGACAAACTCTTCAAAGTCAAGTTTGCTCATAGCATGTATCTAATTCCAAATTTCTCTTGTCCCAGTGGTTTGATTTAACATTCAAAAAGTGCAGGTTTTCATGTTACTCCCACTGAGTTTAGCAGCATCCCTTAGAGTGTTAAAGTTAGTTTTGGATAACTCTATTTTAAATTAGACACTAAACAATACCTGATATTTCCTCTGTGTGGAAGGGAGATCATACCATTGGCAGCTTTAATTATCTGGAAATAATTAGTCAAAACTACTTTTTTCCAAAGATTCTACCTTTCAGGAAACTCAAAAATTCAGCTTTAGGAAAACATGCTGTGCAGAAATTATTTCATAGTCATCACCAATCCTCCTACTTTAGAAACGTAAACTCCTTCCTTCTTACTGCTCCAATTCTCTGTCCATCACTACTGAAATTGGACTCTGTAGCTGTGGTTGGGAAAGGTCTCCAAAGCATCAAGGGAGCAGTAAACTGCTCTTCCACATGTCTTCTCACATGGTGCACGTACTACTAAGTCCAGGCTTGTGCAAAGTCTGCTTCTGTGTCCCATTTCTTGCATTGCTGCTAGGTGGAAAGCAGCCTGGCTATGAGGCAGTGATGTGTCTGAAACCTCCCAGCAAAGATGGTTCCCTGCCAGTCACTCCTGTTGGAGAAGTCATGTGAGCTGACACTCATAAGGCAGCATGAAGAGCAGTGGGGATGTCTGGATTCAGGTCAAGGTGAGGAGAACAAATGGGAGATGGAAAGGGAGACTGAACTGGTGCCACAGAGCAAGAGTGCTCATTATCTTATGAAAGAGGGGTATTCACAGCCAGCCTTTGTAACAGCACTGATGTTCACTCAAATTGTCTCTCCTTCTGAAATTTACAACCCACAAACCATTAATAGGCCAAGAACCTCTTTGTCCTGGATGACTGTGTTGCCTCAAGTGAGGAGGAGGCAGGTCACAAATGAATGAGGCACAAAGCTCAAAGGGGGAAAGCCAGGGCTCATATCATGTCACTTGCTACAGGGACACAGGTTATGGGTGAACCTATTCTATCTGTACGCCTCAGATAGAAATAAAAGTATTTTTCAAACGCAGCAGGTGGAGGGGGGGACTTTCCAAATCCTCTATGAAGTTTATTGCACCACTGTGCTAACTTCATACAGAATACAAATTTGCTTTCCCTGTGCATTCCCAGCACATAGATGCAATTTTTATTTCAGTCTTTTAAGGCTGGGATTTTTTTCCTTTCTAAATTGTGGTAGGGATGATTCCATGCTAAATACAAAGAGGGCCCAAACAAAACATATCTGTAGGTTCTTTTCCTTGACTGCTAACACAAAACTGCCATGTCAGAAAGATCAGTGCAACACCTCCCTTTGCAAACCATCATCTCCTCTATGCAGAGATCTTCAGTAATGATACAATTTATTACTGCTTAGCTCCATCTTTCAAGCCCACCTGCCATCTGGTTGCAGGGGCTGCACTGATGGCATCACTGCATCAAGTTACAGCTTTGTGACCAGCAAAGGAAGCACACTGGTGCATCCCCTGGCTCCTGTCCTGCCTGCTCTGCATTTTCTGTCTGGGCACCAGAGCTATAGTGGAAGTCAATGTTCCCAAGGACAGGGACACCTGACCTGGAGAGGAGTCCCTTCTATGCTCTGTCCCCATAGTGACAGCACAGGGTGTGTTCTGTGTTGCACGACACGCCACAAGAAAGCAGCATCTATGTGAGCAAGGAGATACAGGGAGCAGCAGAGACTGTGTTAGAACATATGACTGTCTAAGTTTGAGAACAAAATGTTTCAATTATGTGTCTAGCATTGGGCATTTAAATCAGATTCAAGCAAAACAAAAGCAAAGGGGAAAAAAAATCAAACAAACAAATTAAGGCAAACTGACTGGGCAAAACACATTTACTCTCAGGCCTGCATTTTGCAATTATTGTAGATATGGAGAGCTTAGACTCTTCAGCAGAGCACATAGAATAAATATGCACTTGATAAAATTTAAAAGGCATCAATAAAACTTCATTACCAGTACTTCAACACTAACAGGAGATCGAGTAACTGAAAGTTTGGGGATAAAGTGGCACTCAGGAATGAACTCTTAATTTTATCTCTATCATGAGCAGAAGATGTCATACAGCAGTTCTCCCATCTTCCTCTAAAAGTAGTACAGACCTAGACCAATTATTTTCAAAGTAATAAGTCATCTCAAATTTGAAGTCCATAAAGATTCACTACATCTTCTGGGAAACTGTCATGATGATTAATGTCAAGTTTTTTTGGGTTGGGTTTCTTTTGGGGGAAGGGGGGGTGGGAAAGGGGGTTCTTGGATTTTGATGGGGTTTTTTGGTTTGGTTTGGTTTTGTTTCAAAAAAAGTTATATCTTGTTTTGAGGATGGATTTCTCCAGTTTCAGCTTCCAGCTCCTGGCTCTTGTTATACATTTCCTGGCTACGAAAAACTTCCCATGTGGGGTAGCTTTCCCTCTATTGAAGTGTATATAAAGTAGATACAGCACAGTATCATGCTGCCTTTTACTTTTCTCTTACTGTTTTAAATTCCCAGCCTTCCCAGGGCCCCTCACCCAGAGGGCTTATGAAAAGTCCTACTGACTTTTGCAAAGAATCAGACTTTTCAGTAAAAATTACTGGATCCCTCTTTGTCCACCAGGAAAGATGGCCTGTTCCAGAGTCCTGTTTCCATTCAACAGATATCATTTGGAGAAGAATCTGAGCCAATGTCCTAGGCCACCATGAGCTATGGGAGATATGGCCTGGGGAAGGGATAAAACAGAGAGAAACAAAACTTGGCAGTGTAGCAAGGAGTAGAGGCAGATCAAATCCAGGACAGCCTGGGTTGTAGCACAAGCAGCCAGGCAGTCTGAATGCTGTGGGCCTCAAACACAGGGCTGGTGACTGCTCTGGGATGTAACATGGGTCACACAATTTCATCTCGTCTGATGTAATTTTAAAAATATTGCACAGAACATTATATCAGACCAATACATCACAGTAAAAAAGTTGTTTTGACAAATCACTACTTTGCAGAGGAGAAAATACAACCATTCTGAAAAGTTTCCCAAACAGCTCTTATCTAAGCATGGATAGCAAAAGCTAGCTGAAAAAAAAAGTTTTGTTTTGGTTTTTTGTTGTTCATCCAAGCCTAGCAACAAAATACCTTTATGGATATCAGCACAAAATTCACTCTTGCCAAAGCAAAAATATTCTACTATTTTGGAGATAAAAAAAATTTAAAAAAAAATTTTAAAAATATTTACTGCCAAAATACTACTGATTCTAGGGCTGTCTCAGAGGCATAGTTGATCAACTGATGGAGGAGATGCAATATAGTTTTCCAATTATAACCTTTTCCACTATATGTCAAATTCCCCTTCTGACAATTCTTTTTCATGCCCATTGTGGAATAGGCAGGCCATTAACATAATACACTTGAATTTTGCTGCTTCCCAGCTAGTAATTTTCTGTGGGATGGATTTTCAAAACCTTCTCCACATTAGAAGTCTATTATCATTTTTGGATGTGACTTAGCACCACTAGACTTTGGTTCCTCACAGAACAAGTCAGAAAGGTAGTGATCATTTAAAGATGGTCACAGAGGCCAAACTCAATTTGCAAAAGCAGGGAAGATAATTAAGTCACATTAATTTTTACTGATGTATGTTAATTTATGAAGATTTTAAATCATCAATCTGAAAAAGAAAAGGGATAATGGGATACAAGACTAAAGTACGAGCTCCACTATAGATAAATCAAGGTACAGAACTGGAAGTCATGGTTACTGAGCTATGTTTTCACTTCTACTCCGTGCAGGGTCACTATTGGAAAATACTTTCTACACTCCATTTCTGAGCACTATCCATAAATCTTCTGTCCTAGTACCTCTCCTTAGACTAGAAATCCCTCAGAGCAGGAATCACCTCGATGTCTTTATACAGCACTAAGTACAACAGCGCCCTGCCCTCTCAAGACAACAGCCAAACATACAGTGGTAAAAAACCCTAGGAGGTGACCAGCAGCTCCTCCCCAAAGCATCAACAAACACAAAGGAAAGGATCTCAGGACTGTTCACAAAAGCATAATTTCCAGCACAAAGTACTCCTTAAGGGCAGGAAATATCTGGGGTGTAGAAGCCTGTGTCCCTCTGAACCTTGCCAGTGTGGTTGCAAGGGGTTCACACTTGCCCAGTGCAAAACACACCACCTGGCCAGCTGCAGAGCAGGGCTGGCCTAGGGACAGCCTGGCTGTCACTCCTGAGGGTGCTCTTGCCCAATGTGGAATAGGACCCACCAAGTGCAAAGACACCTTGATTTTTGGCAGGGCAGGTAGTGGTTTTTCTCCCCCAGAAATGGACACACTTCATACCTATTCCTGGTGAATACGTGTCCTTTCAGTCCCAAAAATGAGAACATTCTGAATCAACTGGTCCTCACGTGAGGACTTGGAAAGAGCTAGGAAGATATCTTCAAGTAGTAGTAGATACAGAGTGGGGGGATTTTTTTCCTAAGCTCAGGGAGTATAAATCCACTTCCTTGACCTCTTTTGGCTCTATCTGCTGTGCCACTATGAGCTTGCCCTCTACCTTCACTGCCTTCTTATTTTTTGTAACAAATCTCATGAGAGCACTAAGCTGATAGAAAGGATTTTTATTAAATCTGGCAACTCACAGTAGTGTCACAGAGTGAAAAATACCAATCTACTGAGCATGGAAGTGAGGAAAAGTGTGAGTTGGAGGCAATTACAAAATATTAATTTGACAGCAAAGGCACAAATTTTGAAGGAAAGAACGATATAAGGCAGAAAAACAGAAAAAGGGGGAAAAGTGTACCATGAACTTACCAAAGAGAGATTATGTGAGACTTAGCTGATATCTTCCTCTAAAAAGATAACTCATTTTCTAAATAAAGGGCACACAAGAATGGAGACTATTCAAACTTCAAATAAAGCACTGGTTATAGTATCATGGGGGAAATACTCAAAATTGAGAAAATGGGGATTATCAGACAGACTAAAAGCAGTTATGAAACCAACTAAGAGGTAAGAGATTGCACTGAGGAAAGGGTGAACCAGTCTAGAAGGTAAAAATTGGCCAGGGGAATAATTTTCTTTATTATTTAAATTAATAGCCTCTGTGTGACTTCTAGAGTGAACCAATGTGATTTGCTGATGATATGATATTGGAATGAACTACCATCCTATGGCTAAGCTGGCACATCTTGCAGCCAAAATTAGCTGGGAAAAGGCCTAGAGCTGAGCAGGTTTCTGGGCAGTAATTTGGGATCACTGGTGATAACACCTTCAATGATTGCACTGTGTGAAATGATGGCAGAAAAAGCCTCGGGAGGACAGGTAGATCATAAAATGATTTTCAAGTCGCCTGTCTGTAGGTGCTGTTAGAAAGTCAAACCTGCAGAGATGACAGTGAATGATGGACAGGGCTCCTATGGGATGGGCACAATCTAGGAAGCAGGAGGGAGCTCAAGTGCCACTGCAATCTCTTGTGGCCAAGACAGAAAAATATATGGACTAGGGCTACTTAAATAAGGCTAGTGGCCAGCCCAATTTAGGACAAGAAACTAAAATAACTTGCCATGTTTTGCATTGCAAAACAAAAGTTGAGAGGGCACACAGCTTCTCCTCCTTTCTCAAAAATATCCAAAGAGGGGAATTTAAATCATTGTTAGCATAAGCATGGCTAGGTCTATCTCCACTGTAAATAAATTTAGTCTGAAAGCATGATAGTTATGAACAGGAGAGGGAGCAGACCCTTGCAGTAGGAGTAAAATGGGGAGGGAATATATCAAGCTTGGGAAAGCAAGAAATATATCTTCTTTTCCCTATTGCACCACCTCATTTTCTTTAAAATATTGGAATCATCAGCACTGCTTCAGATTACTGAAATACATTGAAATTGTGACATGATTTTCTCCAAACTTTTTTAAAAACAGAAATGATTGCCAGTTTAAAACTAATGCTCTACAAGACAGAGAAATATTTTCTCCTGTATTTCAACTTGGATATTTAAGTCAAGAAACAGAGAGTATCAGTAAGGAGATGTTCCTTGTGCTACTATAACTATGTTGATACAATTATGGCTGAGGCAACCTGCACTAGAAATGGATTACGCAACCATTGAAAGATAAGGAACACACTGCTAATGGGGGAAGATGCACAAAAACATCACTCCATAGCTGCTCTGTCAGTCCTGAGCCACCGGGGAGCCATGCAAAATGCTATCCAGGAGCAAACCTGAGAACAAGACTGACAGCTGTACCAAGAACTGGAAAACCCAATATGGTATTAGTCTTATGAAACAGCATAATCTCTGCCCTTTCTAACCTTGTTTTGTTTCACAAACTACACAGGGCCACTTTTTTTCCTCCAGGAGATAAAGACACCTATCTACCACTTTGCTGATGCTCCTGCTTTGCTGTAGACATCAGCCTATAGTGTAATATTTTCTTTCAAATGTACTTTAACTGGTACACATCTAGGTGGACTTTCAGCAAATCCTTTCAGCTTTCAGAAATCTTTTCCTCTAACTGTGCAAAGAGCTTCTGGTTTAACAGAAGATGATGCTTTTGCTACCAGTAACCTCTGGCCATCAGAAAGGATGGCCAACAGGGCTTTCAGGATGAAAAAGGTGACCTCTTGGGATAAGCAAATTGAAAAACTCATAAGGCCACCCTGCCAAAGATGGAGAATATGATTGGAGTTTCCTCATTTCTCAATAAAATGTGCAAATACTCGATGGAGAAGTTTTAAAGTTCTAATCATCATTTTATGGTAGTTTGGGTAGGCTTTCACAGCAAAAATTGCTTCTTTCCATTGCAGAGCACAGAAACTCCTCAAGCACTGTCTGCCCAAACAGAATTTAAAATAAACCAATAACAAGACAGACAGCTAACAACAAAACTTAAATCTAGTGTTTTGAACTTGATCTCTTGGGGGAAGTTCGTTTTGCTTTCCAACTTGGAGGGATAAAACAGTAATAATCCTCCTAGGATATCTAGCACAGCAGAAACTTTGGATGCCAGCATTCATTTCCTGCTTCATTGCAGAGGAGTTGCTTCATTTCTTGTTATTTATGAAATTTCCTCCAGATATTCTGTGAGTTTCCTCATGACCAGGTCTTCAGAGGAGCTGTAAAAAATGTTCCAACTCAACAAACCTTCTTCATGAAAAATGGACTTTCAAAATAAGTAAATAAATAAATCCATTGCTATCCAAGAAAATGTCACTTTTGACAGGATGGTCAGATTTTCTACTTATTAAAGAAAAAAACTTCTAAATAAACTCTGGGGATTTTATGCCTAAAAACATATCACAAACAACAGAAATTTGGGGTTATTTCCTTTTTATATACTCAAATCTGGATAGAATCAAGAAATGCCAAGAGAAGAAGAGGCAGCAAAGGCTTTCACTCTCTCATCTTTGTGTTTTCAAGCTTAGAAGAGGAAAATTATAAATCAGCAACTTGTGATATTCCAAAATTTCCACCATTAAAAACTACAAAGGCACAGAATTAAATAATCTCACTTATTACACTGTCCATTTCCCAAGTATTCAAAAGGCATGTTAAAAGGTAAGCAGCAAAACAAAAAATACCCAGGAGTGCCTATTTGTTTCAATAATAGCACAGAGAAAAGAGGAGAGGGGACCAAATCTAAAATGCAAGGACACAAAAGAGAGCACAGGGTGTCTGGAGAGAGGGAAGGCTCCAGTCTTTCCATTTCTCCTTCCATTTCTGCATACACACTCATGCATTTAAATAAGATTAATCTAAGAGTGCAGCAGTAGATGTGGATGTCAAGCCACAACACAGTCCCCATTTCCTGGCTTAGTCTGAAATACTGTGACCCAGCATGAAGGTTCATATATGTCCTACATTGCTGTATAGAAGGCAGAGCTGCCTAGGAGTGCTAAGTCCCGAGGATGGTTAGGAGAAATCTGCTTTTCTCCATAACATAAGTTTGGATTTTGTGACATATCATTTCCATGTATGCCATTTCTCAAGGTCAAAACTGCTCAGTCACTCACTGGTTAAACCCAGGATCAATACTGGGAGGGATTTACTACCTGCCTCAGTGCATACATCTGCAGCAGTCAAAGAATGTATTGGAAAATCTGCCTCTCTGAACAGAGTTTTTTCCTTTGTATTAAAGAAAAGAAATACATTTCTTTCAAAGATATAGTCTAGATATGAACATATGTGAACAACAGCTATTAATATCTACAACTTCATGTAAACATAAACAGTAATGAATACAACCAATGGTATTTTTAGGATGAGTAGAATTAGCAAACTAGAGAATAAACCCCTATTATTGTCTTCCCTCAATATATCAAGTGTCAATTCAAGTAAATATTTTCCCAGAAAATATCTTTTCTAGAAAAGTTAACCTGCTTTACTTAAGTTGAATGTGCAGGTATATATAGATTTAAATTTTGAAAGGTTCAGTTTGGGTGCACAGATTGTTTGCAAGCAGCTGAAGATATTGGATAGCAAAAATAATCAAAGCAAGGCAGATCAGTCACTGCTCATCACACATGGATTGCTGCCTTATAAATTCACTTATTTGACAGCTGACACAGACTATTGTCCCCTGCAGGGCTGGACCAAGTGGCAAAGTCCACTCAGAAAGCCCAGACTGCTGCCAATGGAATCCTTCAAGCAACCAGGCTGCAAATCACAGAACTGACCTGTGCTCCTCAAAAATAATGGGAAAAAAACTAGGGAGGGCTTAGGAAGCAAGCAGCCAGAATATTGTGTGCCTGAGTCCTGGGCTCTGTGCGCAGCAGTGGGATTTAGAAGGGAATGGTTTGCTTTTTGCAAATATGGTGTTACATTTGCTTCCTCCCCAGTCTTTGAGAGAGAATTCCTGCTACTCAAAGTGCTTTCCACAATATGGAAGGCAAACACAAAAAGACAGAGGCAGATGGAAGGGAACACGTCAGACACAGATGTTGTATGAAATTCATTCTTCCAAAAGAACTTCACTGCTCCTCTCAGGAGGAATTGCAGGAAGCTGAATCCTTTTGGAAATTTGGCTCCTAAAGGTACAGTAATATATATTAAAAAAATATAAATAAAAGCAGCATATTTTCTCCTGTGCTTTGGCTTTATTACTGACTTCATGGAAAACACATTTTGGCCACATTGAACTTTTTGTTTTTCCTGTCCTCTCCCCCAGTTTCTACACTTTCTCTTGACGTCTAAAGATCAGTGGCACCAGCAGAAATTTTTCCACTGACAGCAACTTGGGTCTGGGTTGGGCTTTCCATTTTCATCTCTCTCTGCTATTTTCTTCCTGAGGAAATACATAGCCTAAAATTTTTGGTTAAGTCAGGAATGTGAGTTGTAAACACAGGAATTAGGAGATTCCCCCCCTACTTTTCTACAAAGAGATTACTTAGATCTCCATCCCCTTGTCTGGAAAGGGTGGTTCACTACCTCTAAAGGGTCTCAGTAGATTGATGAGAGAAAGTCAGGCAGAGTGGCTGATCAAAACCTCCCTATGTTTAGTTTAACCAGTATTGTCCTCCACAGGTGGAGAGGGTCTTCACTGAAACTTTAATCTCTTTCCTGTTCCATATCACTCTGAAGAGTTAAATGTCTCTGCCCAAAGTGCAAATTAAGATGTTGAAAAGACTGACTGATGGAATGGAAACACCAGGTTTATCTATGGAGCCCCAAAGACTCTTCCCCAATATGTATTTGCAAACTGGCAGCTGCATAAGAGCAGAAGAAGCCCAGAGAAGTGTGTGTGTGATAATCACAGCATAATCACTGCTGATGAAACTTGATGTTCTTCCATAATCACTGCAATTTTAAGTGGATTGAGTGCCATTTAAGTGACAGGAGTGCTATGATGGATGAAATATATGCTCCCAAAGTTACATCAGCTTCTTTGACATTCATGGCATGGAATGCTTAGTGGCATTTAATGTTTGTAAATCTTTAGAAATAAGTTAAATATGTTAATTACCACTGGAAAAATCTCTCAAGCTGAAGTACTCAATGACTATATTGCAGTTGTCCTTAGTGCTATATTCTGTTCTTCTTACCCACTAAGTAAACATGACACATCAGGTCAATGATGGCACTCAGGATTTGCATTTATTTTCATCTGTTAGTCCTTCTAGCTAAGTCAGTGGGCTGGTACCCAGCTTGCACCGTCTGCCTTCCCCTCACCCATACTTTGGGTACCCTAAACTCCTGGCACTGGTGCTGCACTGTATCTGTGCAAGCTGCCATGTGATCTCACACAAGTGGGCTGAGCACAGCAGACCCACAGAAAAGCTCACCAACCAAGGCACAGGGCCAGCCCAGCACTTCCATTTCCTCTCCCAGGTGCATCGGATCCCTTCTGGCTGTCACATGGGACAGGGGTCACGCACCAAGTCCAGCAAAATGGCTAGACTGCTTAAAAAAAAAAAATCCAGTCTTAAAAATTTTGGATCAAGAATGGGGGATACACTGAGCACTATCTGATAGAAGGCTGCAACCTCTCAAAGTAAAAACAGTTGACAGAACAAGGCTGGTTTACTGATGGCATGTTAGTCCAGCATATGGGCCACAAAGAGACCTTCTGGAGAGAAACCATCTGCTAGCCATCCCTCAAGGGAAGTGCTCCCCATTTCTGTGCCCCTCCCTCAAAAGATTGTATAACCCAAAATGTCTTCCATCCTAGAAATAAAAATCAAATTTCTTCACAGGTAACATAAGATAGTTGCTTTGAAGCAGGAACAGAAGTTATCAGAACAGGGCAAGCAATCAGGGTATGAAATAACTCAGCAAGATATTCAATTCTTGGCATCTTGGCAACAATTTAAAAAATAATCCAGGTGAGGTTCCTTTAAGAATTGTTGGCAATGAACAAGAGCAACAGTAGGTCAAGGCAATTGACTTTTTGCAACTTAAAAAATCCTGTCTGAAAATTACTTGGGATATTATTTAAGCATTTTAAAAACAGGTAAGATATCAAAATGAAGCAGGATGTTTTGTAGATTAAGCTCTCACGGTCCCTCAGTGATTACTTTCCCTCCCCTCATTACTGGCTTCTTTAGGAGGCAAAATTACTTCATTTTACAAGACTGGCACCCCAGCTCCTTATTTTCAAGTAAAGGCAAGAGAGTTAAGGGTGCATATGCATGACTAGCCCACAAAAAGCGTGGGGTATCTGACTGGCAGGTCAGGCTGCTAATTCAACTCCTCCATTCCTTAAATTTTCAAGAAATTATCTTTAACAATAAGGCCCTCAATCTACTAACAGGGTGAGGAAAATCAGGATGGAAAACCAAAATCCATTTTAAGCAGCACATTGAGCACTGACCAGAAACACAGCTTATCAAAATCAGCCCTTAGCACCGTCACACAAAATGACCTGAAAGTTATGAAATGAGCTAATAGTAAAATAATGCACTGACTATTTACTTCATTTTCATAACTGTCATCAGTTGTTATTTGCAAATTCAAAGCTGTGATTCACATTTATACAACTTGAGCTTAAAGCCCCAGTTGCCAGCAGCCTTATTAAATTTAGGCAGGCTCCAGCAGGCAGAAAAGCCCAGCTACCTGGCCTCAATTGGGAAAGAGGTCTCTGAAACAGGAAAGTGACTAAAAAGCATCCTGGTTTGGCAACAAAAAGTACGTGCTCCACCTTGAACATAAGCCTATTCCTAATTTTAAGCACATGCTCAAGTGCTATGCCAAATAAAAGCCTAAATTCCCATTCTGCAAACTCTTAGGCATATTACATTACAGCAGCTTCATTGACATTGAGAAGAATTTGGTAAATTCAGTGTAAACTATTCATAAGGATGTTTTCACTATTGGGCCCCACATAATTCCAGACCAATGCGAAATTTGCAATGCTGATACTGCTTCAGAATATTTCCCTTGTAGGCTGAGCCTACTTCCATCACATACAGACTACGTTTTATGAGGAAAACACTGGCAACTTTGATATGAAGAAAAATCCTCTGGGCTATATCATTCCCTGTAATAAAATAAACTCACATAGAAGCAAAATGGAAACCTGGAACAAGTAATGTAACTGAGCTGCATCATAGAAGCTATTTACAGGCTTGAAATACTCAGATCAATGTGCAAGCCAAAAAAATTTGCAGTTTCTAAACCAGGTCAAAACAAGAGTAAGAGAAGGGTTCCTAAATGAGCTCAGTCCCCATTTTGAAGCTTGTGTCTCTTAATACTGGGTCCTTACAGTTCCTGGTGCTCATGATGGTGACTGATTGATGCTGAGCTCCTCTGAAGACCCAAGGAGGTCTGAAATGACAGTCTACTATTTTCCCCTCTGTCCTTTGGGTACAGTATCACCCTGCACAGAAGGCAGAGAGGCAGTCATAATTTGCTTGTGTTGGAGCTAATAGGAAAGAATAAAGTTCTTCTTGAAGGCTGTCACCACTAATGTGACCCTATCTCATTTGTGTCTCTAACCCAAATCTATGGACTATTCCATCTAACCTTTCTAAGCCTGAAGCAGCAACTTCATTTGCTCCATCCAGCAAGAAATAAACCACCAGCACAGAAATAGACTTAATAACATCAACAGGAATACCAGCTGAATAACCAGCCCTTTGATTATTATTACTTGAACAAACATTCCTGATGCCAACATATTTCTGAGATGGAAGTGAGGAAATTGTTCCCACACCTTGTCCTGTGTAGTAGTTATGCTAAAAATTATACAAATACTTTCAAGTACAAGACAGAAAGGATTACCATATCTGGTTTTCTCATGGAAAGTTGTATTTTTGGAGAAGAGAGAAAGCACCAGGTATATGGCTCACAAGAAATATTACTTAGGAAAAAAAAAAAAAAAAAGAAGTTGAGAATACTGTAATGCGATGTGTCATTTTCCACAAGGATTTATCATAACTCTACTGAAATCAGTGGGGGCTTTGACACTGACTTTAAGAGGGATAATATTTCACCCTGAGTTTTCAGACACTGATCTGATCAGGTTAAAGTTTCAACATATTATTTTCCTATTTGTAAGGAGAGGGGAAAAAAAAGAAAAAACCCAAGCCATTCCATTCTCACCGAGCTAACTCACCAGGACAATTTTCTGACTGCAAAGATTTTTCATTTTAATCCTTTTCAGAAACTAATGGCTTCATTTGATGATATCCAAAAACTTATAAAATAAGTCTCGGTGGTAGATTCTTAAATGTATGTATTTAAAAGTTGCATCACAATTTCTTCTTCCTACCTGTATTTGCTCTAGAGATAGGGTCAAGCATCCAAAAGCAGAAAAAGAGATTATGTAAAACATTTTTCCCCCAAGACAATCTGCAGAAAATGAAAGCTTAAAGAAAAATAAGAATCTGCAGAAAATTAAAATGTCAGTGGTTTTCACTGAAAATTTAAAGTTTAAAGCTATTTACTCATTTTTTTAGCAGTAGCTCTTCCTGTCTCAGACAGCAACACAGTGGTAACAGTCTGCAACAGGGGAGCAGGAGCCATGGATACTGCTAGTTGGGCTCTCTGCTCTACTCCAAAGAACATCTCCCATGGAATTTTTGTAGGAAAAAAAACCCACCAAAATTACAGCATCAGAGAATATTCTGAGTTGGAAGGGACCCACAAGGATCATCAAGTCAAAATCTTAAGTGAATAACCTATATGGGGATCAAATCCATGACTTTCACACTGTAAACACCATGCTCCAAACAACTGAGGTATGACTAATGTACACATAAAAAGAAGTCTGAAAGGTTGGGTCAGAAACTGATGAAGATCTTAGGAGAAAAGCTGATCAGAGATATATAATGGTTTACATATACCCTGTTAAGAAGGAGGAGATCTGCTATTATCTTCACTTGCATGTGATACAGTCAAATTTCAGAATCTGCAGTAACTGCAGATTACCTTCAGTTACTGCAGCCACAGAGAACATGAAGGGCTTTTCTGCCCAATTTAATAATGGTGTTCAGTGGCCAGATATCAGACACATGGCTCGTAAGTTCCTTGGAAAATCCCACCCGAAACAACAGCAGTTATAAGTGCAGGCCCACAGCCACCAAACCTCTAGCACCCAAAATGCTGTGCAGATTTTGCTTTCTTGATCCAGTCATGCTGTGGATTTGATATCCTTACCACAGGCAGGTCTTTCCTGTCCAGAGCAGAACCTGCTATAATTAATTTCTCAGAGATGTTCAGATACTGTTTCCTTGGAAATAGTAGAATTTTTTATAAAAGTCAAGGGGATACGAATTGAAGTCTGTAATGAGAAACCACACAGTAATGCCTATTTTTTTTTTTGTCTTATGGTCACATGGAGCATATCCACACTGTACCATTTTAGGTAAGGTATCATCTTCATCAGGCACCAAAATGGCTTTGGGTAAAACAGCCACCTTTTCCAAGTTCAATCTCATTCACAACTGTTCAACTTAATTCTCCACTCTTAAAGATCACCACTAAGATCATAAAGTGAAGAAGCCCATAGAAAACATGTAGTCCCAGGAAATTCACCACAGCATTGTAGGGCAAAAAAAAATGCCAGGTGAAAAGGTGCACTGAAGCTGGGACAGGAGACTGATTGTGCCATGTTTCTTCTTTTTCACCAGAGTGGAAGGAAGAATCTCACTAGAGCAGGAACAGAAATTATCCTTTTCAGAGATGACCAAACTAGCCAACTATCAGCAAAGAATTGGTTATACATGAAACAAAGCACCATGCGCCCACACCCACAGGAAAATTCCTTTTAGGATTAGAAATCTCAGGCCAAGCCACACCATGAACACTTCCCAAACTCCTGGATGCATACTCCCCCAACCTGGGCATGCTAAAGCAGCCTCTCTTCCTGCAGTTGCAGACCTGCCCCATACACGTTACCACTGCCTGAAGTTTGAGCTTTATCCAGCTTGTCTTGCAAGAGAGGCTCGCTTGCACTATGCACCAGCTGGAGATAAACTTGTGCATTCATTCAGTGAAAAAGCACTGTGGCTGTAAATTTGCTTTTGTGCCAGTTAAAAATAGAGGGCTCTTTTGAAAGGTTTCATTACAAGATGTGAGGTAGAGCCCCCTGAGCTGGCACTAGTCTTCTAATTAATCAGTGCAGGGATTGTTGAAATCCTGGCAGAAGTCCACTCTTTGCCTGACTTAATCCTGGAAGTTTTGACCTGGAAATGGAAAAAAATCTGAATTTTGTTGGTTCTCCCTCCAGTCAGGTGAACATGGAATAATCAAGCCTTTTTTAAAATATCTTTCAAAATGTTGCACAGCAAACCATGCACACAAACACACAATGCAGTTTCTACCTCAAAAGCACACAGATTAATTTACAGGGTAGTGCTTTGGGGCTGAATCCTGTCAAATCAAGAAAGGAAAGAGAGAGAGGAAGAAAGTAGAAGAGATGGCTTGTAAAGAAAGCATTTTCTGAGCGGGAAGTCAAGCCTCCAGCATGAGTGTGCTATTTATTGGTTTCCTGTGTCTGGACAGCTGATGAAGAGTTCTTTGGAAGCAGCAAAGCCTTGAAACATCATGTGCACATTATACTTGAATCTTGCTGCTCTTTTTTTTTTTTCTTAATTTTGCTTTTTTCTTTAATTTTGCTTTTGTTACTTTAATAAAAGCTTTCTTGAAATCAGCCACTGTTTATATCAAAGTATTTTCTTTCAAATAGGAGTTTTCCTTCTGTTATTTGCAAAAAAAAGAAATTTATTTTTCAAACCTAGCCCAAATGTTTTCCTTTTCAGGATAAAGCCATGCTAAGGCAAAATTTTCTATATATCTTCCCATATAACTGCTCTCTGGAATTCAATTCAATTTCTCCTCTCACTTTTAATAACTCTTTAAATAACATAAAAGTTTCTTATTTCAACTGTGCCTCACTTTAGAGTTGCATTATTTCCTCCTGGCCATGAGACTGGTTTGTGTTTAATACTGCTACCTTGCAGCTGCCTTTCTGGGCCTCAGGCTTTGGCAAAAATTTGGCTGTGATTAACAACATGCTCTTCACTTACCCTTGCTGTTCACCCTTGGATGTGAATAGCAAGCTCAGATTTTTTTTTTCCACTCTTCACTGTGTTGTTGGGTTTTTTTAAAATTTATTTTGCATCATCTAACTCTGCTCTGAATGCTACATTACTTTACAAACCCAGAAAGCTTTTGGTTTATTTTTCACCCTGAGGTATGCTTCACCCTTTGAGACTGTGAAACATGGTGACTGTCATGTGTTTAGCTAGTGTTTTGATGTGGCAGTATTCAACAAAATAAGAAGTTTTTTTCAAGACAAACCAACATCATATTGGCTGGCTCTCACAAGCCTCCAGCATTTCTTGTGAAAACCAGCAACGGTGATCCTTACCATCTCCAACAAAACATTTTTTTATTGGCCTTTCCAAAGCAGATCCAAATAACAGCTCCATTATTTCAGGGAGGAAAACATTCATTGCAGGGAAGGGCCATGCAAACCAGGATGCTGGAATCATGAACACAGCCAAGGAAAACCTAGATTGCTAAAACCAATGTGGGAGCTTTCCTTAAAGGCACAGTTTTTGTGAGAGGAGCAGCTCCCTTTGGACCTTCCTGCCCATATGGTATGTGCCAGTAGGGGACTGCTGCTGCTGCTGATTTTGCTTCTTGGCAAAGTAGAGCTCCATTTTCAATAAACCCATCTGACTTCAAGGAACATCGAGAACAAACCTGGTTTTCCTCCTCTTTTTTCTCTCCCCTTTCTCCTTTGCCCATAAATCAAAGAAGAAAGGATCAAATGTACAAAACAACAAAGTGGTAAAGTGCTCACTTTGGGGTTGCAGCCAATCTAATTAATTTTTCATTTAGGTCTGATATAATAGAGGCCAATCAATCAAGGATTATGTTTACAGAGCTGTAGAAAGATGGGAGACCGATCCTCATTTGTTGTCTAGGCTGTCCAAATGAGTCAGTTAAATGATCCTGGGGGAGATCATAAAGGATATGAATAGGTTCTTGTAAGTACCTTTCTTTTAATTATGGACCAAACAGTCAACACTTCCCACAGTCCCTGGCTTCCTGTGTGAAGAACAGAGCTGGCTTCTTGGAAGTCAGAGGGACAGTGGTGACTTCTGCCACCCACTTTTGGGACAGTGCAGTTTCTTCATCTCTGAGAGTGTCAGAGTAGCCCATTGGGCTCAGGATACCTATCCAGCAGGAGTGTGCAGTAGATGGAGTCCAGCAAGTCCACCAGATTCAGTGGGCTGCAGTATTCTTATTTCTAAGGGAGCAGAAAAAGGACTATAAACTGCAATCCCATTTTCAGGTTCATCTGTATTTCCAAAAATTTTAGGGAAATCATAGTCAAATCTGTCTGTGCAGAATCACACTTTTGGCTTAAAAGTCCTTTTTGAGTGTGACTTAGCAGATTGTGCCCACAACAGCCGCACAAGTGCTTTGTTACTGCAGCTTCCAGTGCTTGACTTTAAGCTACAGCTTTGACAGAGGCCTTCTGGTTTATTCCCTTCAGAGTGCATGACTTGTGAGGTACCTGTTTTGTCTTTTATAATTTGATGGGCTACACGGACAGTGCATGGCCCTTACAATATTAATGATCCTTAATAGCAAAGAGTCAATGTAGTGACAACTAAGTAGATAGATGGCTTCAGATGACCTGATAAACACAGAAGAATGATGAGATGAAGAGTCAGATGATTTGGTCACTCTGACATGACCTTTTCCTACAGTCGTTTGACATGGCAAGTTCCCAAGGATGTTTATAGACTCAAGATGACCAGCACCGGAAAGTCACCTTGTGGTCAAGAGTCAAGCAGGATGATACACACTGCTCGAGTGGGGGCAAGACAGAGCCAGTCCAAAGGCAGCTCTTCTGCCTTGCAACATGAGTGCTGAAACACCGACCTAGTGCCTATGGGGTTCACTTTGCATGACAGTTGCCAGACACAGTAACTAGAGTTTTCTGATGTAATTCTTCAGGAGAAAAGCAGTTTTGATGGCTCCAAATATTTCAGCTTCATATCGCTATTATGACTGAAATTTCAGCAATTTTCTCCATAAAATCTCAAATTAGTGAAAATCTCAGTATGATAATGTAACAGTGGCCCAAAACGCCATTCCTTAAGCTGTCTCCTCACCTGCTGTAACAGTGGACTTTCTTGCTACACAGTGTGTCTCCATTTCTGTTAGTTCACAAAAGGCTATGCTTTTGTGTGTATTTTCAGTATCTCAGGGAACTGAGGGCACAAGAAGCAATAAATAACAGAAACAGAGCAAGGACGGGGCCCTTTTTTAATAAGATTGATTTCTATGTTTGAGTACAGAGTTTGAGTGTGATCATATTCAGCTTTTATTTCAAACCCACTGATTGATCATATTAAAATCGGAAAAAGCAGAAGGTAGCAGTAGCCCCAGATAACTGCATCCTCATGCCACCAAAACCAGGCACAGATGTATTTCAGATATACTGGCACAGAGTGCCACCCTGTCAGCCATTCTGTCCCAGCCTTGTTGGACTGGAGCCCTGTCTCTTTTAGCAAGGCAGAATCTCCTCTGAATCAGTTCAAGTTGATGCAGAGCAGATTTCATGTAGATAAACTCTGGCTTCAGAGGGACTAAAGTTCTTCCAGAAATGTCTGTGTGTCTGATTGCTTTAAGCAGCATGTAAAAAAAAAAAGAAAACTGCTGACATTTTCTCAAATGACCATTTCTATTGTACCCAAATCAGCTTTTCCAACAAGATAATTTTACTTGCTGTAAAATAGATTATTTAAATTCCTTGAAAATGTGGTCAAGTATAATCATTGAAGTCAAGCTACCTTGAAAATCCAATACCTACAGACACACCAAAACCATAAAATTCTGAACAATGCAGTTAACAAAATCAGACTTAAACCAGAAAAATCAGTTTAAGACTGCAATGATGTGTGTTATTGACATCATCCATTTGAATTTTTTAAAAATTGCTTTGGATCAGTGAATGACATGCTCCTGTGTTTTGTGCAACTAGCTATTTCCATGTCTAGTAAATAAAAATCAAGTTTAGTCAAAGCCTGCCCATTGCCCTTAGAGGGGATGTCACCTGGCTTTAACTGACAATTAGCCCAGAAAGGCAGATGCAGAATAGCTGTAATTATTGCAGCAGGACAAAGGTCGGAAGGGTTGGGGCTTGAGTCCACTCAGAAGGGAATAGGTAAAAATAACTTTTCTCAAAGGGATAGTGATGCAGTGGTGGAAAGCATTGAACAAGGGCTTGCCATTTTTGCCAGGTTTTTTTCTGTTTTGCTGCTTTTATTTTCTTTTCCTTTTATACAGAGGTGCCTTGCCACTTTAGGTAGTAAACGTATTAGTGGGTCGCAGCTCTTAGGGCCCATTTCTATTTTTGCCCTAAAACTGGACCCTGTGTAATACAAGAGTGGTTGCTGGTGGACTTTTATCAATACACAGGCATGCACAATACATACCTAAAGCTTCATTGTTTTAATATGAATATTATAATCTGGAGGTAGACATGCCTCTGGTACATATATCTACAAACCACAGGAGACCTGTCCTTACAAATCACACCCAGTGAACTCCCAAGGTCTTCAAGCAAGCAAATGGAAGGGAAGCAGTTTTTCCTTGACTCCAAGGCACTAGTCACCAGCAAGACCCCACTGGCAATTAGGTTTCCTTGCTGGCCTGGTCTGGGAAATGAGGAGTAATTTGACCCCACTCCGGAGGCTGTCATTAGCCCTGCTATGGTTTTCCTCTTCTAAATGCGTATGCTGAACCTGATCGAAGACAGGGATAATGGCTCTGTGGCAGATGGGGATGTCTTTTGGGCTTATTGCAGGTGCATCCTCATGAGCATTCGTCTGGCAGGGGAAAAATGTGAATCCACAGATCCTCTATGCAAGGTGGTGTCTGCATAAAACCTTGCCAATGAAGAGCTGTAACACAATGCTTTGTGGCTTGGTGTCTGCTCTAAGAGGATTCATGGCAAGGGGGGTGGCTATCAGTCTCCAAGCCCGTAATTGAAATCCCTATGGGCTGTAATGAGCAATCCTCTTCCAGTTGCATTACAGTTGTAATGCTATATATGGGATTTAGCATTTAATTATAAGTCTGGGGTAAAGCTTTAATCCAGTGCTTGTGTTCCTCAAAGGAAACTGGTTTTGAAGTGACAAATTCACACTGTTGGACTGAGAAAGTTGCTTTAATCCTTGATCATTTATACTACTCTTTTTCTTAGTAAGACCAAAAAAAAAAAAAGAATAAAATGAAGCATTAAAAAAAAAAAAAAGAAATGGCAGCTTAGTTGGCGGAGTATTAATTCCCTCCCATTTGTGAAGCTATTGATTAAAAATGCTAAGGTGCCAGTAAAAAGTCAATCCAGCCCTTCCTGGCAAGAGCTGTCAGCAGTGTCTTGAAAAAACAATGGTTTTTTATTTTTGCACTTGGGACTATGCAGAATGGGAGCTAAATGCAGTTGTCAAGCTAAGTGCTTCATTCTCCTTGCTTTAGTCAATTCCACGTACAACCTCTCTACTGGAAGAACAGCTCAGTATTTCTCACCAAATTCTTCCAGAAACTACCTAGATCTCTTCCTGCCTTCAGTCAGTTTTTCTGGGGGGGAACATCAGGACAGAGGCAGGTCTCATCTACACTAAATTCTTATTTACTGGACACTGAAATAATTCACTGCACAAAACAAAGGAATATGTCACCCTGTCACTGATCCAGAGAAATGCTTTCTCTCTCACTCTCCTGCAAGTCTATTTCAGGCTGGCCTGCAACTCACAAAAGTCTCTTGATCCTGAGGTGCCAAGAAGACCAGGAGCAGATTTGGTGCAGGGAAGGACAGGCAGGAACAGTGCAGCAGGTGCTCTCAAACATCAGATGGTGTGTCACAAAGCCTAAATGTGTCTGTTGTCATGTGAAAGATGGCTGCTGGAGGTGGATCATCCAGAAGACGAGTTTGAACCTATGGGGTTTGACTGACCTCCAATAAAGGTGGCAGGGCACACCTGACATCGTGGACCTGCACATGGCTCCTGGCCATCAACAAAAGAACTGTAAACTGTCAAGTGAGATTTGAGTCTTTCTTCCCAATCCTGCATTGGATGTTGCACTTCCACCTTCCTAGTCATGGAGCCTCCAGAGATGTTTTTTTAAAGTTTTAAGATTTTTTTAAAATTAATTTGAAGGTATAATCACTTCTCTGAGTCCTCCTCAGAGGAGGGGACTTACATTGAGAAACATCCTGTATTCTTGGGCCATACCTTAAAGGCATTGCTTGCAACCATGAAGCCCAGGAACTTTCTGTTCTTAAGAATAAATTAATGTTAGAGGTTAATTTCTGAAAAAAATCTGATTTTTTCATGGTGGCCACATCAGCATGTCAAGCAGGCCATGTTTATCTGAGAGGACAACTGAATGACATTTCTGATGGAAGACCTTATGCAGCTGCTCACACTTGCCAGGCCAGAGCTCTTTGGTTATGATTTGAAGTAGAAACCTGCAAAACTTCATTTCTTATAACAGCATCTGACACCACAGAAAGCTAAATTGCTTCTGTATGCATTTGCCTACTGTTCTTTCATCGTGACTATTCAATCTTTATGAAATCACAACATGAAGAAAAAAATCCGATGGAGATGAAAGGAAGAAAGAAACCTATTCCACGGTGTGATAACCCACTTCAATATTCAATATAGAAAAGCAATTGCTGCCCACTCAGAGCAGATGTTCCTTACAGTTCATAAGCACCCATCAAACGTTAGGTCCATGGTCATACATACACTTCCTTACAGCTTTGATCTCTAACGTTACCCAGGTGAGTAATTCCAGATACTTATAATGCAACCTATAAACAGGCACCTGTTGTTATTTGAATTAAAATAGCATGTACAGATGCCAGGTAAAGACTGGGGCTCACCTCTACTAAGGTATATATAAAGTACTTGTACACATACAAAAAAATGGAATTTCAAGAGCTGTGAGCTACAGGGGTTTGTTGGTTTTTTTCCTTCTGTTTCCATAGCAAAATGGACTTCATCTCATATGTCACAGACTCATCCTAAACAAGTTCAGAGGACCTATCTCTGATGAAATATTCAAGTAAAATAAAAGGCCAAAAAACCCCCAAACTCTGCATACAATTTCCCAAAGCACCTGGTTCACACACATCCTGCTGTGCCATCTGAATGTGATTCTCTATTACTGATGGCAAGACAAGTCCTGACTTTAATTATACTGGATATCACATAACATGCATGGGTACCAGCCACTGTATAGTTCCTGACTGAATGAGTACTTATTTACTAAGGTAACAAAAGAGCTGAGCTTTTGTAATTGCTCAAGAGTAGCACTAACCCCAGAGAAGTCCAAAGAACCAAAAGCGCTAATATCTGTGTCTAAATTAGACCTGAGCTCCCAAGTGGACAGATGCTGTCAGGACCACCAAATTTACCTAGAATTCTCACCTATATTATACAAGGCAAGGTGAACTCCCTTAAGCAAAGCAGATGTATTTCATAGACTTGTGCTTTTTCAATTTTTGCAAAAGCAGAACGCTCTGCTATTACGAATACTGTTCAAAGCTGGCTTTTAATGGACGCGTAACTGGACGAAGGCAGCATATTTCAGGCAGTTCTCCATAGGCAACGTGTCATCAAAAAAGATGGATTAACCAGAACATGCATATCTTTGACAGCTTAGAAGGCTTGGTGAATCCAAGCTCTTTTCCCCTCAATCTTGATGGTCTCCAGAATAGATGTGTTTCTAATTTTCTCATCCACCTTTGCAAAATGCCTCCCAAACTCCACTGCAGCTCCTATCCACCAGATGAATTATTGTTGTCCTCCCAATCCAATATCCATCCACTCCCAATCGTCAAACTGATCAAACATCTAAACAACACAAATTATTTCATCTGGGTTTGGTAGCATCAACAGACTATTTTTCTGTCAGATGTCTTAAAAGATATTGTAGAAGGACTGTCATTGTAAGACTGTACCTCTTATCCATACCCCATGTGAGAAAGTTTCCCTGCTGCTGGACAGCAAGAAAGTTTCAGAGATAATTAAACATCTGAGGCCATCCATTATTTTAATGAGTCTGCTGAAGAGCACTGTTCCCTGATAAAAGCACATGGAAGACAGTAGCCCTCATTATCTTCCAAGCAGGAGCAAACTGAAAAAGGAGGGAAAAATCCTTGCACAAAAACCAGAGAGATGTAGACAGCCTCTGATGTCATATTTTAATTCTGTGAAGACAGAGGCAATGGTAATGTTGTCATTTTCCCGGCAATGACAGATGGTGGAGACTCATTTCACTTCAATATTAAAGGTGCAATAGTACCTGAAGCTACAGGCTTTGACAATCTCCATCCATTTGTAAAAGTCACCTTCAAAAAAGAGAAAGTTAGAATAGGGAGCACATGGGCTGACTGTCAGCAGCAAAATTAATTGCCCTTAGTAAGACTGACTCCATCCTCTTTGCTCTGTATTAAAGACACAAGTCCAGCTTCCACTCTGAAAGAACAGAATTTTTGCAAGGAGCTCAGGGAATTGCTCTGAGTTAGGCCAGCACAAGCAGCAGCTCTTTATGGAAAAGGGGCCTAAACCACAGCCAGGCACAACACAGGACAACAGCAATGCTTATCATCCCCAGCTGCCTAGCGAGGCTCCCACAGAGCTTCTGCCACCCAAAACATAAGGCGGGCAAAACTTTGCCAAGAATAACAAAAGTGCCAGCTGTGGCTGTGTAACTTCATATCCCCTCTGCAGAAGAAAAGATAATGGAGGCTGTGAGAAACACATCCTTGGGAAGATACAGAAAGGAGGGAGTCAAGGGAGGAAAACAAAGATGGGAGCAAACAGCAGCATTAGCAGCCTCAAGGAGCTGGAAAGAGTGCAGATGGTGACCAGAAGAAAGGCCCAAGAAATCTGTTAATACATACCATTTAAGCAAGTGGAGTCTGTATAGACCTCTGAAATTATAACACCTCTGGCCTCCCAATACCATCAAACATCTGGCCAGAAGATTAGAGAGATTACTGAAATACACAAAGCTCAATATGAACACATATGGATGCAGTAGAAGCAGTCTGTTAGCAACCAAAATAAATACAGACCATCCTCCCCATATGTTCTGTGCTTGTAGAATCCCCCCGACAGCCCTTCTAAGGTGGTCTTAAATGCTTTGGCAGCCAAGAAGGCTCTCTATCAACCTTGCCTAGTGAGCCTCCAAACATCTTATGCTGCATCCTGAACAAGGCAGATGAGAAGGAACCCAGGGTGAGGGCTGAAGAAGGCTCTTGTTTGGTTGCAGCTGCAATGAAAGAAATTAATAAGCCAGAATTAATAAGCTCAAATGCCTGTTTTGTTTGCAGCAGATCTGCAGTGGAGCTCAACCCAAGAAAGTCCTCAAAATGGTTGCCAGCGTGCCCAGGTTAACTGCTGATTCCTGGCTAGAAGGTTTACTAAGAGCAGTGAGTGGAATCACAAAAAGAACATGTTACAGACGTCAGGAAAGCACTAAATCCATGATTTCCGTATATAATAAACATCATCTAAAGTACAGAGATTATAAAGCAGAGCAGAAAATCCTGACATGCCAAGTTATTTTCAGCTAATCTGCATTAATACGGTAAACCAGCACATTAGCACGTAGGATTAAAGTGGAACCCCAAAGTCAGGCAGTTGGAAATGTTTTGTGCTGAGAGCAAAGATGATTGTTTCCAGCATCAGAACAGCAAACACAGCCCAGCCTACTGAGGTAGCATCCTGTGCTCCCACGTCTTAGGCAACAAAGCCATTTAAAATGGCTTGGCTGCTCTTCTGAGCTGTGTGTTGAGTAAAGTAGGATAAGCACAGAAAATAATTATATGAGCAATCTAGACAGAGAGGCTTGCAAAAAAACTCCTCTGTAGTCTTGGCCTCTCTTATGCATTCCAAAAGCTCTCACAGCGTCCGCATGGTTTGCCTCTAGCCATGTCTAGCTCTAGCACATCTCCATTTTGGCAGCCAAAGAAAAGGGAAAAGACAGGGAAGGGACATGATAAAGGTGGATTAGGAATCAGCACAGTGAGGTCCACCCCTGTTTCCATTTCTAACCAACATGAGCCAGGCACTGAAGTGCCAGAGCACTGCTGAGCACCCTCTTCTCAGCTTGCAAGCTATGCACCAAAGCACCAACGTAGAACAGAAGGCACTCAACACCCCTCCTGCCCCCAACATTTACCCAAAACCACAAGACTTCTGGCAAAATAACTTCCAGCAAGGAACAGGCAAGTCAACAAGCCAAAAATCCTCTGGACTATTGACAGTAGATCCAACTCTTCCTCCTACAAAGTCCCACCTGAAATTTAGTCTCTGTAAACAACATCAACAAAAAAACCCCAAACAAACCATAAACAAAAAAAACCAAGTACTGAAATATTTCTTATGCAAACAAGATCTACAAAATCTGGCAGATCTGATGAGAATGCTCTGCCTGCATGAAACCAGAAAAATCTATCTAATTAATAAATGGTTTCACTATTCAACTGCGCTATTTTGATTTTGCTGCTATCAAGCATTCAGACCATTCAACATCAGTATCTTCATCCATATTCCTAAAGTATACAACGAACTGAACTTATTCCTGCTATAAAGACATGAAAACAAACCTATCACAGACAGTTTTGCCCTCAGACGCTAGAGATTGCAGCCTGAGAAGTTTATGAATCAGCTCTGGGGTTTATAATCACTTTCTGGATTCATCTGTTACCACTTAAGTTTGTACTTTGGGAATGTGCAGATCCCCTTCTGGTCTTTTGGACTCACCTGCTTCTGTGTAAGCTTACAGTATTTATTCTATATGTTGCCTGGAAGGGACATGCATGATGTCAGAGCTTATGCTTTTTGTGGGTTATCTGATAGGCACGCAGGAACTTGGGTCAGTAGCCAATAGATTATTTCATGCAGCCTGGTATACAAAGGAAATACCATTTATATAATGCATTATATTAAGCAGATGTTCCTTTTAATTAAGATATACAGCCTGGCTACAACTCTTATTCCAGATGTGACAATAAATAACTGGTGAAACTAAGTTGGAGGGGAGTTCTGATAAAGATGAGGACCATTTCAATGCGCCTAAATCACATTCTATGTAAAATCTAAAAGCCAGGACATGTGCAAAACTGCAATGTAAACTCTCCTCTTCACTCCAAAATCACTTGTGGAGATTTCATTCCAGCAAGCAAATGAAGTGCTGTTGATTGGATTGGTTTGAGTTGTTTTATTCCTGGGACCGTCAGACGTTTCTTACTCACAGGGAACGCTGAAGCTTTTCCAAACAGCTGGAAGGATTTTGTTACCAGAATATTCCTGTGGCAAGAGTACCTGAAACAAATCTGCTCCTGGCTCTCTATTTGTTTAGGTCTCTTTGCACAGGACAGACTGGTATAACAAAAGAAATAAAAAGATCTCCAGCAGACAGAGGCTGCAAAGGTTTTCTCCTACATATTGCAAAAAAAACCCCACAATAATCCCCAAAAAGCAAACAAAACAACCCCCCCCAAAAAAAAACCAAAAAACCCCAAAAAAACCACAAAAAAACCCAAAACAAAACGAAAATAACCCACTAAAACTAAAATACAACCAAACCAAGAAACCAGTAAAAATTCCTACATGCCTGTGGATGACCCAGCATGGCACAAAGCGTGACACCCTGAGAAAATAAATGGACAGATACAGTAGGCTTTCACTGTGTTCTGGCAAAAATCCTATTCTCGTGCAATTAGGGAGGACCTCAGTGTCATGAGGAGTTTTTGATGTTGTTTTTCTTCAGTGGTGAAGTAAATATGTTTTTCTACAGGGAGATACAAGAAACAGGAACACAGATTTCTCTGAATGCATCCATCCTAATGATTCACCTGCTGTCTATTAGTCACCTAATTTCACAGTTCATAAACTTTAAAGGTTTCAGTTATGAATGGGCCCAGTGGTTCTGGGATAAGAACGTACTCATCTTCCATAAAGAACAGGAAAACTGGTTTATTTGATACTGCTCTCAGCTGGTTTTCATTCTCAAACGCAATATGTCTTAGAAGAGAAGAAACCCCAAGAAATCCCATCAGCCCTAACAATGTTATCCAAATCAGAAAGATTCCTGCTTTATAATCTTGTTTGCTAAGAGACTCAATGTGTCCATTTTCATACACTCTCATGATTTGTGTAAGTTGTATTTTCTTCTAGATAACAGACAAGAGCTGCAGTGTGAGTACCAGACCTAATGTAAAGCTGGATCTTTATGCCACCGTTCCCATCATTATAGAAGTTTTTCCTTCTCTAGAAAATGACTGTATCCTCTGTCTGATACGACAGTTTAGATATCTAGTTACAGGATTTGAGCTACACATTTACAAGATATGTTGCAAGAGCATTGAAACTGGAAAAATTAAATCCTAGCATTATTTGTAGACTGTGATCCATGTCACGGATGAGGTGCCCATGGCAAAAGCCTTTCTGTAACTGCAGAACCAAAAAAATAAAAAAGTCAGAATAAAAACTCATCAAGTTCACTATTCCTGTTTCTCATGAGGTTTCCAGCTCTTCTCTAATCAGTAGCTTTATGCAAGCAATGACTTAAATAGGAAGAGTTAAAAGAAATTTTATTCCAGAAATGCTTTTTAAACCGTGGTAACAGTTCACTGCTAATTTCCCTGGGCACATGAACAAAATTACTTTGAAAACATAAGAATCGGCTGGCAAATGTCAATGGCACAGTAATGGATACATCCTGGAATTTGCCCTATAGGCAGAAATTCACTTGCTGTCACCCCTCAAGCAAAAGCCTGAGTAAGCAGGTGGATTAGTAAGGTAAAGGTCAACATCTGTGTTCTGCTTGGGGATAAACAGGGGGGAAAATGAATGCCCAGATGTCCCCAGACATCTTAGGTGTATTCTTACCTTCAGCCTCATATCAGTTGACATAACTAGGGCTATTAAATACCTGCCTTTGGTTTGCATGACCTGACACCGGTCAAAACATGGCTGGGTGCAGAAAAGCACCAGAGAAACTTTAGCTCACAAAGAAGAAGGAAGAGTCAAACACAGTCTGTTCTGTAAAAGGGGGAGAAGGGCAAGGGAGTGTTAAAACCTGTGGTGGCAAGGAGTAGCCCTGCAAAAGAAGAGTTTGGAGGCTGAAGGAAACTAGTTGTGCTGAGAATCACAACAAATGGAGAGAGTAGAATTTTTTGTTGAATTGATTGGAATAGCAAAGGCCTGAGGTATTTAAGAAAACCAAGTAGGAAGCACAAAGGGCACAGGACCTCCTACGTAGCTCAGTTCCCACTAGCTGGTGCACTGCTGGTGTTTATCCCTCAGATCTGGGACCTTCAAAAGTCTGCTCTTTGGGAAGAGGCTGCCTGATTTAGGGTAAATGGTAAAAATCAGTCTTCCATGAATGAGCCCTGTGTTACCTGATAAGCAAATAGTGGTCCACAGATCTCCAGGCTTTTTGATCCCTATCACTTGAGACACTGCAGTGACATTTTTAGAGATGCACCACTGCAACTTGGAAAGGCAGGCAAATTGAGATTTCTTCTTTCTTTGCTAATGAATGATGAACATGCTTTGCTGAGTACTGTTCAGGAAAAGAAAAATTGCTATTTAGAGGTTTAGTCAAAATGAAAGCCTTCAAAGCAAGCACCCTGATTTTTAAAAACAGCCAACATTTAGTACGGAAGACAAGTCTCATTTTTCTAAATTAAGCATGTTAGGTTGGACTCAAAGTACTATTTTGATTTTTGAGAAACATTGGAAATTCAATGGAAGATCTATTTCCAGTCCACCAATAGGTGAGCTCTGCTCATCTTCATAGATGGGCTAAGTCATTTAGCACTGAGATGGAAAACAAATTTTTTCAGAGTTGAGCCCTCAAAGGTTAAAGGAGATGGAGCATTTCAGTAATGTCGCAAGTGGTTTCTTGAAAACACGTGCAAAAATATCAGAATAGATGTCATTTCCAAGAAGAAAATAAACTATAGGAAAAAACACAAATTGACAAGTGTCATTATTCTTTCCTTGACCAGTCCTTGGTATCTCTCAATTGTCCTACTTTTTCTTTTTTTAAAGGATGTTGCCATAGTGATATTACAGAACCTGCAAGACTGCCCCAGCTATTCATCATCAGAGATTAAAATATATTATGAAATGGGTTTTAATATATTATAAATTATACATACTGCAATACCAAATTCTATTATAAAACAGGCTTTAAATAACATATTGTGGAACAAGAGTAGCTGTCCTGAGTTCAGGTGGAAGATTGCTTTATATTATAAATTTTATATTTCAGTCTCACTAATGGCCCTGAAAAGAAGTCACCCACTATGAAATTTTATCTACAGGCTTTCATTCGTTCCACGATCCTTCCAAGCAGCTGAGTCTGGAGAGAAAGACAAGGATAGATTCTGTGCCACTGCCTGGGCACCCAGTGTCATTGAACATGCTGTAGTGGAGCCAACAGAGACAAGAAGGGAGCTATGGAAGAGCTTTACTTTTTTGGACAGCAGCTAGAGGCTAGGAGTGGTGCCACAGGGCACCATTATTGGAACTAGAGGCTTATTTTAGACTGAATTGAGCCAAAGAAATGTATTTTACTTTACTCCAGGGAAAGTGAGGCTAGAAAAAAAACAACCAGATTTGCTTTTAAAATGGGCCTTGCCACAGCATTTCTGTTCCCTATGTTTAGGAGGGACCTGGAGAGGCACAAGGAAAGAAGTATTAAATTCCCTCATAATTTTCCTTTCATCTCATATAGCAGTACATATGTTAACTACAAAATCAGCTTTACTTTCTGAGCTGGAGAGCCTGACGAGGAAGATCTCTTCAATTCCAGATCCCATCCAGAAACCACGCAATCCTAAAGCACTGGGAGCTCCTGCTATGCGCTAAAAGCAGGAGCCCCCTGGGTCACCCTGAAGGCAGTCGGTGTTACAGCGTCCCAGCAGTCCTGCTCCCTGCTGGGAGTATCAGCTCCTCCGAAGGGATTTTATCCCTATGAGCAACGGGAAGAGCAAAGAGGTATGGCAGCAAGATAGCCTCCCCCAAGTCCCATAGCGGCAGGCTGTGCTTGCAACGACGGCAAAGACTTTGGCTTGCGCGGCGGCGCCAAATGGCTCTCTGGCCGCGGTTCGCACGCCGCCGGCACGACGCTGGGACACGGGCGCTGCAGCGCGCCCCTGCCGCCCCAGACACAGCCTGCGGGCTCTGAGGGAGCCGCCTCCCGCTGCCTTTCAGAGCGCTATCCAGCTGCTTGCACGGCTGCAGAGCCAACACACCTCAGCGCTACCACAGAGCAAGTGATCCAACAAACAACAGTAATTCTTAGGGAGAAACAGTTCCCTTCGTTAAGCACTGACATTGAAGTGCCTAGCCAATTTTATACCCACTTTACCTTAATATTTTGAGCTTAAAAGTTACGGCTTGCAAGAGTTTGTGTTGTTACACTGGCATGATCCCAGAAAACACAAACAGCGACCCAACAGTCTTATCAGTTCAGTATCAGCTCCAAGTTTTTCATCGACAGCCAACTTTTCTGGGTGCTCCTCAGTGAATGGGTGCTTAGTGATCACTTAGCACACATGTAAGTGCTTGGTGCCGGGGGATTTATGCCATTCTTCCACAAGCCATGTCAAATGCAGTTTTCCTGATTGCACTTCAGGACCATGGATTTGAAATTGGCAAGCAATTAGGGCAAGAATGCTAAATGGATTGTTGTCAAGCAAGTCACAATTATTAAGACTATTGTTATCTGTTACCCTGAGACATTAGAAGCAGAGTGCTTCACTAGATCCAAACAGTAACTTCTTTTCCCCAGTATCTTATATACAGATAGCTCACATGACTATGGAGCTACACCAAACTCTGCATAAATCCCTGTGGCATTTACTGTCTTTCCAAGGAACAGACAAGTTGGTTTTTTTCCCCTAACTTGCTACAGGAGCAACACATTTCATTAACCTGGCTTTTATTCATGCCAACTCAAAAGGTCAGAATCTGTAGCCTCAAAAGTGTCCTCATTTTAACAATGAGGTTTTCCTGCTGATGAGCATCAGGCACTGCTGAAACCTCAAAAAATAAACATTATGCTCATAGGTCCCTTAAGTATGGTAAACTATCCATTTATCTTGCAGCTGCCAAGCACACAGTCTTCTAATTGCTGTTACAGATACACTACTGTAGATCTAAGCTTTACCAACCCTTGTCTTGAGATTTAATCACACATCTTGTGTGTAAGTCACACAAGAGCCAAACATTATTTGGACTCATCCTAAGTCTCTTCAGAAATACAGGTATTTGATTTGTGTCATCTACAGGTTGTTTATGCCCATATCAGAAACCCATCCTAAATAAACTCTGAGCCTGAGGCTTTTATGCTCCTACACGATTCAAAGGTTCAAATAGACAATGACATCCCATTCAGAAGATCACACAGAGTCAGCAGTCAATCAATTTGCTTGCTTCCTTGCCCTGCCTCATGAGTTAAATCTCATGCTTGCTTCTTTAGACTACGTGGCATTGCACTTCAGCCTTTGTTGCCTGAAGAGGTGTAAATAAAAATATAAACTTCAAAGGAGATTAGTCTACTTCTGGATAAACAATAATTCAAGAGATTTCTCCCTAAACTGTGTTACAATTCAAGCTATTCAGCAGTATTAACAGGGTCCGCATTCCACAAGCATCATTTTCAGCATCTTTCATGTGCTCAAAGTAACAAAAATTGTCTGGTTGACATCCAGCTTCTACAGACACCCAGAAGCAGATTCCTAATTAATACAGGAATTAGCAATTAGAGCGTCCTCAAATATGAATACCAGTTTAGAAGGCCCAAATTTAGGGGCATCTATGATAAGGATCTCTTAGTGTGCTGATTCAGGCAGCCAAAAATAATGAGTTAACATTGAAAACTCAAGCTTATTCTATCAGTACTATCCAATGAAGGGATAATTCTATCCACCATTTTCCCTAGTTCTCTCCAGCTAAACTAAAAATCCCCTTTCCATTGAATCAGAAGTCTTCTGAAAAATGAGGAAAAATAAAGACAAAGATGAATCAGCATTTTTTGATCAACAAATTTCTCTGACACAAATAGAACACTAACTTGAACCAATACAGATGAGATAAACCCTCAGTCAGAAGAACCATCTCTCTGGGAAGTCTGGGATGAGCTACTTGACATGTTGGCTTGATCACTATTTCATGCACACTAAATAAATCCACCTGAGCCTGATGATATTTAAGTTAAAGTAAGGACCATTTAAATTGCAAACCGATTCTAGTCAAGCATGTATCTTTGAAAAATCTGAGATATTTAGCCAGAAAAGTGATGAAGTGAGCAATAATTTATGGAGATATATAGTTGACCAGTCTTCCAAAAGAATGTTCTGATTGTGTTTGAACACTTTGAGACATATGTGAATGAAGCCATTATTTTTTCAAGAGAAAGAAAGAAATCATAGTGGGAAAACCCCCCAAGGATCATGAACACGTGCTGCTTGGCTTACAGACATCATCTCATCTGACTACACAAAGGTGCAGCTTGGGCAGCATGCTTGTGCTGTCCCAGGCTGTGATGATGGCAGGATGCAGCCTCACCACCTCCTGCACGTTCAAGCTCGCAGGTCAGCTGCGGTCATCTCCGCGGCAAGTTAAGTGATTACAGAGACAAACCTGCAAAGCCGTGAATTAACCCAATAGCTGTTGCAGTCACAATGCACTAGGCTTGCTTCAGGTGCTTTGCATGTACGGCCAGCTGCAGCCTGACTGCTTAGTGTGGCTGGGGAAGGCACCCAAGAGTGGCTGCATGCTCGGAAACACGTGACAGAGTTCGGAGATGAGTGTGAGGGATGCCAGACAATGGTGACTGGGTGTGATAGTGTCCCAAAATACTGATATGTGAGGAGAAGAATGTGGCTTACACCAAGCTGCCCCACTTCAGACACACACCTCTGCCCACTGCTCCTTGCTGTACTAAGGGTATTTAATGCAGAAGGGTCCTTTCACACTGCTAGGTGCTCATTTTCAGCTTCTTTCATGCAAGCCCCAAGCCCAAAATGGTTGCACAGAGACTGGCACCACATAATGCGAAAAGAAAACCTGGTAATGACTATGAGAAACTTTTACTCTCACCTTAAGGCTGTCTCATCTTGCCAAGGAGAGATGAAATGACAGACAGGTGGAGGACAGAGCTTTTCTCTCTCTGATTTTAGTTCTTTTAATGAAAATTCCCATAATGTATTTGGGTCCAAGAAAGGGGAGGAAAACAGACTTCCTTTTTCCCTTAGCTATGATTCTAGAAAGGGTTGAATAATATTAATCTATAACTTTTGCAAAGGATCAGCTTCAGGCAGAGAGCAAAATCTGAAAATCACAGGACCACAGGAAGCCAGCTCTCAGTTTGAAGTCTCCTGCAATGTCAAACACTAAGATAAATAACACCTCACAGCACTGCTGAAGTTACTGCAATGATGTGTACCCTCCCTCATTGAGGTCCACTACCTGGGGAAAGCATTCTGAAGAATTCAATATCCTTTTCTCCATCTCTTCAGGTGCTGCTGGTACCCTTCTACTGCCACTCCTCCATTGCAGCATAGAAGAAATTGCAACACAGATGAGCCCCAAGCCTTGCTGAAAGCCTCTGTGGGCACTGCAAGGCCAGAGAGCTCGGGTAAATGGAGCTCTAAACTGTACAAACAGCCCTAACAGCTACTTTTACATCCTTCAGTTCCAGCTTGCCCCTGTGCAAGCAGCCAACGTGTCTCACCTGACTGACCAAACAGAGCACCTGAACAGAGAGAAGGCTGTGTATGTGCGGAGCACGCGCGGTCAGCGGTGCAGGCACCGACTTCATCAAGACCCAGAAGTAAGAGCAGCAGGAGTGAAAACACGACTTGCTGCTCCATGCAGTGTTATTCTGTAACCTCCAAACTGCATTACTATGGAAATGAGACAGGCATCTCTGAAAGACTGAAAAATTCCAGGAGTTTGTGAGTTGTTAGAATATCTGTTGACTTTTTTTTTAAAGGCTGTTTTAGAATCACATCACAACATGTGATGAACTGACCACAGCTCTCATTCCCGTTCCTTTGTGCCAGTGCAGGCAGAAGGTAGAGAAAACCAGGAGAGAAGTTGAGACCAGGAAGAAGGGACGGGTGAGGGGAAGCTGTTTTAAGGTTTAATTTTTATTTCTCTACATCCTACTTTGGTTTGACTGGTGATAAATTTAATAAATTTTCCCCACATCAAACCTGTTTTGCCCATGATAGTACTTGTTGAGCAATCTCTTCCTCAACCTTATCTCAACCCAGGAGCCTTTCAAGGTATTTTCTCTTCCCTGTCCAGCTGACAAGAGGAGGGATAGAGCAGCTTTGTTGGGCACCTGGCATCCAGCCAGGGCCAGCCCACCCACACATTATTCGTCTAACATGTACATTTGCATCTCAAGAATGTCAAATGAGGATTAATACTTTTAAGTCATTTTCCTTCTCAAAAGAAAAGATGAGCTTCAAAACTGTCTTTACATCTAAGGCATGTACTAATCTTTCCAGCACACAAAATTTGCTAATTACTTACTAACTTCTCACATTGCTATAGAATTTCACTGAAAGCAAAAGTTTTTTTGAGTGAAACATGCCTGAAATATTAAGTGACTTAGGACAGAATATACAAGATGATCAAAAACATTTTCTTAGTAGGTATTTCTATTTTGAAGAGGAGATTCTGAAATATTCCATATGATTAGTCTGGTTTAATTTGATTTGTTTGGAAATTTGATGGTGAAAGAAAAATCCTAGTGAAGTCTAACCAAATAATTAATTTCTCTTTTAATTTAAATATTCAAAACAGCATTGAAATTACAGAATCAAAAAAATGCCACAGAGCTTCAAAGTCAAATCATTCATCTCCTGCTTCTATCAGATCCTTTCACACTGGCAGCATTGCATTGTGTAGAGAAAAAAAAAAGAAAAACAGAGAAAGAAGAAATCTCAAATCAATATTAATTTTGCTATGGGGCGCTCAGTGGACAGCAGCTGGGCACCACTGCTATCAGCAGCAGGTAAACATCACAAAGGACAGTCATTGCCTCAACATCTTTATATTCAGGACAGCTAAGGCATCCAGAAAATGACAGGAAAGGCTGTAAATACATATGCAGAAAAGTCTAGGAGATTTTCCTGGCTCTCAGTTCAGTCCACGTGCTCAGGTTTCCCCAGGGACAGAGTAGAGGAAAGCAGAAGGCCACTTCCACAGAGTTCAGCTGGTACTAAAGAAAAGCCAATTTTCTGAGGACCAGCACTTCAGTGATGGAAATGAGCAATTTGAGTTTGTCTTGGAAGAAGAGTAAACAAATTTTTTTACCCATATGGTAACCAAACAGCAGCTGTAGAGATTTCCCTGATCTCAGACTAATTTTTGGAGAATGCTGTGTGTTCTCTAGAGGGGAAAAACACGTGATGATTTCTCTCACTGTTTTTCATCAAAGAACCAAATTTCACTCGCAGTCCTAGCTTATGGAGTGAAAACTGAAACCTCAATCCAGAAGTAGGGCTCGTGAAGCACACTCTAAAGCACTTTGCCAATATGTTACTCCCTACATCAGAACTGTAAAACTGTGTCAGGACTAACACAGTGGGAACCGTCTCTTGATTTTCTAGCAACAAAACAGACAAGAGGCAGCGTTAAAGTGCTTACATTGCAGCCTATGTTACAACCTGCCCAAAAGGCACACAGCATAAGTTCCTCTCCATGTCATTTCACGTCACTCCTTTAAAAAAGTTCAATTTCTTTATTGAGATCACAGATAATGTAACTATTTAAAGACATGAGTCAAATTACTCCAACCTCTGTTCAAAAAATAAGGTTTTTGTTCTATCATATGTATTCAGTGAATGACAGCCATAGCAGGAGAATGTGGCCTTTGCAATGCCCTATGATGTCGCCATCAGGATAATTGCAACAGATGTGGAAGAAACATGGACTATTGGCTGAGTAACTCCCAAAAGTAAGGATTACAGCAGTAGAGCAAGCTATTTTCCCAGACACTGTTAAGCATTCAAATTCCCAGTGTCCCATTGTTTATAGCAAAGAGAATAACAAGAAGAAAAGTGACATGAACACAAATCTGTCCTGGTGACTGTGATTGTCAATGAACTGGTGAAGGATAGCCCTGAAAACGGATCTATGAAGAGATCACAAAACTAATTCCTTTTGTGATATAATCCTGGCTCTAAGATAGGTTAGTGTATTAGCATTTCTACTGTATGTCTCTAATGTTACCGTTCTAATTCAGTACGCAACTAGGGAGATATATCTCTGAATACATCCTGCATAAATAGCATGCATTGTTATGATTTTCTTAATAAACCGTGGAAAATTAACATAGGCATTGATAGCAGCTTCATGTCCTAACTCAAATGCAATTTATTGTTTTGTGGGATATAATGCTATACAGACAAGTTATGATATTACACTAATTTTTGTAGACAGCCTTGAGACAGTTGACAAACTAGAAATGTAATGTGCTGTCTGATCCTGTCCCTTCCCAATGCAGCTTTTCAACATGAAATATAGCAGGGCTGACACTGCACCAACAAAGGACATTTTTAGCTGAAGAAGCAGGGTGGAATATGGCAATTTGCCTTTGAATTGCTGCAGCTGCAGGGTGGTGAGTTTGGGAGGTAGGGGACAAGAGCAACGATGCAAGCTGCTCCCTGCCTCCTGGGGAAATACCTCTCAGGCCCTGACAGAAGGGACAGACAAAGTGGCAAGACAGATCATGTTTCTGTTTTATGCACTTACAGCAGCTCTTTTCTCCACTCAATCCCCTGGTATAGCAGGAAATTACTGCTCCTCCTAATTTTACATGTGAAAAGTAGAGGAATGTTTTTTGCTGATTCCAAAACACAATGCCAAGAAATCTGCTGAGCTCCCAGGCAGGTCTGCCCCATGGCTGGGTATTCCAAAATAGCAGGACTCTGATACAAGAAAGAATACCTTGCAGCAGAGGACACTGAAAGTAAGAGCCTGGGATTGGGGCCAGCTCATTAACACCCTGCAGCACCATTTTACTTATCCCACAGTTTTCCCACTTTGACAGTGCCAAAGAATGAAACAGGACACATCCTGGTATTACCATACAAATCCATGGTGCCTTGAACACTGCAAGTAGAATCCATCTCACTTGCCAAAAAATTACAGTAGATCTGGACCAGGTATGAAGAAGGGAAGACAAAATAGTTAAGGGAATGACATTGCTTTTATGTAGAGAGGGATGTAAAACGAATAGTACTCCAGCATGGAAAATATGGTAAAGCCTATAACAGTCACAAACAGCATGGCAGAGCATAGGGAATGACTGCTCATAATTTTCTGATACAAAAACTCAAGGTTACAAAATGAAATAAAAAAACCCATTAACCTCAAGAGCAGACCAAGAGAGATACTTTTTCACAAGATGTATGGTTGAGCTGTGCAGCTGAGCCATGGGATACTATAAATGCCGAAATCTTTCTGGGAATTTGGGAAATTAATGAATAAATTTCATTATTTCAAAGTTAGGAAGGACAGCAATGCTACTTGTGGCTTAGGAGACCCCTCAGCTACCAACCAGCAGAAGGTGAGGAGTTCCATGCACCCAAGCACCCTACCTGCCCCAGTGTGACCCACACAGCTGCTGTGCTCTGGTGAGGGGTGCTTCTCTGCCACCGCACTGGGCAATATTCAGCTCTCTGCACATTCCTGAGCCTCAGCTCACATGGAAAACGGACAGCTTCCCTACAGGGCTGTAAAAAGTCACCATCTTGCTGTGTGCGAACCATTTGCACGTGGAACAGCAAAGCTCAGCTCAAGGGCAGCGCTGAGATGTCAGCAGTTGTTGTGCAGTGTAAATCACAGCACAGAGGATGCCTCCATCCCCCCAAAAGAGAAATGACAGATGTCCAGCCCTACCTCAAAGAAGATTCACCTATCATGAAATAACACCTCTTGGCATTTGTCAATAGGGGCTCAGGAGCACAGCGATGGAAACAGGGAACATATTTTGGGAAGCAGCAGCCTTTGCCCTCTAAGCAGAAGATAACTGCAGTCATGCTGCTCATTTGCCTCCCTTCTTTGAGGCTGAGCCCATGTCCTCAGAAAGGGATGGTAGGGCAAGCTATAGCAAGGACAGGCATCCCCAACATCTTTCTTTTCTGGTACCCCTGACCAGTCCGAAGAAGAAAGCACCTCACTGCAGGGCAGCCCCAGACAAGGGGAAAGGCTCAGAGCAGAGCCTGGATTTGTATGAATCACACGTTTATACAGCTGCATCCTTTGCACCCTTTCTGTCTGTAAATTCCCAATCTCAGGAGCTGCAGCACTGGAGGGATTTGTCATTAAGTGTAGGGTGCAGGGCCACTGTAATATTTCCTTTCAGGACAGCAGTGCTTTCAACATATTTTCCCTCTGCACAGATACATAGCTCTTTTGACTGCAATAATTGTTACTTTTACAAAAGAAAAGTGAGCACACAGAAAATACTGAGATCATCTTGGAGAATGCACATCTGCTATCTCTGTCTACAGCAAAGAACTTACAGGAAAAACCCCACAGCCTTCTTAGAATGCCACTAGGTTGTACTGGAAATAGATCAGGGGTAGCAGCATCTCTCAAGCAGTACCCTGTGTAGAGTACCCAAAATAAATAAAGAGGAGAAGGGGGGCAAGATGAGTGGTACTGATGACCTGGCATTCTTCTGGGATACTGGAGCATGGTATATTGCCCAAGTTATTAATTATTTCAGAGCCAGGACACTATAAGACAAAATAGATATTTTTGTGTCTACATGCTTGGTCTTCTGTATATATCAGTGAGCTTAACTTAGAAAAACTCAGAGCAATGTGTTGTAACACAGATGTCAGCCTTTAGCTGTCTGCAGTATGTGCATTGAGTAGCCCCTTCCATGTGATGCTGCTGGCTCTGCTCTGCTGCAACCTGATGACTGTTCTTCTCCAGGATGGAGAGCTTCCAATCCAAAAGGTTCACTGCTGAGCACTATAGAGGTTCTCTCCATGTGGGACACTGGCAGTGCAGTTGCAGACTGATATTTCCTTTTACCAGGTATTGTGAAGAAATGCAGAAAGGATCTCTCTACTACAGCAAACCCACTGCATTTGGGTAGCGCAGGTCTGGCTTTGTGGAGCCAAACTCTAGCAACAGCTGGCTGTGAAGCACAGCAGCAAGTCCAGATTTCCTCCCTTCCCTGCACAGAGGTGCAGCTGCCAAAGAATTAATCTGCACTTGTTATTGCTTTCTTTGACCAAATGCTGTGCAACCATACTGCACAGAATTTAAGTCAGCAGGGCAGGGTTGATCTTTGCCAATACTATGGCAGGTTTGATTTATTTTCAACTATAACACACACTCAGACCGTGGCTTCTGGCAGCTTGGTTTATTTCCAGATCAATGAGAAATCGTTGTGGAGAAGCAGACTTGGGGAGTAGATGTCATTTGCCCTCAGGGATGGGAAGTCTGGATTATTCAGATTATTCACACGCAGACCACTCTGAGTTGTGTTAGGAGTGCAGGGGATGAGTTTTAGGGAAACTTCCTGAATTAATGCAGAAGCTGAGTCTGTTGCAGGGGTTTACGCAGATGGATCTCCCCCTCCCTGAGGATGGAACAGATAGCACCACACAGCTCAGAGTCCTACCTGGATATACAAGTGCCACCAGATAATGACATTTAGCTTAGACAATGAAAAGAAGCATTCTCTTCTGTTTCTACTGTGCTTCATCGAGATCCTTTCTGAAAGCATTATCAAGACCAGTGGCTTAAATTTGCTTTCAAGGGCCAACAGAGTGCACAGTTCAGTGGAGTTTGTGAAGCTGACTGTGAAAGAATTGAGGGTTATACAAAACTGACACTCAGGATTTCTCAGGTGAACTGATTTAATAATAAGTGTATCATTCAAAGCTCCTGGATTTTCCATTGCCCTACAAGCTCCAAATTTGAAGAGAAAAAGATATGGTAGCAGACACGTAGGCAAAAGTAAATCTGTATTTCTGCATTGTGGAACACTCCTGTAATTTCAGCGCTCTATTTGTATTCAGAAGAAAGTATTGAGTGTTGAGGCTTGGAATATAGTATGAGCAAAAAGTCCACAATGTTTCATTTGGGGCTGAAACATTTAATCCAACTTCTAAGTGCTTATTTGCCAGCAAGAAAAAAATTAAAAATGCAGGCAAGAAAAAATGTCTAAATAGAAAAGCATATCCTAAACTAAACAGCACTTTAAAAAAAAAAAATTACTTGCTAGAAATCTGTTAAGGGAAGATTTTTCTTTGGACAAATAAGTGGAAAAATAAGCTTCTCAGATAGCTTTTTGAAAATCAATTTTAAATAAACATTATGAAACCACAAGTGGCATGATAAACATGCATGCCATGTTTCTTCACCCAGCTGCAGCTAGGAAACCAAGCAATAAATACTATTTATTTATATTAATAGTATGCTTAGTGAAAGTATTACAATATTTCCTAAGCTTAAAATCATCCATGAATGTATTTTATCATGAGGCTCAGCATTTTTATAGTAATTTACAACTTTAAAAGGGTAAACTCTATTGCTCTCTGTCAAACCAACAACTGGGTAAGTGCAGAATGTTACCACATGAAGCATGGTGAAATTTATTGCTGCAGTCATTAGTACATATTGGTTTTGTTTATAACAACCCAAGGGGAATACTAAACTGATTACGCCTGTGCTGGGCTCTCTCTCACTCTGACACGACACAGGCATGCCCATGCCACGTTGCAAACCACCAGTACTGCTCCCTTTCCTCTGAGGACAAAAGGTTTTCGAGATATCAGCATCACTCCTTTGGTCGGCACATCCTGCTTGGTTCCATTTTGTGGCTACCACACGTCCAGCTTCATTTTGAAGAATTTGCTCTCAGACTGCCTAGGCTGCACAAATACTGACTCGTTATTCGTCAGCATGTGATTAAATTGTATCAACTCCTTGTTAAGTCTGATTTTCCCATTCTGGGTAATTTCACTGTGTTAAAAGCCCAATGTTTAGCCTTGAATCAAAGGTACTAAGAGAACAATTCACTAAGGACTTCTGCTACAGTTATTTCATTATTTCTACAAAACACCAGTAAAAATACTTTTGCTCAGGAAAATATGCAGCAAAATGTGGTTTTGTTGGTTTAGTTTTTGTGGTCAAGTAGCATTTTAGATGAATGGTGATTTAATTTTTAACTCATCAAAAATGTGACATTTCATACTTGTGTAGAAAAACTCAGTATGAAATTTGATTTAAAGAATCAGAAAGTTGCATTTCAATATTTAATTGAAAAGTATTCAATTATTTTCAATCTGCAATTAGGACGAAAGATATGCTGAAATAGAATTTCCTCTATTCGCAGCATTTTAAACATTGGTGGTAGCTCAGAAATTTCCCCTAATTGACAAGAAAAGACTGATACTGTTATTTCATTTCTTTCTTCCTACCATTTTTACTTAAAAGGTAGTTTTTTAATTGAACAGAAAAGCAATTTCAATATCAATCACAAGTTCAGGGAATGGAGCATTATGGCAAAAAAAAAAAAAAAGCTGATTTAGCATGCAAGAAAGAGGAAAATTACCATGCTTGAGACTGCAGGGCCAACCTAGAAATCACCTTCCTCCAGCCAAGCTCAGCAGTTGGGAGGCTACAGATGTGCTTCTCAAGCTTTGGAGTCGCAATGAAAGCGTCTCAAGGGGCGCATTTTGCTTTTTCATCCCCTTGATGCCAGAAGAACAGTGTAACACAGCCCAGTCCACAGATGCACCACCCTGCTAGTGGGGTAAAGAAGGGAGTAAGCACTGGAGAGCTATTGGCTCCAGGTGGCAAAGCAAAAGTCATTAGCCACGCCAAACAGCACAAGCCCAAAGAGGAGAAAACACCTCCAGAAAGTAAACCTTTTATATTTGAGGTCATTACATTCTCACAGCTAAAAGAACACTTCTTGTGCTTGGTTCCCTCCCTCCTTTTGGCCTGCCCCATGTGAATTTCCCATCAGACTTGTGTTGCAATTCTCTCCTTTCACATATAGAAAACAGCTTATCAAAGTGGCCAACAGTTGCTTGCAATCACTATTTCATGGTGGGTGGCCTTCATGTGAAAAACCACCTCTGCCTCAAGCCCCCTCAAGGTACTTGTCTTACTCTGCTCTAAGCACTCCTTTTATTTCACTAAGTGCAAAGAGCACATAATAATGTGTTCAGTTGTTCAATCTCTCATGCATCCCCACACTGTGGATATAGCAAGAGTTCATTAGAGGCCACTAGCGCAAGAGAACACAGAAAAAAAAATAAAACAGAGCAACTGCAGAATCACTTTTTATAGACTGCCTCTTCCCAGTGCTCCTGTGTGCACAGAATTGGTACTCACCACATTTCTCTTGCAGCAGGCATAAGGAGACAAGTCACACCAGCAGCCCAGGACGCTGCCTTTGGGCAGTTTGCCTCTCATTCCCTCACAACTTGCTTATCTCACTACACAGAGCTATTTCTTACACACTTCTGTGGGGGTCACAGTAACCTCAACTCACAAGGCAGAAACTCATTTTACACAACCTTAGAAAGCTGAAAAAAACTCCCCACTGGCAGACAGAAGCTGCAATTTCGCTCTATTTTTTCCCTTTTTATCAGGGTTTCTTTTCCCCTCATTGTGCTGCAGCACAAGCAAGGACTAGATCCAACAGCTTCTAACAGGAAGAGTGCAACAACCACAGCACAATGTCTGCAGGGATCTAACCTGGCACCCACATAGAAGTAATTATGTCCCTTTGAATATGCCCTCCAGTGAGGATCAGCTAGCACACCAATGAACTTTCTCCCTCTCATTTTTCACCATAGTTGAGCATTTTCCTGTACACTCCCAGGGAGCATCATACAGCAAGGAAACACAGCATTCAGAGTTGCAGGTACGAGAGGGTGGGCATCTGCTGGTGAAGCAAGCAATCATTTTAAGCCCTGCTTTTAAAGTCAGGCTAATCTGTGTCCCCTGCTTCACACACAATCTCTTTTATTAGAGGTGCTCAGGACAGGCCATTTACACTGCAACGCTTTAGATTAGGGCACACACCTTCCCACAGACCATACTTTCCCAGAGATTAACCAGCATCCTCAAGGGAATAACAAACATAGCAACCTAGGAAGTTATTTGACTCAGTAGATTTGTGACAGGATGTATAGGGCTGCATTGTGCCCCTCTGCTCAGAAAGTAGCCATGTAAAATCAGGTTATTTATCACTCAGGTGATTTTAATTTTCCATCCGTCTTCCCAGATGTATTCCATTTGTTTGTGTGTGTTGTTGTTGCTTGCCTATTTTTTTTTTTGGTTGTTGATGTTTTGTTTTCCCTCATTTGTTGTCATTCTTCCCTTATGTGCAGCAGCCGACTGCTGGACATTCAAAATCCCTCATGAAGTCACTAAGTAATGTCACCACTTACTGTTTTCCACCTGCAGTCCCATCATCACTAATTACAGCTTCCATAAATTAGTTCATTGGTGACATCTAAATGAAGCCATTTACAAATTGCAGCAATGCCGAGCAGCCCAGCTCCCTGGTACCGGTAATGACTGCATACAAACTTCATCAGGCAGCACAGGGGGACGATGTGCTTCATGTGCTGTTCTTGCTGTCCAGCCATGACAGCACAGATTTAATTTTATCTCCTCCATATAGGATTTGCCTGTGCTGCTCAAAGCAGAGAATGCATGCTTATCCTGCCAGTGCTCCCTGCACTTACAAACCAAGGGAAGAGGGGAAAAGCATCCTGGAATTGGGGAGCTTCAGTTTTTTGATAAAGCATTTACCCTCCCTGTTCATAAGCACAGAAACTGGGGTGTTACCAGCCTTGCTTATACACAATGCTCCCCGTTACAACATCAAAATGCCTTAAAGGAAAAAGTTACAACTCAGGATAAAAATTACCATCCTGTGATTAGAAAGAACAACAGGCAGAGAAAAACTATTTGTAGTCACCCTGTGAGACTTGCCACAAAACTGAGTGTCTTTGGGGGCTTCAATCACTGCAGACTTCTTTAAGCGGCCATCAAGGTGCAAGAAGAGGTTAAGAGGTTCAAGTTGCCAAACAAATTGTATCCAGACACATTTCAAAGCACTTCCCTCTATGACCCACTCAATAAAGTCACTGTATTCCCCAGCACTCCGTACATGACACATGCAAGAGAGGCACCCACCCTGCACCATTTTGGGGCAAACATGCTCAGGTCACTCAACCCACTCTACTTCTGAGCAGCAACAGCCAGTGCCAGCTGCACAGCTTGGGGAACAGAACTACCTGGCATCCCAAAGGCCAGTTTACGTTCAGCAGCCATTTGGGGAAGTTTTGCCCCAAGACACCTGATAATCTGTCTAGACTCTGCTGCAGAACTGCCAACTTGCATTGCTGCTGGTGGGGCACCTGGGACCAGGGAGTCCTTGCATTCGGGTTGCAGAAGCCTCCAATATCATATTCCCTGCCCGCAATTCACATGAAATGAAACCATGCCTTACATTGCAAGGCTGGCAAGCACAAAACAATCCACTGCAGTTTTTCTGCTGAAAGCCACTGTTAATTTGATAAGCATTTGCTGCTTTAAACCCATCCTCCACAAAACACAAAACAGAATAATCAGCAGGTTGTTCTTCTAGAAAAACCCACACCACACACCTTCAGTGAAACTGTGGTATAAAGAACAAGAAAAGAAAATTTTAAAAAACACTAGTTTTGCCATGGATGCTGTTCCAAGCATTTGAAGTAAGGTGCTTTTTGAAAACCACCCTTCCAAGCACATTGATTGTTTCTTGCTTGCAGAAAATCCCAAGTTAGGGCTCCCATTGATTTATGTCACTTTTAAAAGCCTAGTTCTCTTGAGTTATTCCACTATATTTCAAGCCAAGCAATTAATTCTTGTTTTTTTAAAAAAAACTTTCCAGCGCATGAAAACTTTTTGGTGCAACACACAGCATTATAGAAATGAGTCTCTCAGAAAAATGCTAAGCATTCATATGCCAACATATTTCACAGATTGAACTGCTCTGATATTAGCAGCCTTTGTAGCACATGTGCGCATAATTACGACACGTCTGGAACATTTTGTCACTTCAGCGGTGTTTGGATGTCTAGCACAAAAGACTTGCTGGCAGTCAGTTTGAAACATATCCTATTCACCTGTCCCATAAGCACTTTGGCTGTAGAGATAGCCCACATAAGAGGCAGTTGTTTGATCACACAGATACAGGAACATGTAATTCTTCCCCATTCAGTTAAAACTTCATAGAAAAGAAGAATTAAGGCAATATATTTTAGCAGCTGAAATAGGGATGCTTGCATGTGCTGGTAGCCTGGAGAAAACCTGCAGATCTCTGTAATGGTTTGGCTGCCATTCTCCCCATCACCATCTGCAAAAATTTTCCCTACTAAACATCCCAGTCTGTATCTTTATTTAAATATTACATGGAGCTTTTTCCACCTCTGCAATCTGTGCTTAAATCACCACCAGCAGCACAAAGTAGAAGTACTCTCACCTTGTCCAAAAGCAGTCCTTAACTTTTTTTTTGCCAGGCACATACTTCACAAGAGGTCAATTATGAGGACTTGGACATAAAAGACAGCAGCATACTTAGTCAGAGTGGCCCAGACTGGACTGGCACAAAGAAAACAATGTTTTTCTGATGAGGATTCAGTCCAGCCGTGCCATATGCTGCAGGTTTGCTCAGGATGCCGGAGAATTTTTTTTTGTGCTCTCTTTGGGGTAAAGCCAAAATCTACAGTAACCCATGGATATTGCCAAAAAAGAGGAGGGGTAGAAATAGCCCTCCCAGATAAAGGTGGAACTCAGGGCATAGAGAGGTGTACAGCTCCACACCCAGACTGTGGGTACAGGGAGAAAATAACTCCCTCAAACCTCTGCAGTCTCTTCACATCCACCCCAGCTAAGCAGTTCCCCATATCTCACATGCCGTGGGCAGCTCTCAGAGCACTACAGCACAGCTCCAGACTTATTTGCAGAGCCACTCCCAAATGCCCCACTGAAGGCTGGAGCAAGGGCAAGACAGGCTGCTGTGGCAGCTGCTGCTTCCCCATTTCACACCAGACACAGCAAAACACAGCTTTCCCCTTTAACCTACAGTAACAAAGAAGGTCTAATTTCCTTCCTAATGCAGCCAGCAGCTGGTAGACACCCACAAGATGCACATACCTGTTTCACTCCACACTGGAACAAGCAGGTTATTCCTTTATAGCCAAAGCATCAATCCAATATTCTTTTTTCATAGGTCCTCACAGCCTTCTCCTGCTCTCCCCCCCTCCGCTTGTGTGAACAAGGCCTGCATTTCACAGGTGGAGCTCACTAGGCCTAATTACCACAAGACCTTTGACACACGTGGAGGTGATTTTATAGCCCTTACCAACATCAAAGCACCTGGGAACCCAAAGCTCACCAAGGCCTAAAACTTCAAACCAGCCCCAAGTTTAAAATCACAAAACTTACTTTTTTTCACTGATTATGGTATGATTTGAGACAAGTGTCAAAAATCTCAGACCTGGCAATGCTTCTTCAGACCATGCTTCTCATATTTCCCAGCTAAATATCTCGGAACCTCTAACATTTTCTCTCTTTTTGTCGTTGTTTTTGGTTTTTTTTTTTGGGGGGGGGGGGGTTGTGGTTTTTTGTTGTTGTGTTGTTTTGGTTTTTTTGGTTTTTTGTGGGGGGGCTTCTTTACGTAAATAAAAACACAAAACAACAAACCAACCAACCAAAACATCCAAATACCAAACCAAACAAACAAGAATAAAAACAACCTCAAACAAATTAGAAAACCCTGGCTGAATATCATCTCCATTTAAGAATTCTCAAGGATTCTCTAAAATTTGCCATTTATGTTCATATTTTTAAAGCTTTCCTTTGCAGCTACAGTATCTAGAAACATGTCTCCTGTTTATTTGCTTATTTTGAGTGCTTCATTCCTCCACAGGGAACCCTGCAGTTGTAGGACTCCAACAGTCCTTCAGAAATCTGCAGGCACCATGGCAGTGGAGAATGAGAACTGACAAGACTGCGGATCTGTCATAGCAACAACAGGTTTTTCCTCTGTGATTCTAATAAAATTAATGAAGTTACACAAGGGATGAACTTCATAGCTGTATTTTAATTTGCTCATTAAAAATAAGCCTGGACATTTGGTTGTATGTAGACATAGGGGCTGGATATGTCTCTGGGACAGGGTTGCTGCACTTTTCCATCAATGCTGCATGACCAGTGAGACCTACTGAGCACAGGACAGTTCTTTCCACAAGCGAACTTCTTCATCTGCCCTGGTTTTGGCTATTCCCTTAAGCCTCTCTGAGGGTTCTGATGAATTTCTCTGGTGAATTTTAATTGTGCAGTTTAAATACCTTCACTCTTGGAGGCCTATGCTGGAGGCAAATCCATGTACCCCTAGAAGCAGAAGGAAATCTGCCCCAAGATCTCAGTCCCTGACGATAAAACTCTGTCTTTGTTCCAAGCACTTGCAAACAACTCTCCACCCAGACACGACTGTGACCTGTGCCAAATATTCCCTTTGGCAACTGTATGCAAATATAAAAGGACACAATTAATGCACCCTTCCTTCCAATCACCCAAAATACACATATATTTGTTTTCCTCTTTTGATTCAGACTTTCAGGCTGAGAAGGGTGACAAAAGGACAGACAGGTTTTGAGGTGATGGCCTCCTCTCTGTGAGCAAGGGGAAGGTCTTTTGCAAAGAAGAACAAATTCTGGCAGCAAAACTTCGCTTTCAGTTATGCTGAACTGAAAGCATGTACTTTTCCTTGCCTTTTTTTTCTTGAGCTCTTCAGCCAAGGTGACGTCACCTCTGGGAAAACACATAAATTTTCCCAGGTCAAGACTGTCTTGACAGTGATGCTAACTGTAAGTGATCCTTCTCTCTTTATCTTGACCCATGAGCCTATTTTCACTTCATTTCCCCACCCCCCATCCTTTTGGGGAGGAGAGTGAGTGTCCAGGTGAGTACCTGGCAGCTGATCTCTGCCAGCTTGCCACACCAGCATCACAATGACATTGCTGCAGAGAGAGGATTCAGAAGGAGCTCTCTTTTGTTTTGGAAAAACAAACCAAAAAACAAACAAATATAAGCCAAACAACAAACAAACAAACTAGTCTAAGAAAAACTCTGTGACTAAATCTGGAGATTCACCAGTTTCAAGCCTTTCTCAGGGAACATTATGCTTGTGGCCCCACTGCAGCATTGCTTGGGTCTACTTGTAAGGAGGCCAGCATCCTTCTTCTTTTACATCTGTTTGCTGGGGGTCTGATATGCAGCCTAGCTTACCACCTTACTCTAAATCCCAGGACTGCAGAATAAAAATCATTTGCTGTTAGTCAACAAAAGCTGTCTTTTCTCTCTCTCTCTATTGATTACTCCCGAATAATCAATTGACATTTGGCACAGTCTTATTTATAATAATTCAAGTCAGCAGCAACGTAATTTAGAAACTGGATACTTGGCATGTGTTGGTAATGAATCGAATCCATGGATAATTCAAATTCATAGACTAAAAAATTACATTTAAATAATGTTAAGGTTGTGACAACCTGACAAAATACTACAAATTCAATGTGAAAACTTTTCCTCCCTCCATAGCTGAGGGGAAAGCCCGGAGAAGACTTGAGAAAGGACTGGCATTTGCTGCCTCCCCCACGATCTGGCACCTTTGAGTTCATATTTAATTGACTCCACCTTTGTGATCAGCTGGACTGAATTCCTGGTCCTTTTCACACACTTCCAGTGGTCTCATTTTATCCCATGGGAGGGAACAGATGCATATTTTCAGAACAGATTGCTTAGCCCAGTACAAAGTCAATGGACTGTGGTGTGCCAACCTCCCCTAGTTTTGTGGATTATGGCGCTGTTTCATGGAAGCATGAGAGACCTGAGCCATTCACTGCTGGGCATTGAGCTTCCACTAACACCCACCTCCTGTCAAAACCTCAGAAACTGCCTTTTTCTCCTTGTTGCACCCTGTGACAAATTTTACTGTGAATAGAACCTGAATGAAGGGTTAACCTACAACAAGAGACACTTGGAAATTATAAGTAACTTCAAGCTGAATAAACTAATGGCTCCTTAAACAGCTGGTTTACCTGCTCATTTTCACATAGGATTAAAAAGCTTCAGAAACCCACCGGGTTTGGCTGCACATGCCTGCAGCTGGTCCAAGGACAAGAATTCCTGGGAAGCATGAGCTGAGGTGGGTTTGTGCTTTGTGCAGAATGTATTATTGGCACATGAGCTTTTAGAAGTGCACAGTCCACAAACATACTTTCTGTGAAATAACTGGGTTTCCCTGAGGAATGTTCTCCCAGTAGCTATTTCCCCTTGGAGGGTCAGAGTCAGAGACTTCAGGCTCAGTGCAAATCCTCTCCCCACAGTAATGGAATTGACACTGGAGTTTCAAACCCACAGCACCATCATCTGCCTACCTGCCCTATTAAGACTGAACTACAAAGACAGACATGTTGAATGAATTATTAGAGAGCTTATGGATTCAGCAGTAGGTTCATAAAGGCAGTCCTTCATGGTAACCTACTATATATATATGTAATACCACCAAAAAAAAAAAAAAAGCCAGAGAAAGCTCATTGCTGTGTGCTGGATTGCAAACACTGTGGGGTTTGCAGAGGAATTTCAATTATGGGAAAATGCACTGTCAAGCCCTCGTTCAAACCCTTAATTACCAGCGCTTAACCACCACATACTATTGAAGGAAACTATAATTCACTTTGAAAAGGACCTGGTTTATACCTATAATTAAATTAATCATAATTAATTCCAGCAGCTACTGCTATAACTATTGAAGGAGAGAAATATTAAAGAAATGCACTGTCAGGGATTGCTTACACTGTTATGATGAAAGAATAAGAGCTCTGCTCCATGTTTCCATTCAGTTCTGCATCCAGATATTTAGCAAAAACCACCAAACTCTCTATCTTCATTTCATTCTTGTTTCTTAATGTGGCCTTCTCTCCAGCCAAAGCCACATCCATTTCTTGGACATTTACTAGATAACATTTTTAAGATCTGGCCTTTCCTCTCGGCCTGGTGAGTTCATCTTTTGCTGAAGCTATTCCCTATCCCTTACTGCCAACTCCAAATGCTGCCAAGGGATGATCTTTCCAGCCTGTTGTTTGAAACGACATCATTCCCCCTTCAGCACCCTTCAGCTGGAGCCCTGATTCCATGCACAAGAGCCTTTCCCCACACCTGAGGGCCCCTCGCCCTCTGCCGTGGCAAACCTATTTCCCTCAATTTGGGAAATGGCAACTTTCCCTCCACCAACCTTGCTGCTTCTGCTTCAATTTTCTGTGTATTCTTGCCTCTGCAGTCTCCAAGCAACACCAGGAAAGGCTGACTGCGAGGAAACCCAGGCAGAAGGAAGCTCTCAGGGAGCAGCAATCAGGGCTGGGGGCATGTAATCAGTGAAAAGAGGGTGGAGAAAAGCCACACTTTCTTCTCTTTCTTTAAGCAAAATGACAGATATACAGAAAGGAAGGGAAATATTCTCCTACAAAGTCTGGGTTATAGTGACAGTATGGTGCATTAACAGATTACAGCATTATATTGCAGAGTATGGTTAAACAGTAGGAGACTTTTCAAGCACCAGTGTCAATATCATGTAATCTTCTAAGTAATAAACTATTAAAAGAATATGGGGCACATCACATTTCTTGACTTGTACAGTTTACTCATTGGCTTTTATATGTGTCTGCTTTCTAATTTCACTGTCAGAATACATCAAGTTGCTTTTATTCCTTCCTTTGACAGGGCTGGCTTGTTTTTGGTCTTTGTTGTTTTTTTTTTTTGTTCAACCAGCAACTCCTTTAAGTGCATGGGTTCATATCCCTCAACAGCTTTCAAACAAATCCAAGTCATTTGGGCTTTTGGTACATCATTGGCCAGCAGAGCTGCCTGCATTGTTTCTTCTTCCTTGTAGCGCTATGCATTGCTTCTCTGGCTTCAGCTGCAGTGAAGCCAAAATCTTTGTTCTCTCATGATTTCCAAGTGCTCTCTCTGCTCTGTGAATGGGCTCCCTTCAAAAACGTGTCTGAATTTTTAGCAAGGTTAAAGGAAGGACATTTGGCACTTTAAGACCATCTTGCAGGGGAAACTTGAGCAAACTTTTCTTGTTTGAAGATGTGATTACTCATTAATGTCAAATGAAAGATAAGCTGAGATCCTTCACTTGATCAAGGCCCAAATTGCCTGTTCTGAGCTCTCCTGAGAAGGAGCTCCAACCTGATGTAGCTGCCAGAACTCTTCCCCGTTTCACTAGTGGAAGGATTATTAAAATTGACAGAGAAAACCATACGCAAAACTCTTGTAATTCAAAGGAGAACTTGTCTCAAATATCCAATTTGTCCCACTGTCACCATCTTCTTGTTTCCACAACTTTCTGCCCTCTTACACCACTTATTTTGGATATGCTTAAACTCATCTGCTTCAACAGTCTTTGTTGAAATGACTGGGGGTAGCCCTTGTTTTTTATTCCCCAAAGCTTTTATTCTGTTTATTCCTTCCGCTGTGACAATTTTAAATCAAAAACTAGAACACTCTAATTTCAGAACAAGATGCTTTTAAAATTTGTCACAACTCAGAAATACATTGCTAAAAGTAAATATTCTCTACAATGTCAGAGTGTTCTCCGGCACGGCACTGGGCACCAGATGTGGGAGTCTTCTCCGCCCACATGGGGTCCCCTTTACCGGGAATCCCCTGTGAAAAAGTCTGTGCCAGGGTCAGGAACCAGGAATGAGACAAGAGGGACTCGCTGGCTTCGGTCTTCAGTTGTTTATGATTTCTTTATCACAGTTCAGAGCCTTAGGTGACAACAGGCCCTGCACACTTCAGTGACATGTGCCAGAAAGACGCAAAAGACACAAAATGGACGATTGCAAGTATTCTTATACAGATACCTTATCCAATTAAGTTTTACAACGTATTTAACATGTAGTGTGTTTTTATTTTTCTACCAATTCCTAATTATTCGTCAGTCACGTTACATCTGCATTGTGACTTTGTCTAGCCAATCACTGTGCTACCAACACTGCAGAAGATGGAGTAGATAAAGAAGAAGGAAGAAGCTGAGTCAAAACCCAAAATCCTCCATCTTGTCTTTCATCTACCTTCCATACTAAAACCCAAAATCTACTTTTTCACCCTGTGATAAACTACAATACCATCTACTATATACATTAACAAAAACTCAACCTCTCACAAAGTCCTGGAAGTTTTTTCCACAGCCAAAGTTGAAAACTGTGTTCTCCTGAGGAATAAGACCTCTCAGGACAGGCACAGGAGATATTCCTGTGTCCTGGATTCCCACACTACAAAAATGTTATCCTCTAGAAAGCCTTTCTATCCGCAAACACAGTGCTAATCCTACTCAGAAATCTGGAGAAGCACGCAAAACAAGTATTTCTTTTTGAAAATTATTCTCCTAGAATGCTCTCCTGACTGTTTCATGTTGAAACTTCTTCTTCTGCTGCAGTTATTATTATCACATCTTGAACAGGCCCTGCAAGCAAGAGCCTCGAAGTTGATTATGAAAAAAATCCATTAGGAAGCATGTTTGGTCATTTCTACTGGTCCCTCCAAGACTTTTTTTCTGTGTGAACATAGCCCAGCCTGACTCAAGACACCCCACAGGTATTTGTACAAACCAATGAGTGAACTGCGTGGGTAAAGAGAACAAATCTTTCACCATTTATCTGCACTTCTCCCCAAAGGCTTTGAAAGACAGAGATTCAGTAAGAGGTAATATATCAAGATGAACAGCATCAAATAGCAAGGTGTGAGGTCTGTGACTTCCCACGGAGCTGTGCACATACAGGTGAGAGATTTCTTGCTATGTGACGTGGCCACTGCTGACAGAAATAAAAAATTTCCTTATAATCTTTCCCAAAAGCTCAGCAAGAGAGAGTTGGTCTTATGCTGCTGCTTTTCAAGACAAGCCTTTGCAAGAAAACAATGCAGACACCGGACAAACTGGTGGAGCGACAATCACCTCTCCTAAAGTGAACATTTTTCACCACTGTTGAGCAGGTCCACTCTTACCCACTGCTAGGAAGAATGAAGAGACATAAAATGCTCACATCTACTGTTGACTGCCGAGGTCCAGAGGCAGTTTGCCCATGGGATGCTGTGTGTGTTTGACACATTTTGTGTTCTGCTTTTAGCCTTGTGTCACACTTCCCAATGACAAGGCAGGGTTTTTTCTCAGCTGGCAGTATCCACAGAGTGTTGTATCTCCAGCAGGGATGGTTCCCCCGATTTCATCACAACTGTTCTGCTTCCCACTTAGGTGTGACCTTGGCCTATCATTACTGGGAATGGCATCTCATAAGAGATCCTGTGGGGCAAGCACCAAATCCACAAAGGCACTGGCTGACCTATTCTACAATGTCCCTTTGATTTTAAAAGTACTATTAACCTTCCACCTGGAGTTTTTGTTCTGTTAACTTAGAGTAGTCACACATACCCTTAAAAACTGTAATGAGCTGATGGCAGTGATTAATTACCTATAGGAGTTCTGTTATAGATTAATATATATGATATCTCATTTATCAGGGAAATAACCACTTCTTTAAACTCCATGATCAATCAAGCAAAAAGACACAGGATTTGTTGACAATGCCAGCTGCACTTAAGACGAGAGCATCTTTAGCTGGTAGGGAGACTGCTGTTTTAAATAAATGATTTACTGAAAACATGATGTTTCCAGTTCCATTCTGTCCCTGTTCCTGCTCTAAATGCATTCAGTAAGCAGCCTGATTATAATTAGCACATCAAACACTGAATTTAAGGGTTGCATTTATGCCACAAATGGGAGAATAATTTACTTATTTGACATTTATATGAAGGCTCTAGTGTCCAGTCAAAGCTTTGAGTTGTTTTGATGGCTTCTCCAGTTTAGGTGTATATATACAAGGCATCACACTAGACCTCCAAAGGGACCAGGACTCTGATTAGGTCGTAGAGCAGTCTGGAGCCCACAAAGAACCTCCAAGTTCAGACTTGCTAAGACACCTGCCAACCAAAATCACAAAAAAAATCAGATTTAAATGTTTTCACCCTAAAACTGGACTTGCCATTCCCTGCTGGTTTTGACAGGGGTAGAGTTAATTTTCTTCACAGTGGCTAGTATGGGGCTGTGATTTGGACTTGTGCTGAAAACAGTGTAGACAATATGGAGATGGTTTTGTTATTTCTGAGCAGGTGTTTGCACAATGTCAAGGCCTTTTCTGCTTCTTGTACAGACAAGAAACTGGCAAGAGAGCTTGAGGTGCATGGGAAGTTGGGAGGAGACACAGCTGACCCCAACTGACCCAAGGGATATAGCAGACCATATGGCATCATGCTCAGTAGATAAGGAAGGGGGAAAAAGAAGGAAGTGAGGGACATTTGGAGTGATAGTGTTTGTCTTCCCAAGTCACCATTATGTGTGATGGGGCCCTGCTCTCCTGGGGATGGCTGAACACCTGCCTGCCCATGGGAAGCTGTGAAATAATTCCTTCTTTTGATGTGTGTGTGTGTGTGTGTGTGTCTTTTGCTTTGCCTATTAAACTATCGTTATCTCAACCCACAAGTTTCCTGAGTTTTACTTTCCTGATTCTCTCCCCAGTCCCTCTGGTGGGGGAGTGAACAACCAGCTGCATGGCACCTATTTGCTGTCCAAGGTTAAACCAAGACAGCTTTCAAGATTTGAGTCTTTCGTTGCATTCCTTCCTTGAAAACTTGGTGAATAGGATAACGTTTGTTTTCTCCTTTTGATTTTATTTAGAAGGTGTTGTTTTCAGTGGTACATTTCAAAAGTAAAAATAGCTTTGAAGCACCTGTTCTGAAACACCTTATTTATTTTGTTTTTCCAGGTGTGAACTAAGAGTTGATGGAAAGCAAAGGGTTTGTCTTTTGCCAGCTGAGTGAGCTCAGGGACTGAGGTTTCATCTGAGTGACTCTTAGAATTTACATTTTATTTTGCTTTGTATCTGTCCATGATGTACGAAACACCCTGCTCTCAGTCCATTCCTCTTCTCTCTCCTTTGTCCAAGGATGAAGTATAGACAGATTATTTTAAAACAGCAAAGTCCCCAGGAAAAAAAAGAAGAAAAGGAGAGTTTGCAGTGTGAGGGAGCTGCTATTTGCAAACAGTTTAACTCCTGGCTAATCCAGGTAAAATGACCAATGAAGGAAAAGGACTGCTCAGCTATTCTCTGTAGAATACATTATGCTTTGGGTGATGTCAACCCTTACAGAGCCTGAAAACAGCAACAACATGAGTGGTAACCTCAGTGTCATCTCCTTTTATCTTATGCCAGGATGGCAGGACACCCTGCTCGGAGCAGCACTGGGGAAGCTTTAATTCCTGCCTTCCTTTGTGACCTTGAAAAGGTTATCTCACCTTCAGCCAGTACAGCTCTAAGGTGGAAATTTTTAATTGTACTCAGGGGACTTAATTTTCAGGTGATTTGAGAGGGATTTGGATACCAAACTGCCTTAGCACATACAAAAAATCAGCTCAGATCCATAAGTAGTCCTATTAAACAGATTCCCATCAGATTGAAAATGGGGTATCTGCCCAAGAAGCTATTTTTTTTTTTGTGAGCTAGTTATTTTGTCTGAAAGTTCATTGTTATAGAGAGTTGTGCCACAGGCTGGCTCAAGCGGCCCAGGTGCTTCACCGTCACCAGGTCCCTGCCCCTCTGTTTGTCTTTCCCATGCCATGTGCTCACCCACACTTGATTTTTTGTCTCCACCCAGACAGGATGTTTGCTAGACCCTCCTCAAGTCATTGCAGCTTAGTAAGACTAAGCATGGAAAGTACAGCTACTTTCATGGTGGGTCAGTGAGATGAACCAGGTCAGTGCCATGTGTGATGGTTGCCAAGGCAGGTAAAGAAATGGATAGATAGGAACTGGAATAGGGAAATCTTCCTGTTGGGAAAACCATCATGACACCAACTCAATCACCTCACAGAAGGTTGCCCCTGGTCTGCAAACCCCTTCGATGGGCTTTCTTCTCAAATTGGTTCACACTGGGCATAACTCAAAGGACCTTTTGGTAAGTCACTCTCAGCTGGGATCTTCACCTCCACAGTCATACAGACTCACCTGTAGAGAGAAGGAACAGCTCATGGCAGGACTAAGGAAGAGGCCAAAATGAATATGTGTGTTTTGAAACCTCATTAATCCAGGGCATTTTATGACAGTATAATTTGTACTAGAGGCTAAGAGGAGTGGCAAAATACATTTATCTCAACAAAGGTGGATAAAACCTGTAATTCTCACCTGAATTATGGTTTTCAAAACCCTCTCTAAGGAGACAGATGTTATGCCAGACCTCACAATTATAGATTTCATTCTTCTTGAAAATAACAAATAGCTAATTAGTTATGGGTACCTCTTGCATAACAAACAATTTTATTGCGGGGAGAAGTTTTGATAATAAACAATTTCTTTGCTCTGAGGCTAACCCTTTGCCCCTCTGGGTGCATTTCCAAATGCACAGTGATCACAAATCACAGATATGGCAGGGGTAAAGTCAGTGCAAAGCTGTCATTTGTTGAGAATATATCGTATATGAGAACCAGGGAGCACCTGCAGAAACTGATGCAGAATTTGATTAAAACAGTAAACAAAGCAGGTCCCTAAAGGGATTAGACAAATCCAGGGACAATATGTGAATGGTGCACTCTCTGAGAATCATAGAGGAACAAGGTCTTACCAATATGCAGGGATACCACCTTAAATATGCCCAATGAAGGATCTCTATCCTCTTCTCCCATAAACACACACATGCACAAAGTCATGGCTACCAGCAGTTAATGACAGATTTGTTAATTAACAGCATGAGGCAAAGCCAAGGTTGATGTTCTAATAAACAGGTCATTAACTTTGGTAATGACCAATTTGGGAAGATGATTGCTCTTACAAACTGTATTCCATGGCTTATGAAATGCAGCAGTGCAGGTCTGAAATACATCTGGCAGCCAAGACATTTAACAGAGCAGTTAGTTTGAAGCACTAGACGTTCCCTGGGAAGTTATCACCCCCATTTTTCACCAGACACACCATGTCACTAGGAATCAGATTAGATGTGTTTCAAGCTACAGCAATTAAAATCCATACAGATGTAAAAATGAAATTAAAAAACAGCTTTGAGACAACTGGCCATCTTTGCCAAAGTTGTTCGCAACTGCTTTTGTCCTGACTGGCTTTTTGAGACTGCTCTGGTGCCATTTAATTCAGACTTTTCACTCTATTTTTCTATGAGGCCAAAGCATCCACCTGTCCAAGGGACTTGGCTACTCCAAGGAGAGAAGTCTTCATCAGTAGCCTGTCACTGTCAGGGATTTGCTTCCTCCCTGCAGAGGAAGGCAGGGTAGTAAAGTATGTAAGGACTGGGATGAATAGTTAAGTTACCTAAAACAGCCACAGGGGAATGGGTTTGAAACATTAACCTGATTTCCCATGACACAAAAGAAAGGAAAGTACCTGCAGTTTCACTGCACTGCAAAGCAAGCCCCAAAAGAGACCTATTTAGAATGCCTTCAGATCAGTGAACTACAAAAATGTTGTGTTTTGAAACACAAGTAGGCTGAGATCATGTTGCAAAAAAATCCTGTTTGCAGGACCTGTGCCATTTTTTGGTGTTACTGGAATGAGAATCAGAAGCAAAGGAAGCTGACAGTAATGTGTGTCATGAGCCAGAGGATCCATTAGTAGCACTTTGGGGCCTTTTGGGGCATAATTAAACATCCTAAAGAACAGTCACTTAATATCACAGCACTTAGTATTTACTAGAGAGTTAGTAACCAGATACCAGAGGGAAGAAATTACTCTTTCTATAGTTTACCATCAAATGATTAGAAAAAATAATTTCAAAGTTTTGTACATTAAGAAGTTTGGTGAATAGTAATGATAGCGTGAGTTAGACCCTTGCAAACAGGAGTAGGATGGAAATGGATGGTGTTAGGGGAGCAGAGTTCACAGAGGATACCTACTTCATAAAAGACAAAGCACTTGAAAACCTTTTAGGGAATTAGTCCTGACAGTGGCTGAAATTAGCCTGTGGATCTAGGGTCTGGACTTGTGACAGAGATAAGCAGTACATACACACATGGCCTTAAAAATTCTGCAACTACTACTGCTGTCTACAGTAATGCTGTTAAAACTTGACATTTAAAAGGCTAAAGAAAAGCAAACTTTCCCAAAAGAGATAAAACTGAGCTAAAAGGAAATCTGCCTGTGATACACAGAAGTGGCATTTGCTTGTGGCACGTGCTTTAGAATGAAAATGAAACTACTGTGCCTTACCAGTGAGAATATAGATTGTATATTTTTCTTCTGTCATATTGCCCTCTTGCACTTCAGTCTGGCTATGCAGTGCCTTTAAGGTAAAGCTATTTTGGAAGAGATTATGTAAGTAAAATTTAGCAGGACAGGATCAACCCTACCATGAAGTAGGGATCACTCTGTCTCCATGATGGGCAGCCATGTAATCATGAGCAATCCCAAGAGCTGTGCCTGAACTCCTCCAGCTCTTGCAGCCTTGCACTGTTATTTGAATTCACAAAGACTGTTTCCTGCTGTATACTCCTATGGATTCTTCTTTCCTGAAAAGGAATGAAAAGACAAATGTAATCACTGATTCAGTCTTCTCACACAAGCTCAGCATCATGAAAAGCTATGCTGTACTGTAGGCAACTATATGGATTTGGACTGGAGGACCAAAAGCACCCAAGATTGTTAGGATTGCTTTCATATCTGAAAAAAAGACCCCAAAATGCTATATAATTTTAATTAATAAAATTTAAAATATGGACTTCTGACTTTCAGGGAAATCCAACTGATTTTGCACCAAAACTTTTCTACTAATATTTTATTTCTTGAAGTACTTTAAATAGGCTGTAAATGGCATTTTCTCTTTCTGCATATATAACATCACTCTAGAAGCAAAAAAACATTGATAAATTGACATGCATAAAAATGACAACAGAAGTGTTTTTGTAAACAGACCCCTTCTGTAATTTGTGATACAAAAGAACGTGGGAACCGACATAGATGAAGACTAAAGGGACAGAGGCTGACGATATCCATCCATCGATACAGCACTGAAAAGTCATTTTGAGTGCAGATGGGAATTTACCAACAGAAGACAAATGATCCCATAAGGCAGAAGAGAATGTTACTGAAAATAAAAGTTAGAGATGACAAAGCACCTGCTATCACCTGATGTAGCAATCAGAGCCAACACATTCCAATTGTCTGTCCTAAAAAATGGGCTTTATCACTAAAGAAGGTCTCAATTCATTATTTCTTCATTGATGTTATGTCAAATATGTAGGTCACATCATCAGCCTGCTATCCAAGAGTGAGAAAAAACTAGAGAACTCAGTTAAGGACACAGAATGAATAAAATTTACAGGGGTGAGGGAATTATTTTTAAAAGTCACAATCAAGTAGAAATAAAATTCAGCAAGAAGAAAGAAGTGAGCATTTCTGACTATATAAATTGTCCTGATATTTCAAAGTGACTGGCATGTTTAGGTCTTTTCATCTTAGTGGGCTGAATTTGAGAGACTAATATATGGGCCAAGCCTTTCTACAGTGCCCCAAACTGAGGCTGAGATAGCTGAAGCTGGATGCATTCAGAATAAAATAAGAGATGCAGCATTTAACAGAGAAGTGGCTCTCCCTTGGAGAACACCTGCTGAAGGAGATTGTAGCTTCAACAGCTTTTGAGTGGATGGTGGGGGTTTGTGACATATAGACCTTTCCATTCTTACAGCCTTTGATTTTGCTCCCCAGGAATCCTTTCTTGTCATTGAACCAGGGAAGACTAACTGCAGAAGTTAAGCATTATCAAGGCCAGACTTGGACCAGAATTTTCTTACTCCATAAAAGGCAATGCTGGATGGAATAAGATGAATAGTCCAGTATCTTTTACACTCCACAAAGCTCTTAGCCGTGGCTTATCTCTGTTCATATGGAAATTTATATCGATTTCACTGGGAAGAGATTTAAGACAACACCATGCCCCAGCTCTCATGACTCACACAATATTTGTTGTCTTTCTTAAAACACTGGCTCCTGCACTCGTGATCACAGAGGAATCTCAAATGCAATCAGCACTATGGGCTATGCAGAAAACCTTGCAAAATCAGTGGACTCAAAGGGAAGAGAAGTCAGAGAAAGAGAAAAATATGTGATTTAGGAAGCTTTTAACCCTCAGATATGCTCTCCTCTTGCAATCACCATTCCTCCAAGTTACATAAAATAGTGCAGGTCAATTTGGCTAGTCAGGGAAGGGAGACAGGTGAACAGAGGGACATTTGCATTGGTACCTGGCACCTTGACTCCCATCTGCAATACAAATAAACCTGCAGCCAAATGAAACAGCAGGGAAAAAGGAGCAGGATTTACACTGATTTATTTGGAGGAGTAACAAAAAGTGTACTCTAATTTCCACCCAGACTTGAAAAAGGTACACTCGGCTCAGAAATTGAGTTGAGTTGAGGCTCCCACTGGTAAGCTGTGCAATTCACTCAAAGACATTCTTAGCAGAGATAACAGGGAAAGAGCCAACACTATTAAACACAAGCAGTGAGTGCAGACAACAAACAAGAACACACCACAAGGTTGCATCCGTTCTTCAGAAACAGGATACTAGGACAGTGATTTGCAGCTCTGACAGATGCACAATACAGCATTTGGCTCTGAGATTACATCTGTGGTCATTGGAAGAAACAATTTGATTGCATCTGGGGGAATTGGGATTTTTTAAAAGGGAATTAATCTTCAAAGGATTCAATGACCTTTGCAAACTTCTGAAAAAGAAAAGAAATCATATGGATTTTTATATTCAATGTGCATTAGTTGCTCATTCTCTCTGAGGTGATTTGCTTTAATTTTTTTCAGTTTTATTTGCATAAAACACAGTCTGCATGAAAAGACAAGCCAGCAAGCTTTGTATATGTTTATACAGGATTTTGCTGTACTATTTTTGGTAGATTTGATGAGTTTTTTTCAGTATTCACAATCTCCCATCGTTTCTGTTCCAGAGAAACAATTTATTTTCAAACATAGCTGTACAGAGCCCTCTCGGACACGACCTGTTTCCCAGCCTTCCACTGCTGTTAAAGCCAAATCACATTTATATTTAACAGCTTAATTTTCCAAATTGGTTTTATCGGTGACCCTGTTGGCCCGTGAAGGCGGCGGTGGGGGGAGCTGCGACCTGAGCTGTGTGCCCGGCTGCAGTGCTGACCTGCTGGCTGACACATCGGGGCATCCCTTTGCCTTTCTCCTCCTCTAAGCTTTTGCCGATTTGAGATGGTAATTCCCTCGGAACAGGAACTACCTTTTGCTGAAGGGCAGACAATGCAACCCTGTCGTGCCCAACACAGCAACAAGATGGCCAACAGCAGAGGAAGCTCAAGGCAGAGGTGAGCTAACAAGTCCACAGGAGAAAGGCACAAACCACCTACAAAGGACAGGCTACAGCAAGCATCTTATCTCTTACATGACTTGCATGACTCTCTCAGCCTGACTACTCTCCCAGCTTTTCTTCTCATACAAGGAACTGTAGTTCATTTTCTGCACCTTGGCTGTCTGATATCCAGGTTATTTTGCCTTATTACCCTAAGAAGAGTCACCAACTGCACTTTCTTTCCAGTCCTGCAGCTTCCCCTGTCCCAGCCTAGGTCCAGATATGTTAAGAATATCTCAGGCTTGTGAATAGCTTTTTGGGGTTTTTTGTTTATTTAAACCAGAAAAGAATAAAGAATTGTGAGAGGGGGAAAAAGAATAAATCCAAATTGTGAAAGGGGGCATTTTTAAAACCTTATCCCATGACAAACAGGTTGAAGTCTTTTTCTCTCATTACAATGAAGAAAGCTCACATCTTCCTTGAAGAGGTTCAGGATTAAAATACAAATAACTTCTGAGATGGAATTCAAGCAGTAAAGTGTGAAACAGTAGGGCAAATGCAGCAATGGCAGTAGAACAGTATCTGTGGTGCTGTGTATAGATATGGAGAGATGGACGCACTGATGAACTGGTCAGTGGCACACAGAAACCACTCCAGTCACACCAATAAGGATGTTCCTGCGCTCAAAAGAGATATACCCCAACACAGCAATTTAGAGAAGTGCTAATGAGGTCTCAATTTCCAGGTTATGCTTGGATGTCAGTCTTGAATTGACAAAAGCAATGCCATGGAAGGGAAATATTTTAATTTCATGTGTGCCAGAATCCTGTCAGTTTTCAGACATCTCTATTTCTCCACTCACAAACCCTCTTAAAATTTGTCCCCTGGGAATATTGCTCAACTGCATAGTGCCAACCAGGAACTGGGAAGAACAAACTGACTGAAAAACATGCAGACCTTCAAAGGCAGAAGAAAATTATTCTTGCTGGGAAGGAGATTGTGGCACTAAAAAAATAAATAATGTGGCTTATCTGTGCAGAAGAAGTCAGTCTGCCAATCTTTCCTCACCCTGATCAGCGGCTAATTGCAGAAGTGCTGACGATCTCTGTGGCAGTGAGCGCTCAAAGATCAATAGTTGCCTCAGTCTGTCAAGCCAGTTATTCCATTGCAGACTATGGAATTACTCCTGCCCTTAATTCTTCTTTGCAGCGGTAGTTTCAGAGCTGCTAGCACCCCTTTGGGGTGAGACAGGAGCAAAGGTGCCTGGTGGCAGGATGAGAATAAAATGTGTGTAAGAACAAAGGCCAGAGGCAAATTATAGGGACTTTGCCTGTACACGTGCACAGGCAACATGACCCTACTATATTGTGCTCCCAACAAGACAGCTGTAAGCCTTAAACATCGGGGATATATAGGGCATAGGGAAGGACAGATAGGGGAAACAGGGAGAGGGGCACTCAGGGAGTGTTTGACAGAAGTCAGGATGGACAGACATGCCAGATGGCTGCAGTAGGACAGACTGCAAAAGCGTGGATATGCTATGTGATATATGGCATTTAACATACCGCAGGGCTCTCTGAAGGAGGGATCTGTGAGCTGGGACTGCTTTCGCAATTTTCACATTAAAGGGTGATTGGGCAAAACCAGAAAGGTTCACTTTGCTTTGAACAAAATAACCTGCCCAATATACAATACAATCAGAAAGATTGTTAAACTTGCAAATGCAGCTGGAATTTTTAGTGTAAAGAAGTATAACAAACAGCAATTCTTTCTGGTGATTTTTCCCCCAAAAATAGAAACAAAAAGCAAAGGAAATTAACACAGAAAACTTCTGTTTTGTTTTAAAAAAATGGACATTTTGGCATGTCTTTTTTCAAAGGCATTAAATTTTTTTTCTTCACCACAGAGGCATTCCAAAGCTGACCTGTTTGTCCTTCAGACTGTCCCATCTGCCGTTTTAATAGCTTTTTAATATATTCTCTACATAATCAATATTTACATTTCAGTAGCAACTAGCAGCTTCAACAGACACCACAGGCCCCATAGTGTCAAAGTGAAAGGGAGCCATTCCTGTCTAGTCAGATAAGAAAGACAGATTGAGGAAAGGGAAATACAAACAGGTAATAGAAATTATTTACACAAGATGATTTGTCAGATCAGACACAAACCTGGGATTAAAGCTGAAGTGCCTAGTTCTGATGGGGAGCTTTTAGGACTCTAAACACAGCTATCCAAGACCAAAGTTTTCCCCAAGGTCAAAGTTTCCTCCAAGTCCACTGAGTTCTTGTTTTTTTCTGAGCCTAGTGTTAAATTCTTTATTCAGAATGGAAAGGTGGGTACAGTTCAGGTATAAGTCACTATGCAGTTTTAGGCAGGTCACTAAACTTATCCCTGTCTTTGCCTTCATGGTTAGAAATTACACACACACACAAAAAAAGTACAAAAATGTTGGGAGCCCTTAATCCACTGTTGACCTCCATGAGTGGGAAACACAGTGAGACTGGTGGACTGATAGGGACAGAATTGCAATGAACTTCAGACATTTACAGTACCAACAGCTGCAGATGGAATAAGGTCCATTTCTTTCATAGTCAAGAAAACAAAACCAGCTGCTTTTAGGATCTAATTCATCTGAACGATTAAGGCAACTAACTTGAGGCAAGATCATCTGAGAATAAACAGCAGGATTGATTAGAAAAGTATTTGCTAGACTGTTGTGTGGGTATGCACATGGGTATGTGACTACACCCCAAAAACATTTTTATGATGGATTTCTCTATGTGGATGACCCACAGCAATCTACAAGGCATCCTTAGACCTCTGGTGGTCTCTGCCCTTGATGGGGTCATGTAAAGAGGTGCTGAGCTTTCCACCTCTGTTCCATGTTGGCTGCTACCGTAATAAAGCCATTGAAGCCCTCTTCACGTGTGGGAAAGCAAATGGAAAGCACTTGTGCACTTTTTATCAGGTGGGAGATGGTTGAGCTCCAAGCCCAGTTGATTGATAGATTGAGCAGAGCCTGGATGCTTGATGGAAACATTGAACCAACATTACTTCTGTCAAGATAAGTTATTAGTTGGTTCAACGGCAACAAAAACTTTAAGATATCATGAATTGATACCTTGGTAATTGTTACATTAATTACTGTCTGTCGTCATCTTCTAAAATCCTTTCTAGAGTTCATATTTTATGAAAGTTATCTAGCTGCCTTGCTAGAAGCCTGTAGGCAATATTCTCCATTATTAATGTCACAAATGAGGGAGCAACCCTCCCTCTGAATAAAAGCCCTCTTACAGTTTCCAAGAGAACTTTGTTTTCCATGGGATTTTTTTTTTTTGAGTTTTACAACATGGTGACCTAAAAGATGGGATGAGAGAAAAACTATCAGGGTCTGCTATCTGTAGGTGAAGAAGAAAGAAACACTGTGCCTTTGTGAATAAAGCAGGGAACAAAGAATCCCAGGGAATATATGTTACAGAAAGGGTCAGAGGGCAGGTTGGACTCTGGCCCAGAGGACCTTCTTCACTGCAACAGCCCACCATAGCATTGAAAGGGAAGTGCAGACCAGCACTCAATATCATTATGTCCTAGTCAAGGTCAGATTACTAGGAGGGTTTTGATTAATGCATAAAACGCAATCAAATTAGCTGAGTCGGCACCCGGCTCTGATGTTCGTTAGAGAAGCTGCCATGCTCATTAGATGGAAGCAAGCCACCTAAAAGGTCAAAGCTAATTCTGAAAGCCTTGCTAAGACTCAGGGTGGCAAAGCAGGGTGAACCTGGCATGACAAAGAAAGAGGCAGATGCTTCGGCATTCGAGCACTTCTCCTGGACTCTGTCACCACAGTCTTCAATATGCAACACTCGTCAGTGGCATTTATCTCACTGCCAGCCTTTAAAAAAGGATCCTGTCCTCACCAGGTGGAGACCTCAGCATCATTTGCTCAAGGATACTTAGGCAATGACTGAGCTCAGAGCTAAACCCAGCTAACAAATTATAATTTGAGAAAATATAATTTGAAATGCTTGCAAAAGTAAAACATCCTCACATTCTGGTTGTCCTTCACTTTAAAAGTAAAAACAAGCAGGATATCAGCAGAGCTCCTTTGTTTTTAGCTTGACTACACATACACTTAGGCACAGCTCTAACTATGAACAGAGCAGATTAAGAAATTAGTCAAAACTGCTGTAAATACTAAGCTCACACAGACAGGTGGGAAATCATATTTTGCAGGATTTCCATTAAGCATTGATCAGCAGACACCAGGCTTGGAATAATAAACTGTAAGGAACAAACGGATATGATAAGGTTTTTACTGGAACAAAGGCAAGGAAATTGCTAAATTAATGCTGACCTTTGTAAAATAATAAAGCCACAAAACCATAGAACAAAGATTATAGCAATAATGTTTAATGACCACTGAGAACACTTTGCTCTGTTGTATTCAAGAGTAAGATATACTGTATGACAGTATGGATAAAGAGATTTGCCAGCCAGGCTCTCTCTGTGGACCTGTGTTACCTGTGTCTAAAAGTGCTGGAAAATGTTGGGTATTTAGCAAGCATCTGCCCTATTCTGATGCTAATGTCACCCCTTTTGATCAAAAGGAGCCAGGCACTCCAATCTCTTTCTAAAAGTCTAAACATCATATGAGAAAAAAAAATTGGATGTGTATCCTTAAAAAAAAGGGAATAACCCAGGCAATGGAGAGACAGATGTGCACGAATTCCTTACTTAAACCATATTTATCTGGTCTATCGGGTGACAGTTTATTCTATGAAAATGAAGTTGTGTCTGCTCTGAGTTTATAGAGCCAAATGATATTGTTTGAGAGACGCAGATTGAAACAAGAAGTCATTTTGAAGCAATACATCGAAATATGCCAGTCTAAAAAACTAGAGCCAGTATATTCTGAAGTCACCTGTATTTCAAAACAAAGTTTTAAAATGCCGTTGAAATGTTTCCATTTTCCTTTTGTCTTACTGTCAATCCCCAGTGGAAAACAATATGCACTCACATAAGTTCTCCAGCCCTTATATGAATTTGGGTTAAAACATTCCCACAACCTCACTGCAAAGGCAGGAATGTGCTGCAGTCCACAGGCTTAAGCCCTAAAAGAAATTTGGCTGTGGCAAAATCAACACAAAGCTGAAACATTCTCTGTCCTTAATAAAATCACTGAGCTCAAACTTTCCTCACTGTACCTATTCTCACAAAACATTAAACAAAGAAATGTAGATTATTAAATAAAAACTGTCTCTGCTCATTTTTCAGTTTGCAGTGGCTAAGGAGGATGGGTTTAATATTACAGCTTCCAGTTCTTCATACACGTTTCTACTGCACCTCCATATGAACATTGTGGAGGGAGGGGGACCGTTGACCTCATTTTGCTATTAAAATGCTAATAATCTGGAAGTCTTTTTCTGATTCATCCAGTCCTCCCAAGATTGCTTTGCTTAAATTGGAAACATAGCCAAGTAATGTCACCAGCTGAGCCATTCACAAAAAAATAGCTCTGTGGCTCTAGAAGCCTGTCGCTTTACACGGTGACAAGTCACATATCCCTTTTTCCAAAGCAGCTTTGTGTGCATGAATGTGTGTGACTGCATGCATATATACATTTCATATAAATATATACATATGTATATATGCTTCAGAAAAGAGACAGTAGCAGGAGGAATAAGATTATAGTTTTGTGGGCAAAAATCAGAGTTCTTCCTACCCTTTGTTCACCATAGCAACTCTCTCACACACACACGCACGGGCAGAGCAAGAGGAAAAAGAAAAGCTCCTACACAATTTTCAACCAAGCCTTCTCCAACAACAAAAGCAAAGCTTTTATCTTCTATATGGGGATAAAACACTATTCTAGCAGTTATTGCATAGGCACACATGAACTTGTCAAAGCAAGTACACATTTTCGTTCCCCTGCCTAGAATTTAGCACAGCCTATTAGGAAATGCCTGGCTACTTCCAACACAAACATTTCTGTGTCTTATAATAGTTGTCCTGCTAACAGCTTCCTGCTTCCTAACTTCCTAGGACAGTGACAGCTTCCTACTTACTTAGCACAGCACTACATGTGCATTCATACATTTACAGAGAGACATGTTACTTATCAATTCATACTTCAGTTTTCCAGCAACACTAAAACTGAGGCAGAGGGTAACAGAAAAGGTTATCATGTTTTACTAACCACGACATGTGTTTTGGCAGTACTTAAAGAGCCCACATGGTAGCATCAGGATGACACTTTGCAAGATGCTGTACAAGCACATTTAGGACATACATAAGTCAGTTATATATTTCCAGTCCTTCCTGAAGACCCAAGAGCCTGAGGATATGAGCAGTTCCTGCCAAGGTCACATGAAAAAATTCCCTGGCATCATCAAGCCCAAATTAAGCAAAAAATGTCTGCGGTTTACAAACAGGTCACTGCAACACAGGAAGGTTAAAGGACCCGCTCCCGGACAGGCAAAAAGTTGCTTTCAAGGAAGCTTGAACATTAATCTCCCAAATCTCCCTTGACGTCTTAAATGCGACCTATTTGCCCTCAGACAGGAACATACATTGCTCTGTCTGCTACTTTTCTTTGTGTCTCTTTTTTCCTTTCTCTAGAGAGAGCACCTCCATTCTCTGAAATACGCTATTAGTATTATGGAAAAAAATAATGTAACATATCAGAGACGTTCTTTCACAACAGCTACACCTGTAATATTTTGAGTACCTGCAAGCAGCTGTAGCTAGACTATGACTGAAGTTATAACACAACTTCTTCTGTAGAAGGGATCTGATTTGCCACAGTTTTTCCCTAGCTTTAAACTGAGGCTCCACTGACTTTTGGATAACAACTGAGTGTGAGAGTCATCAAATAAAGTAATTAAGAAAAGCCACATCTAAATGGCCTTCTTGGACAAACAAAAAACATGAGTATAATTTGCTTTCCCCTTTGTGTCACCTCCTTCCAGCCTATTTCCAGTGTGTGCACCTGGTAGCCCAAGGAGACTTCAATGGTGAGGATGGAGAGGAAGAGAGGTGACACTGAGCACATCTCAGTGTGCTTTTTCTACAAGCAGGGAGGTTGAGGTTGTGGGAGAGACATAGATCCCTACTTTAATGAGCTTCTTGTCACCACAGGAAGAGCACTGGCAGCTCACTGCTGTGCAGCGGGTTACGAGTGGGCTTTGTAGAGCCAGTACTGCTAAAGTACTTCCCTATTTTTTATATCACCTACTGTGGGCATCTTTGAGCTGCTGATCTACCTGTTATTTCTCCCTCACACACTAAGCGTGCCAGCTTGCCAAGCAAGGCAAGTCACTCTTACAGACCGGAGAACATTGCCTTCCTGCTGCTGTCCTAGCACTCAGTAGAGCCTGCATTTGCAGAAGAATGATTGATGACAATAGAAACATATTTTCTTTAGGTTTCAAGGTCACGAGACAAGTCTAGCTGGCATGCAAATAGCTGAAGCCAAAGAAGGACCATTTCTATTTTGATGCACACACACTAAGTGCTGGTCTCTGCAGCTGCAGCTCTGTGACCCTGAGTTCCCAAACTGTGCATGCAGTGGGATCTCTGGCACATCTACCCACATCGCATTCCCACACTGGGCTGCAGATAGACCCTCAGAGAAGGAATCAGCTGATGTTTCTCTCCACTAGCTGCATGCTGAATTTTTAGTTTTCTCTCCTAAAAGAGTGCTTAGAATTTTTTTCTCCCCATTTTGGGGGGATCCCCATTCACTCCCCCATCTTTGCTTCAAGACCATATTAAATTGCCCTGGATTCTATCTCTTGCACTTTTTGAAAATGCATCTCTGCTCAGTAGAAGGCTGAAAGGGATTGGTAAATAAGAGACATTGCCACCATGTCAGGAAAAGCATCGCTGTACTCAATACCCTCACACACGTCACTTGTTTATATGTTGTCATTCATGCTCTTGCTTGTACAGCACGGTGATTGAGCATTTCCTCTAAGTAAATGTGTGCATATCCTCTTTACTGAGCCGTACACGGATGCACAAGGTCTCCTTGAGGACGTAAATTCATTTTCCTGTCTTTTTAGCAGAGTGGCTGATTTCAGTGTCATTAGCTGATCCACGCTGAAACTTCCTTGAGCCATTCATTGAGGCAAATGTCTAGGAAGGTGAAACTAATGTTACTCATTCCCATCTAGGCTGAACCAGTTCATTTACTCAAGTCAGACATATTAAGAGCAGTAGTCTACTTCATAGCCAAGATTTTTAGAAAGAGGTGGCCCAGGGGCACTCAGCAAAATCAGCATTGATTTTTTCAGCTTGGAACACATCCAGATCTCATGAGGCCAGAATAAAATAAATACAGGAATTAGGCCTAAAAATTGTTAAGGGGAATAGTATGTACAGGACTGTCAGTCAAAATTAGTTTGGGCAGGTGAGAGGAAATGAGTTAGTAAGGAATAAAAGGCTGAAATAATTAACCTCACTTAACACGGGTTTATGAGGGCAAAAGACCCTGTCAAGTTAATGCAATACTAATTTCGGAAAAGTCCTAAGGTTGCTGCCACAAAGATTGCATCCTGCTCCGACTTGTGTTTGGGACCATGAGGAACTTCAATCATTCAAGTTTGGAACCAGATGAATAGATTGAATGGATTTAAAAGGAATTGATTGACAAGTCGTGATTTTGGGGAAAATCTCCAGCAGATAGGAAGATGCTGCTCATGGATGTGCATATCACTTGCAATTCTTAGATACTTGGAACACAGGAGCTAAGTTTCAATGAGAAACTTCCTTCTGCTTTTGTCTCCAGCCAGGCTGGAGTGTCATCTTGTGAAACTAAACCTGTCAGCCTGAAACATCCAGCTTGTTTTCTCTGCCAAAGAGGTTATAGTCAACTTGAAAACAACTGGAACTTCTCCAAACTGCTGCTGTCCCAGCAGACCTCCCTCTGCTATTAATTTCTGACTATTCTTAATAATTTATCTCTATGTCTTGGGTTTGATTAATACTAATTGACTGTCAAAAAATGCAACTGTGTGCCCAGTGCTCTATGTCGTCCTTAATGGGAACAGGATGTATAAAAAAAATTTGTTTCAGTGAACCCCAGCCATGCCTCCACCTAAAACATCTGTCCCTCACAGTCTCTGCTCCATGAGGTGGGCAGGGGCACTGTAGTCAGGATGCCAGGACCAGAGCATGGCAGCTATTGGCAGCCATGCATACCTGCAAACTGAATTCATAGTGAGATGCATCATTTGTGTGCCTTATTCTCAAGCCTCACGTTGCTTACCACCCTCAGTGCTCCCACAGTGACTTGGCCTTTGCCACTGCTTAGTTATTTTCCACAACTGCCATCAATAAACAGTGATGTGAGGTCTCTAAAATGCCCTGAAGGTTCTGGTTTTGGTCAAATTTAACTGGGCTCAGTTGAAATTGCCATATCTATGAAAAATGCTATTTTTTTTGCTGCAAACAGCTGGAACAAGTACAATTGAATTTATATAAGGACTGGGTTTGTTTCTGAGCTGATGACTCATGTTCTTGTCTATTTCTGATTAAATACTATCCTTGTCAATGGCATACACATTTTCTTGTATTTAATTGTCATCGCTAAAGGGATTTAATCTATGCATCAACTCAATAAAATGTTAGCATCAGCCAGCCACACAAAATGCAATCAGAGTGCCATTGCACGCATGGCTATCAGACATAGATGTGCACTCTTGCTTTCAGAGGAAGGCATTGAAGATGGGAGTTGTTCTACTCAAAGTAAAAGAAGTAACTAAAAAAAAAAAATCAAACTGATGCTGCATTCACAGAGCCAGATGTCTTATACACAAACAAAAGTCACAAGCAGTGAAGGAGCGATCCCAGTACACTGTGATATTTAATTGATGCAAGTTTGATGTTCAAAAATCAGCGGGCAATTCCCACATATATGTGTTCACCGACTGGAGGAAAAGCAGCTGGGGTGCTAATGGCATTATCCCGATTCTTCTGAAGGCAATGAAAGTTATTTTCAGGCCCATCTCTGGGAATTGCCTCATGTCAAAAAACAAAGATTTCGAGGTGCTCAGGGCTGGATTTTTTGGCTGTTTAATTTACACCAGTTAGGCCAGGTATCCAAAAGAGCTCAGCTCCTGCTAATGTAATTCTGACAGATTTTTTTCAAGTGCCTCTCTATAGGTATGCAACATGCTAAGAGGTAGTGAAGATTTGGCAGTGGTTTGTTGTTGAAGCCCATTAGGTTTAGAAGTGACACCATTACTGATTCCTTGCAGGAAGGGCATTTTCTTTGGCTCTGGCATCCGTTCATGTCCCTGAGCAGGTTTTGAGCTGACCAGGCTGCTTGTACTGAGGAATCCCACTGCCTCGCTGACTGCCTGGGGACACATCAGCATATCTGTAACATGGGTTATAAATAAGTGGCCCACGGCCCATAGAAAAACCTCCCAACACTCATTTCCAGTATTTGTGGGAAACTCTGCAAGCTGATAGAAAGAAGACAGGCCATTGCCTCTGCATGAAAACAAGTGAGAGTACATTCCTCCCCAAAACATCTAGTGTCCAAATGAGATCAGATTGTTCAGACTCCCATGTGGAGGGGCCCAGGATTCACAATTGCAATGCATCAGGAGATAATGGTGAGTTAATATAGAGCAATGGTAATGAACAATAAAGGATGCTCTATATAGTTTTATAATCATCATACGGCACCATTATTCCCAAATGCGCACATAAATCTGCCAAAGGAGGCAGCTCTACAGCACAGACACTTTTATATGTATTTAAAGAATGGGATAAAAGTCATATCAATCCTTGGCAGAGCTAATTTAGTATCACGCAGCATTTTTCATAATACCAGTACCATTAAACTAGATGCCCACTGCACCATCAGCCGGTGGCAGTTTATTGCAAGCTGAAGACAATGGCACACTGTCCAGACAGGGTCTTTGCAGGCAAGAATAAAGCACTTCTAAAGTGAAGTAGGGAACCCAAAATTTCCCTCTGTACCACGGTGTCTGCTAAAGAAAGCTAATGGAGGTTCAGACACTACAGAGATTTTCAGTGTGGTCTGCATAAAGTCCTCATAAATCCAGGCAACTCTTAAGTAATGTACTGTAAGCTGGGATGCAGCTTCAGTAGCAAAAGGAGATGATACTGCAAAGGGACTGGTTCCCACCTGGTGAAGTGCTTGTGATACAATCCAGCAGACAGAGCAGGACTGTTGGTCACACATGCTTGGAGTAAGTCAGACCTGGAATATTTTTCCCAGCCCAAGTTTTTAGAAATTATAGTACCAGTGCTCAATATACTAGAGCTGAGGACTTGGGTTTCCCAAATTAAGCTGCAGAGAGGTGGTTGAAAATTTATTTGTCTACTTCAGAAAAACTGGACTTTCAGCTACTCACAGGCTCACCCACAAAGATCTGAGATACTTAGGCTTTTGCATGCCTTAGTATTTTACATTTCTGTGTTTTACATAGGCCACAATATCATCTATATGGAAAACATTGAATCAATTTTCCCTTGTACACATCTGAAAGTGAAGGTGTGCACAGCATAAACGGTGTACACTGACACAAAGCGTGGCATCAGACTTGCAAATCCAAATGTTGTGGATTTTACCCTTCCAGGTTACACCCTTCCTGACTGTCAGTGAAGTCATAACCATTAATCAACTTCTGCAGGCTCCCATCTGAACCCTCTGACCTTCCAGAGAGGTCCCTATTTATTTTTCAGGATTATTTGCAAACTTTGCTGTCTGTTGCTTAAACACACAGGGTATGTCCGACTAAATATTTTCACTTCTTGGTTTGTGACCTAAGACAGGCTATTTTAAGCAATGCTTTAATAGCTGTATGTATTCAGTGAGCTGAGCAATGTTCAGAAGAGCAACAGAAAAGCAGAACTGGAAGAAACCAAGTCCAGCTTTAAAAATGGAAAACAAAAAACAAAGTCCCTGCTAGTATTGCTGCAGGCAATCCAAAAGGCATGTCTGAGCTGCTTCTAATCATATCAGCCCTACTCCCCAGCAGGAGGTGAGGGAGGAAGCGTGACACTAAACTGACAAACATACCTTTTATTTCACATCAGTCAGACTACCATGCTGAGAGATGTGATGCAGTCTTTTCTTAGGAAAACTCACTCTGGCCTATTGGGAACATCATTTTAGCAACCAATCAGTATGATCCCAATTAGAGAGAAGTCAAAGCCTGCAACAAGCCCCTCAACAGGAGTTGGATCCCACACCACAGCCTGCAAACACACCTTCCTCTACCATTAACTGTCCTTCCTGACAATGTATCCCGCTCCAAAGCCCCCTGCCCGCGTGTGCAGCTTTGCCAAGCAATGAGTCCTGTGCCATGGCACAAGTGGGAAGGATGTGACCTCAGTGTTGCCTGGAGCAAAAGGACACTATGGAGAAGGGTTACAGACCTGTGCACTCCAGAGTCTGCTTACAGTAAGTGCTTATACGCAGCTGTGAATATATCAAAAATAATTTTAATTTAAAACAGACAAATTTGCAGTGCCTCAGCAAATGGAAGCATGCACGAGCCAAATGGCCCAAGTCCAGATTAAGAGAGACCACATGTGCCATGGAGATGTCTGAGCTACCATGGCACCCTGCAGCTGGAAAGGACAATTTCCAGTAAGAGACACCTTGCTGTGATTTTTAACCACTGTGTGCATGAACTACCTCACTTTAACAAGACAAAAGGGCGCTGTGTAGAGACAGACTAAGTTGACCGCTTGATCATTTAATTGCCCTTGTTTAATTATTACTGTTTAAATCACAGAGGTATTGATTTCTCAGAAAGACCCTCCAGACCTTTCAATGGGCTCTACCTCAAAGTGAACTAACAAGTGTTGGGGAGTGAAGTCTGCAATATAAATAATTGAAAGCAATGTATCATCCATGGACTATATTAAAGAAGAATGTGGGTAAAACATGAATATAAGCCAGAGCAATATCAGCGAAGAAGACAAGATGTCAATCCTTGATTCTCCTAGGAGTAAATTTTAGGGGGTTTCTTCAATGGCCCAACTTCAAATGTCAGAATCTCAATTTTTGTTCAAAATAAAATTCTTAGGACTCTGGTCTGGGAATGAAAATATAAAATGATGCTATCAAAATTCAAACACAAGTTAAAAAAAAAAGAAATAAAAAAGAAGAAGAAGCAAAATTAAAATAAGGCATCCAAAGACAAAGAAAATTATTCTGTAAAATAACCCCAGGTATGCCAAAGCTATGATTTTTCACTCCATTTCTGAGCACTTGAGATCAGCAGGGCGAGAACATAATTATAAAGGAAACCCAATGCCTTCCAAGTTCATCACTTGCTCAAGAAGCCAAAGTCCAAACAAATTCAGCAGAATGGATGAGAAGGGGCAAGACTTTGAGAACAGAGCAGTGAAATGGTGATAAATCCTTTCTTTGTGTTATTTTGTAAAGATTCTTAGTACTTTAAAAATAACTTTATTTCACCAAAGGACTCAGTAATAGAATTATTGCATGCCAACCTAAATTACAGCCTGTCAACAGAAGCAAAAACCTTAAGACAGGGAAAGACATTACTGCAACCTGTGGCAGCGGGAAGTAGCCAAGATGGCTTAATACAAAAACATAGATGGTGCCCTGCACCCTTCTAGTCAAAATCTGTGGGACTGAAGTTTAGTGATCTGCCAGAAAGAAGTATAAATGGCAACACTTATTAGCACTGTAGTTTCTAATGAATGCTGCTAACACCATGAATGGCAGGTCTTCAGCACACTTAGTCCAGCAGAGCCTTACAGTCCCTGTGAGGGATACAACAGGAAAAGGATTGTGCAAGGCCATGGTACAAGCCTTAAACATTTTACTCCCAGAGCTATGCAGTTTTTGAAAATTACTAACTCTCAGCAGAGAGCCAGGTTGCTTTTAAGGTGCCAGTTTTTCTTAGGGCAAAGCAATTTGAAAATGTTAAATGAACAACACCTGAGAGTTTAAAAAAAGGGAGAAATATTTTTGAAAACCAAAAGGTTTTGGGTTTGCAGTTGTTGGGTTTTTCTGTGCTTTCTCATCTCCACATTTTGAGACAAGAACCTCGGAACTTCTCTGCTCAATGTAAAAACAGTATATATTGGAGCATATTTCCTTCAGCAGAACTCATTCTCTGCATAACTGTGTAACATTCCAGCTCTTTGGATCTGCAGACCCACAACTGAGGAAGCAAGCAGTAATATTTATGCAATGTCATAGACCCATTTAATTGTGAACTGAACATTTTATGGTCCCCCAGGTTGCCACACATTTGTGGGGAAAATCACTTGCACTTTGGTCTGAACTAACTCCCAGGTGACTTCAAGCAGGTACTAACAGACCCCTGTTTTGTGGGTTAGTGTTTTATCACCTCTGTAAAACAGGTTCCTGTCAGTTTGGCAGGGTGGGAGGCTCAAATACAAGTGGAACAGAGAACTGTATTGATACCTTAGAGCAAATCAGTCCCTCGTACATCTGTTACTACTAACCCTGATAGCCCAAGCTAGCCCAAAATTTTATCTCATGTCACAGAGAAAATTAATTGGCTTGAGTTCGGTGTTGCCTTCTCCACTTGCACATGGGACAACCACAGTGCTAAGAAGCTGTAACAAGCCCAGCAATTAATCCTTATTTTTCTCTTCTGAGCTAGGTATGCAAGGCAAGCAGGTAGGCATTGAAGACACAGTGTCCATGATGGGACAAGGATAGGACCAACAGGATAGACCTGTTATCTAAAGAGAATTATTGGGGGAAGTAGAAAGTAGGAGACCTGTTACAGAGTTAAGTCTCGTGCAAATTTTAAAATTTCAATATATACTCCTCTTACTTGAATTCCTGTTGAAAATTATGCACTCAGAGCATTTGGAATAATTGTATCAACATATAAATTCCTTATAAGTAGTGGCTGCTGTTGCAAAGGTTAAAAAATCAGAGGGGCGGGTTATTATTGATATTTAAACCACTGTGTATTCTAAAGGGATGTTTTTTTCCATAGACATTTGAGTAAGGACTGAGTGCAAAATACTCTCAACATATCTGTCCACGAGCTGCACCTTTCAGCTCTCCTTGCTTCAGGAACCAAGATGTGAACAAGCAATTCAAACAGCTCTTCGACTTGTCTTCCAGTACTTTTTTCCAGGTGGAATGATGTCTAAACATCTTCCATCATTACAGGTGGGAAATGACTGCATCCATGATAATTAGAATCCGTTTGTTGTTATTATTATTAATTGCTATAATCAACACAAATCGGAAGCTTTCCTTCCTGGTGTTCCGCTGCAGCTTCGCTAAGGAAATGTGCAACACACAGCACCTCAAGCAGTAACTCAACAAGAAATGCAGTCTGTTAAGCCCCCTGGCACAATGTTCTACTGTTGACCTGCTTACTGACATATAACAGGTACTTAGTGCTAAGGCTGAGCAGTGCTTAAAACACTGTTGTTGTTTTAGGTCTCTGCACACCAGATAATTTCAAGTGATCCATATATAATCAATGTAAAAAACTTGGAGATACACAAGGAGCTATGCTTTTGGTTTCATCTTGGTGATATGAAAAGGAAGCTCGTGGCATATAGGAAACGACCAAGGAAATTACATTCAGGAAAAATAAAAGTTGTTTGAAGCAAAGATTTAGTTGTATTTGGAGCATGAAGAATAAACTGAAAAAGCTGGATTAGGAGAACCATGACACATACATGTTTATACACAGATGTGAGGGGTTGGATATGTTTATTCTTGTATTTATTTGCAATTGTTGTCTTCAATGGAAATAAAAAGGATGCTGTACAATCCACGAAACTTGAACTGATATTGCAGAAATTAGATGAAAATGATCAGAAAATATAAATAGGTACTCATTTAAGACTACAACAGATCCAGGAGATAAAGATTCAATATAAGATTCAAAAGACTACAAATCCTTAACAGAAGGGTGAAACAATATAGATATGCATTTTATCTATGTTATCTAATATATTTTATTCCTTATTTATGTATTTATAGAGCTGAAATAGAGTTAAATGAGAGCCAAAATTCATTAGGATATTCTATGTAATAAACCTCAAAAAGCTGGATCCTAAAAGATTCTTAACTGCTCTATCTTTAGAAATTAAACAGAAAAGGTAACAGAAATATTTGAGGCCTGCAACATTCCTCCTACATCCTTCTCCTTTAGCTCCTGAAAAAAAAATAATTTATTTTATGGGAGTTCAGCCACAATAGTAATGAAAATACTAAGACCCTTCCCAAATAATAGCTCTCTTTCCCACACTTCTCCACTGAAAGCTATCCATGTCAAAAATAAAGACTCCCAAGAAGAGACATTAGGAAAGCCATTTAAATTTTTAAAATTTGATCTTTTGGTATTTCACTGTCCCCACTCAAATTTCCTTCATCCATCCATAATGTTAAGACTTGTCCACATAATGTGTCTCACGTTTGGACCCTGACAGAATGAGGGACATGCCTGAAAGCGAAGCATCAGTGATGCAGGTGGCCCTTTGTAGGTAGCGACAGCTGTGTCTTGACTGCTAATTTCAGTTTTACAGCCTGCAACTGAATCCCAGAACAGTCCTGTTTTCTTTTCTCTTTAGTAAGAAGGAAAACCACACATGTTACTGTTAGAAGCAAGCCAGGCAGTGCAGAGTGTGCAGCGGGTACCTGGCAGTGAGGTTACTGAGCTATCACACGGGAGACAACTTTTATGCTCTTTTGGAGTGAGTGAGGATTGTGCCAAGCCCTAATGTTCCATACAAAGGAAATGAAATCACTCAACATATTTTACAGCTCAGGGAAAAATGTTGCTTCATTTTTCCTCAAATGAGGTGTTTAGCTCTGTTAACTGGCCATTTTTAGATTTATTACCATGTCAAGTCCAAGAGAGCAAAGAGCAACCAGTTTAACTCTCAATACAGACAAAACGCTGTTTGGAAGGACAGAGAGAAGTGCACACATTAGAAGTAGGCAAGAATTTTTTAAAAATGCATTAACAACTCCAGTAGACTTGAGCCAGCAAGGCACATTAAGAGAATACAATTGTCTTGATAGTTCAAAGGGAGACACTAGATTAGAAAACATCATTCCAGTTTAGAAACCTACATATAGTCAAGTGTAGGAAGGTTAATATATGGAGAAGAGAATAATGCTACAGCTTTTGCTTCTTGCCTGAGAACAAGGAAAAGTGTTTGGGGCCCAATGCAATTTGGACTTCCACATGGTGTTTTCAAGGGTTGCTTGGCCTCTATATTTAATAGGATTTAAATCCCCAGGTGCACTGCAATTTCTTAGCTGTGCTAGGATCAGTTATGTTCTAAATGCTTCAAGTTCAGAGTCCAATATCAATAACTCCTGCTGAGCAGCCCCTTACACCACCATTTCTATGAATTTCACTGTAATCATTCAGAGAGTAATATCTAATACCCAAAACTGTATCCTGCTTGCCTCCTCATCCATCTGAAGGGAAAGGAAAGAAGAAAAAGAGAGTTTACTACAATCATAGAATCATTAGGGGTAAAAAATACCTCAAATATCAGATCTAACCATTAACTCAGCACTGACATGGTCATCAGAAAACCACGGCCCTAAGTGCCACATCTGCATGTCTTTTCAATAACTCCAGAGCTGGTGATTGTACTGCTTCCCTGGGCAGCCTGTTCCAATGCCTGACCACCCTTTCCTTGAGGATATTTTTCCTATTATCCAGTCCAAATTTACGCAGGTGGAACTCGAGGTAATTTCCTCTCATCTTGTCACTTTTTACCTGGGAGAAGATATTTACCCATACCTGGCTACATCCTCTTTTCAAATGGTTGTAGAGAGATTTAAGGTCAATCCTTTTCTTCAGGCTAAACAACNTATTTTTCCTATTATCCAGTCCAAATTTACGCAGGTGGAACTCGAGGTAATTTCCTCTCATCTTGTCACTTTTTACCTGGGAGAAGATATTTACCCATACCTGGCTACATCCTCTTTTCAAATGGTTGTAGAGAGATTTAAGGTCAATCCTTTTCTTCAGGCTAAACAACCCCAGCTCCCTCAGCCAATCCCCATAGGACTTGTGTCTAAAATACTTCACCAGCTCTGTTGCTCTTCTGTGGACTCACTCCAGCACCTCAATGTCTTTCTTGTAGTGAGCAGCCCAGAACTAAACACAGGATTTGAGGCGTGGCCTCACCAGTGCCACGTACAGGGGGACAATCACTGCCCTAATCTTGCCAGCCACACTATTTTTGATACAAGCCAGGATACAGTTAGCCATGGATGCATTGCCACAGGCCACACTGCTGGCTCATGTTCAGATGGCAGTCAACCACCATCTCCAAGCCCTTTTCCGCCAGGCTGCTTTCCAGCAACTATTTCCTTAGCCTGTAGCAATGCCTGGGGTTGTTGTGACCCAAGTGCAGATTGTAGCATTTTGCCTTGTTGAACCTCATACAACTGGTCTCAGCCCATGGATGCAGCCTGTCCAGATCCCTCTGCAGAGCCCTCCTACACTCCAGCAGATCTACACTCCCAACCTGGTGTTGTCTGCCAACTGATCGAGAGTGCACTCAATGCCCTTGTCCCAGTCATTGATAAAGATTTTAAGCAGGGCTGACCCCAATACTGAGCCCTGGGGAACCCCACTAGTGATTATCTGCCAGCTAGATGTAATTCTATCCACCAACACCCTCTGGGCCCAGCCACCTAGCCAGATTTTCACCCAGTGAACTATGCACCTGTCCAAGCCATGATCAGACAGTTCCTCCAAGAGAATGCTGGGGGGAACAGTGTCAAAGGCTTTACTGAAGTCTAGGCAGACTTCATAGCTTTCCCCTCATCCACCAAATGGATCAAGTTGGTCCAGCAGGACCTGCCTTTCCCAAACCCATGCTGGCTGGGCCAGATCCCCTGATTGTCCTATACATGCTGTGTGATAGCACTTCACAGCCTGATGCTCTTCTCCATAATACCAATATTATAATGTAATAGCTCTTGAGGGAAGTTAAGTAAAGTGTCCCATAATCCACTTTTACTATCCCTTATGGCATCAGCGATTGCTGTCAAGCCCCTCTATTACCATAGTAACAATGGGATACAGTAGGGTGTGAAACAACAAGCTGTAGCTGAAGATTAGAATGTGGAGGCACTGATTTAATGCTTAAGGAGAAGTTGCTGTACTGCTGGGCAAGCAGGAGCAAAGGAGCCAAAAAGAACCCTGACCAGACAGCACAAAGGACAAGCTCAGTCCCACTTACCCAGTGGATCTACAAGCCAATTTCTGCCTTAAGAACCAATAATCAGCAGCAAAAGTCTCCAGTGCTTTACAGCCCAGTGATACAAAACCCACAGCAGCTCTTGTGCTAATGCAGAGCATCAATGTGTTCTGCGATTACTGGGCTAATATTTATTTGTGCATAAACAGATGCTGGGTCTGAAATGCTCATGGTGTGGCATTTAATTCAAGAAGCAACGGGAATGACCCTGCTTTTATGAACAGCTGTAAAATCATGCTGTTGTGGGACTCAGGTGCTTTGCACCCCCTGAAGTGTTTTGCAAAAGGCTCAGAGAGCAGATGCTGGGCTGCTAACCAACCCAAAAAGCAAATAACACTGAGCATGGCGAGGGGGCAAACAGGACTAATGAAACCCTGAATGTGCTTGATGGTTTCCACAGCCAGGGCATCCTTCTGAGTGACAAATAATTCATCTTTTACCAGCTCCTATTACCTAAATATCAGTCTCTTGGTTGTTTTTAGTGAAACCTACATAAAGCAAAGTATTTTCAAACAGGAAACCAGATGTGATGGGGCCTGCCCCAGCCTGTGACAGGGACACAGGGGTTAATTATGATTGATGGCATATCACTCTTCATAAAGCATTCACTTGCCACATCAGGTGTTTTTTGTCATTTATGGAGGGATGCTGGAGATGCCAGCAAGCAATGTCTGAGGTCAAGGAGAAAGGGACAGTGATATGAAATAGCCAATTAAGTTTCCTCTGCTTGCCAGGAGGAGAAAATAGAAATACACATCAAGCAAAAGTCACAGAGTGATATTTTTTGTTTTCATGCTCTCTGTGGTCCCACAGCGCTGCTCTTTTTGTGGAAGACCAAGATGAGAAAGTGGCTTCCAGGTTAAACTGTAGCTCATCATGGATGAAGTTGGGAGGGGTACACAGAGCCACGTGTCCGCTGCAGGCTGCTGAGGAACACATGACTGCAACCACTGCTGTAAAAACCATTTCAAACATGGCTTTGAATTGCCACACGATTGACATTGCTTCTCTAGGGGCTGCATGCTACTCATCTGCTTTCTAATGCATCTTTTTAAGGGAAAATTCTAGGAAGTTCAAGTATATGGGCATTAGTGTGAAAACACACTTGGGCCCCTGGGATTTTTGTCACTTTTGTCCAGTAATGGATACATGTGGCATATGCACATGCAGAGAAACACAGCTACCCTGCACTCAAGTGTTGGCTTGTTTAAGGTGTAGGAAAGGCTTGGACTTAGTATTTCACAAAACAAAGAAAACAAGATGCAAGCCTCTCATGCTCAAAATATGCTCAAATATTAACCCCTTTTACAGCAGCTTTCGTCCAAGACACATCTAAGACACTGACATGAGCTAGTGCTGCTGTGCTGGAACGTGGTAAAAATATGAGCAAGAAGACAGTTGGAGAGCCAGGGAAGAAGGATGAGGCACTGTTCTCTGCTTTAACTATTCATGGTTGTGCAGCACTTCTGAACTGGGTATGACTTCACATATGACAGCCGTAGCTGTCGTCTTCTGTGAGTAACACAAATGGATCAATGTTAAATGAACTATTGTCCTGCACTTTATCTATTTTATGGGTTAGACCAACTTATTGTATTTTAATGAAAAATCAAGATAATAAAGCTCATAAATTCATAAAGGGAATAGGATCTGCTGAGCCTCATATTGAACGAGCTGCGTAATTCCATGTGTGGGGTTATTTATCCTCCTGTTCAAATAATCTTTTTTTTCCTTTCTGCTATTTAAACTAATAAGAGCCATTTCAGGGAAGGAACAAGGTAAAAAGGAGGAGTCCTAAATTCATTGTCCGGGGCTCTGAGCTCAGTTCCAGGACAGAAGCAGCTATCAGACAGTCCAGAAAGCTTTTGCACACTATTTTGAAGTTTTTTGCCTGCCATTAAGTATAGACAGAGCACAGCTGGAGAGCATCTTTTGCTGTCTCCTACATGTCCTCAACTTGGATTAACCAGCTCACTGTAGCAAATTCCATGTCCAGCAGTATATGTGTGCAGAGCTGCTAAGGAGGTGGATTTGAGAGTGTCAGATTTGAATGGCATGTGCATTTGCACATACAAAGGGTCCTCAGAGGAGGTAGATCCTCAGAGTGTTCACCCAGATTAGAGAGGGGTTCTGGGGGGTGCCTGATGTCTGTGCAGGGAAACAGAGTGGCACTGGATGGGTTCTGTAACAAAGTGTGGCTTGTCCAACTAACTTTTCACTACTTTTTATCCTAAGCTTGCAGCTCTGACATTTCTTCACAGAGAAACAATCAATTTTGAAACAAGGGATCATTTTTAGCAGATCATCTGTATGTGTGTGCATGTGTGTAAAAAGAAACAACTTCCACATTAGTTGCAGAGAAGTGAACAAATGAATTACCTGCTGTTTTCAGCCAGTCATGAATAATTCAAATTCCCCTGTGTCGGTGGATCTAATTAGTAATCATCCAAACTATTCTTAAATTATCTAGTTTGGAGTTACTTGCATAGCAACGACATTCATTTCCGATAGTAGTATTAATCCATTTGCCAGTGTGAGATTGCCAGGGCAGAGGCAGTGGGAAGCCATACCATCAGTTAATGTTATTAATGTTTCTTTAACAATTAACCTATCCGGTGTTCAGGGACAAACAGCATATGTCATGTAGAGATATTTTTAAAGCTCTGTGGATATGTGCCATACATCCCGCTGATTCGGCCACCTTGAAACGCAAGGAGTAGTCATTAGCAAAGGCTTGACCCTGAATGTGCAAATTGCAAAGGAGCCAAGAGAAAATATGAAATAATAGAGTTACCAAGATATCTTAGAAACAGCTGAGGTGTGACTCACTCCATAAAGTGACTTTGCAAATGCAAGGCTCATTGGAGTGCTTATCGCTGTTTCCCACTTAAGTAATGAAGACTTGTAATTTGTTATCCGTGTTGCTAATTTTAAGATTGTCAGATGCAACCCATCTCTGAAGCCCACGCAACAGGTCCTTGACTACTTTGCCCGTCCTGTGAGTCTACAATCAGTTCTTTTGAAAAGGAAAATGACAATTTAGTGTACCTCAGAAGATGCCACAGCTGAGAGTGGTCAGGAAGCTGTATATTTTCATTTAGTATAATTCAGTATAGAATGAGTGTATTGTGAGCTTTCCCTGTCCACCATTCATAGTAAAACACCTGCTCCAAGGATTGATCTGTAACCATGCAAGGTCAGGGCGAGACCTTCGTTTAAGGCAAATAATCCCAGAACTATTGCTGTGGGAGTTTCATATCTTACTTAGAAACATCTGGCCCTGGTACTTCTTACAGATGGGATGCTGGATTAGAGGAAGCTTAGATCACATGAAAACCTGTTCCCAAACTTGATTATTTTTAAAGGTCCCTTTAAATTTACTGATCCCTTCCCTTTACTGATCCATTCCCTTCTAATATCCTACTAGAGAGGCAGCTTGCAAAATGGTAACTGTTTATTCCACACGAGCAGCATATGGGTCTCTGGGTATCTGATTGTCTCAGCCCAACTCCCTGGATAAATCAATTAAATAGCAGGAGGGTTGTGCTCAGGGCAGCTCCCAGCCCTACCTCTGTCCAGGGTGCAGCATGGGCACCTAAGGAAGCCACTCTGACACGCTGATTGCCACGGCTACACATTTAGTACTTTCTACATAATGTTAAAGGGATTAGCTCATTTAGAAACAAAATCTTGCTTTCTCAGTCACTTTGGGGGCTTCACTGGAAACTGATATTTGCAAGCATACTACATGAAATACTTTTAAACCCACTAAAACCTAATATTCAAAAGACAAAGGAGAATTTAATTTCTACCAGTCCAGGAAAATCAAAGAGACCTGTAATTATTTAGAATAGTTTTCTGATTAGCGCAATATGTTGTGCTAGAGCTGGCCATGTGGAAAAGTTCTGGATGATAAAATAGTATGGGAGAGAGCATAACACATTTTTTATTAAATAAAAAAGTAAACACCCTGATGCCACCAAAGGAAAAGAAAAAAGTTGTAAACATATTTCCCAGACTTCAGCTAACAGCAGGAGTTTACAGTTTTTCTGCAGTGGCCAAGTATAATAAAATTGATCTGTTGACTATACAGATACATAAAATAGTTTACGCAGAGTTATATTATTGCCAGTTGGATCAGAAACAAAATTCCTCTGAAGGAAAGTGGCCTTATAAGCATCCTTTTTCCATTACACATCATGGCAACTGCAGGGTAAATGAGGTCCAGGTTTCCTCAGAATTCAGCACTTTGGGTCATTCTGCATTTAAACAGCGCTCAAAGACCAAGTAAAGGAAGACGAGTGAGCTGCAAAGGACTGCAAAATCCTTAGACATTCTTCTCCTCACAGTAAATGCAGATTGTAGCCCTTCCGTGAGCATTGCATTTGCCATGGCAGAGGAAACTGGTTTGTAAAGCATTTTGCAGACAAGTATAATTTATTTTTTGTCAGGAGAGGCAATGGGAGATGCTCTCTCCTAACTCCAGGAAGACTAAAGTGCAGAGAACTGCACTTGGAAAGCTTAGTCCACCATTAGCACCAGTGTTCAAAGCTAATAGTGGTGTTTGTCCTCAGTCTGAACCAAATGTTCTCTTCAGAACTGTGTCCCTCAGACAAAACCCACCAGACCAGGCTTTCAGCATTGCTACTTCTTGTCATCGATTCAGGTCTACTATTTGGGACAAATTAATTAAATCCCAAAGAGAACTCTTTTAAAAGTCTCACTTAAAAAACTCATTAGCATCCAAACTTTCATGATAGATGGTTCATAATCTTGATCCAGGAATTTGGATCTGCAGATGGAAACCTAAGCAAGTGGAGAATCAAGGAGCTTTTCTTATAAAATCTCAGTTAAAGGGATGTTGGGCACAGAAAAGGAGGCTACCTTCTCTCAGGACTACAAATCCATCCCTACGACGGATCCTATCTCCGTTGCACATGTAAGGTTAAAAGACCTGCAGAAGGCAAATGAAGAACAAGAAACTGAACTCAAAGCTCCAAAATGGCTGGGTAATGCCCTAACCACTGGAGTAGCCCATACATTACTGCATACCTCTTTTCCCCAGCGTTAGTCTCAGTGTGACTAAAGAAAATCAGCGTATAAAATATGCAAAAATATAATTCATTTTTTCACAACGTAGTGTACACAAAATCCTCCCCAACGCACCAGCATTTAGTTTGAAATATGCCAAGGTTAATAGCTATAATGTAAAATCGTTATCTGCAGCAGAGCATTAATTAGAGGCCTCATGCACAATGCATTAACAATTTGCATGCAAAGAGCGCTGCAGTGGTTCTCTGCAGGAGGCTGGGAGCACATTATAGCCCTCAGAGAGCTGGAAGACTTCAGGGAAAGACTTGCACTGAGCTCTCTTGAAGCCCAAAGCTAGGTTCTAGGACAGTGCCAGACACTTCTCCCCTGCTCTCTGCAGTTTTTCTGGTCCTCACTGCATTTCTGTTCAGACAAAATTAATTAATTTGCACTCCTCTTGGTGCAGGGGAGCCCTCCAGGAACTGGGGGTGTATCTCAGCATGAGCCACCACAGGCAGCTTTCTTCCAAATTGTGCCAACACCTTCCAAAACTCCCTGATGTGAAACTGTTTTGGCCTGCAAGTGCTGTATATTTTTTTAAGAGTGTTATTTTGACGCAGAAAAGGTCTGATGTGTTTAATGCTACTATCAACAGTCAGCCAGTCCTAAAGCCCCTCAGGCCACTAATTCAGCAGAAGCCACTTCCCCAAGTGTGAGAGAAAGACAAAAACCAAAATTTCTGCTATATTTGTGAATTTTATAACTTTGGAGGGCCTCACTCTCCCATGCTCAACACTTGAATACTCAGCCTTGCAGGACACCTCTAGGACAAAGCATCAAAACTCTCACCAGGGACATGAAACTTGTTCAGCTGCAGGAAAGGAGTACATTCCTGCTTGCAAATATTCACAGAGAGTGCATGGGTCTTCATGCATCTCTTTCCCATACAGATTAACCGTAGTATCAGATCTTTTTTTCTTATCTGTATCTTTCCCATTGCTTTTCTGTAAAGGTTACTGGCTTAGTTTTTGGAGGCTATTTTCCTTCAAAAAATCAACATAATCAAAAATATTTTTCCAAACAAAGCTGTTTTCCACATCCAAATAGAAAATATGGTTCTACATAATCCCAACACGCAATTAGATGTATTAAGCAGTGTGCATAGATTTTTACAAAGTCTTGGTGAGACCACAAAACTGCAAGTTAAGATGCTTGATGGGACTTCAAGAGCTGCCATGTACACCCTCTCTCCCCAAGGCAAGCTGCTCTTGATTCAAAAGGCTGATACAGACACTCATGCAGAGGAACACACACCTATAGAAGACCTCACGGACTTTCCATCAGACTGGCAAAGAAACCTGGGAAAGGTGCTTGCTCAGGAGATAAAATCCTTCCTTATTTTTCATCCAGGAGAAGAAACTGAGGTTCCTTATCTCAGACAGCTTTCATCTGAAATGAAGAAGGTGCTGTCCTAGCAATTTGCACATATTTTTTGCTATCTTCCAGCTAAAATACCCCAGCTGGGACAGACTCATGATTTGGCTGTGGTGTATCTGAGTCTTTTTATTAGCATGATGTGTCACCGTGCCAGTAGTTAAGGTAGCAGTCTTTTGTAAAAAGACCCTCCTCACGTCTGCTGTACGACTTAAAAATTTCTGGGCAGAGTCCATGACACAAAATTCCTTTAGAAAATTCCTTTTCTAATCAGGCCTGGATTTGATACAATGAGGACAAAGCCATTTTCTTCTGGTATTTTTAGGTTAATTTATGAGAGAGTTCACTCATGCTACAGCAGGTGCCAGGATGTTTGCAAATGGTGCTGGCAAAGCTCAATGACTCTAAGGTTTCCACAATGCCAGGAGTGAGCTGTCCATGAGTGTTAAGATGGAACTTGATAGCCATAAAAACAGGATTGTGCAATAGGGTTGTAAGCAGTAATCAGTCAGGGGAGATGAACCATGACCACCCCTCAGCCCTATCTGCCAAGTGCATTAAGTTTTTATCAGAGCACTAGGAAGATAACACCAAATGTCAGGTGTATTCTGCTCCTGGCAGGTGCTAAAAGGTATTTAATCAAATTATTTACCCCTGCTTTTATTCTTCACTATAGCTGCCTCTTAGGCTCCTTTTTGAGCTCCTTTTCAAGCTCCTTTTCCTCCCCAGCCAAAACCTGCAAGACAGCAAGTATTGGTGAGGCTTTGGCCAGGGCTAAAAATGGCTGTGGGCTGACTCCAGCCTGGTAGAGCTCCTACCCTGCTAAGTGATGCCTCTGCAGGGACCATTTTAGCTTTTTAAGGATTTGTCCCATTTTTCTTTAAATAACAAACATACAGTTATTCTGTGTTTCAAATTACTCCCATTCACTTTTTTTCATATTTTTTTCTCTTGTTTCCAGCTTATTTAGCACAGGCAAAGCATCTGACATGCAGCAAAGCCATCAGTCAACGGCCTCATATCCTTGAACCCCATGAAAAGGAAAGTGGTAACTCAATGACAAAATCCACTCAGTGACAAAACCCTGCCCTTGTCCCTCTTTAGGCCATGACTCCCCTCTGTACCCTTTTTCACCTTGCATTAGTCAGCATTCACAGACTTCAAAGTGGTATCTTTGATCCTCTCAACCTTTTCCTGCCATATACTTCCGTCACCATTCAAAAATGAGGCACAAGATGAAAGGTGTGGAGATGAAAGAGCAGGAGACAGAGCTCGGTCCCTAAGCAAAGGTGGAATGCAGAGGGAAAACCAGACCACAGCCATTGGTTCAGGCACAAGCAGAAAACACAACTTGCTCTCAGCAAGAATCCACATCATTGTGAGCAGTTTTTAAACATGAAGGGAAGGGACGCAAGCAGCAGAGCTCTGCCAGCTGATGCTGCCCCGCTTTGACCCAGGGGGGGAATCTGCAGGAGGAACAAAGCGCCACAATACCCTCACAGCCACAAAGACAGATCCTAAAAACTGCATACCCATGGGCCCTGATGAAGTCCACAAGCGTCACACAATTAGGCTAAGCCACAAGCTAAAGGCTTTTGCAAGCACTCACACCATTTCTAGATTCTCTAAAAGAAAGTTCCTTCCAAAATTCCCAAAACAGTAACAGGAAAGTTCAAAAAAATGCAATCAGAGGTCCCCAGAGCACATAATACTTTTTTAGACAAAAGCTGTCAGTAACAGGAGCCTCAAATGAAGTTTCACATCTAAATAACAGGCCTTCCCTTCCTTTCAATGGCACTAGTCACTGCTGGGAGCTCTGCATAATTTTGTGAAATCAGGCATCATGATGAATTGCCTGAATATATTCATTTTTATACTAAGAATCTATTCACTATGCCAAATTCTGCTCTCATTTCTACCAGGGTTACTTGAAATAATGAAGTCACCTCTTTTATCTGGGTAAGTTCAGGGTTGTCTGGCAGATCTTTTTGAATAACAGATATTCAAGTATTTTTCAGCATCTCTTTTTTCAGCAACAGGATTTTTCTTTAGCATTTAAATATCTGAAATATAGATTTTATTTTTTAATGACCTAGGATTTTCTTGCAAATTGTGTTTGTAGTGTCAGGCTTTTGTCTGCACAAAACTATTTTGATAATTCCTCTTGGTCACAGAAGTATTTTGATGACAACCATATTTTGAGATAATCATTTTGAATGATGTTATCAGCAAAAAAAAAGCTTATTCAAAATCTTACAATTTCCTGACAAATTTGGGCAAACTATTTAACTATTTGAAATGCTGCAGCTTACTTTAAAATATTTCCCCTCTCCAATCTGTGCTTAGATGTCTTATTACACCCCTGACCTAAGATCACAGCAAAGACGAAACTTCAGATTTTCCCTGCTTCACAAGAAAAAAAGAAATGAGAGGACAGCAACTCTGGCAAGTCCTGAAGGACAAAACAACTGGATTCAATATGGTGACACCAATGGCTATTTGATTCTGTGAATATCTGTGCCACAAAAGTGACTGCAAAGGCAGTCCAAATTTACATACTTGTTTTGCAGGGAGGGGTTGAGATTATTACTTTGGGCGTTTTTTATTTCTATGTGTGGATTCTTACATTAAACATATGAAAAATACCCCAGCACATTCAGAAAGGGCCTGTGAAGCTGAAGAGTTGCAAGAAGAACCCGTCTGGAAGGAGCTGATCCATAGGAGCAACCCTCTACACTCTGTCCAAGCTTTGTAAAACTACCTGGGTCAGTGATAATTATCATCAAGGTAAATTATATTCCCTGGCATGTCATATCACAATTAACCAAGCAGCCATAATCATCATGTGTCTTGCAAAGCCTCTGAGTAGGCAGTTTGCTACCTGCTGTTGAGAGATAAGATAGATGCCCACACAGCTGTGAGAAACGTCCTATTTCCTGGCTACACACAATCCACTTCAGAGGTTATAAATGCCCAGCAGTGTGCTATTCTGCTCTCTGCCATTGAGCAGAAGAGCCTTCTCATCCTGCAACCTGACTGTCACAGGCACTCTGCCTTTCTCCTGGCAGCAGCCCCGTTTATCCACTTGTCCATCATTTCTCTGAGTGTGGGCATGCAGTAGGGGATACAGAATGCCTGTCTGCACTTGGAGAAATCAAGAACCAGCAGATAAATGTATCCCTCGCAGGTGTGGCCATGGGGATTAATCAGCAAAAGCAAGAGATGGCAAAACACAGAAGAGTCTCTGGCGCGTAAAAAGCACCCTTAGCACTAGAGGGTGCCTCCCTACTTCAGTGCACCTCCATTTACATCTCCTTGAGTCCAAAGTCTCTAAACATATCAGATTTCCCTCAGTGTATTCTTGTACCTCTCTCTACCTCGGCTGCCATCTGGCTTCTGGAAATCAGAGCTGCCAACATCAAAATGTCTATAACCAACCTATAGCACAACTCCCACCAACAGCCAGTCAGCCCAGAGTCATCCTTCCACTGCTCATAAACAGCCTCAATGAGAGCAAAAATAAAATCTCACAAATGCTAAATTTTACAAATACTTCTGATCATTACTCACTGGCCTCATAAATCTCTCGCACATTAGACAGTCAGACTAAGAGGACACAGAAATTTTGCTCTTAGTGCCATGAATCTTTCTCATGTTCTTTCTATGGTTATAATAATAGAAATTTATTGTTGCTTTCGTTTCCTCCCATATTCTGTGTAATTAATCTCGATGTGTTGCCACGTACATCAAGAGACAGTACATTTTGTGCCTGCCCATTTGTATTTTTTCAACAGCAAGTCCCATCTGAGTTAATATATTGTTTTATATTATATATAACCACTGACCATAACTCAGAACACAACACATTTTCATTTTGTTGCCCCATTATTTTTGCAGTAAGTCGATACAATATGAGGTGAAGCGTGCCTTGCTCAGCACTTATTGATCTGTCTGTTTGCCCATTGCTTACATCAAAACACCACTTGTCAGCTCTGCTCTGTTATGATTATCTTATCACACAGGAAGTGACAGCCTCAAAGACTAAATGCTAAGCAACATCCAAGGTCAGGTGACACCAAAAAACAGCCCAAATTCTTTTGAGCAAGGCAAAGATCCGCATCAAGTCTCCTTTTTATGCAGGGCACCTCTTCATTGCAATCAGGAGAAGCAACTATTGTAGCTTGGGGAACACGTCAACCAGCTCTTGCAGAACTGAGACTCAATGTAGGCATGGTGGTAGATACACAGTACTCCAAAATGCGAGGAACCCCATGGACCACAAATGACAAGACAAGATGTCTTAATTTTTTGGTTGAAAAAGGAATTTGGAATTTACCAAAGCTTGTCCATCTTCCTATAAGGAATGCTAACTTCATGGGCAATTCCTTAAGGGTTGTGCATTGGTTTGGACTTTTTACTTCCTCAGCAAGTGCTCTGCAGAATAGAAAAGCACAACCCTGCTTGTTGAGGACGCTTAGTTGTGTGTCAATGTAGCATATCAATAACACTTTGGACCAGGATCAAATGCCCAACATGTCACCTCTCTGCATATTCAATGAACCAAAATAGTGCATGGTGTCCATCCATCTTGCCCTGGCATCATGTGATGACACATACGAGCAATAAAAATCACTGCTCCCTCTTTCCTCTGTTTCTCTGTCCCCTGCAGATTTCGGCTCTCAAGAGCTTTGAAATGTACATTTGGCAAGGCAACTCTGCTCTTTCATAACATGCAGCAGGGCGGTGCCTGAATAAATGAATATGATTAGTGAACCCTTGCTTAAAGGATCGACCACTTTGCCTACGTAAAAAAGATCTGTGAGAGACAGATGCCAACTGCCAATGTGCTGATGCATTTTGGAATTTATCAGCAGAGGGGAAAGTAGGGCTGTGAGTGACAGCAGAGCTTCTTGAGGATTTGGGTCATGTTGTTTTAAAATTCCAGACAGGAAAGATTAAAATTTATGGCTGGATTACTGATTGACTGAAATAATGTATCCTCCTGTCTGGAAAATGGCAAAGGCCCAGTAGCAACCTCCACTGTACAGTTGTCCTTCTACATGAGGGACACAGTTTCAAGCAAATTTCCTGTACTTGGGCTTATGCATCGGAGTGCTTCTGCAGAGAGAGAAACTTACTACAAGGTGGTTCAGAGGAAGGAGAACCCAAAGCACCCCCTGACACACAGGCAATCTAGGGCTCTGTGCAATGGCAGTGTGCAGAAAAGATGAAAACCCCTACATAGAATATGTTCATTACCCATTGCCAAATTATCATCTGTTCCAATCCCATGCACTAGAGACACTAGGCAAGATCAAGAGATGCTGCCAACCACCAAAAGCACCCAAGAACCGCAACATAGTGGTCACAAACACTTGCATACTCTACTAAACACATTCTCTTTTTTTGCAATCTCTGCTCTGCAAAAAAACTTGTAGAGGACTTGCTGGAATGACAGTCAAGGTTGGCATGCGATGGTGGGGAACACAAGGGGAGCTCATTCACCATGTGAGGCTCCATGCACTGTGTCAGAGAGCAAGGTGGAGCACATAACTTCTGCTTCTCTCAGCACAAGGCTGCAAAACAGGCTTAGTGTAACTAATTTACACTGTACAATGCTAGCACCCAGGAACTCAACAGTTCACATAAATATAGACTCAAATTATTTCTTGTAACATGCTTATAAAGAGGAACTGAAGAGTATTTCCATGCTCTGCATGGTTTGCATTACTGGTGTGGGATTTTAAATAATGTAATCCAATACATTACAGCTAAATCTGATGACAGAACAGCTGACTGGAGCTGACTTGTGTTCCCTGATTTACAAGTGTTTGATTTCACTTTCATATGCTGGATTTCTAATTGCAACCTATCCTATCCAAGTTGCAGCCTACATGCCACTCCCTGCTGATTACGGAGCAAGGGGGAACTCACATCCCTTCCCTCACCTGCTCTGCAGCCTGATCCTGCCCCTATGGCAAAGCTCACTTGTGGCCTACACAACACTGTGCTTTTCCCTTTGATGCACAGAATTTTCCTGCCATGTCTCTCCCATAAACTTCAGCTTTTCAGTTTCTAATTTTTGAGAGTCCTTCTCTATCAGATGGTCTTTGACTTCAAGGCTCTCAAAAGCTGCCAGCAGCAATCCCCAACTGCAGTTTGCAGAAAACATGGACAGCATCCTTTAAACATACTTCTCCACCAGAAAAATGAGGGGCTGCTGGCACTATGCTACTTGCATTTCCTGGTGTTTCCATCCCCTGGGACAATGGAAGGGAAAGGTGCTAATGATAAAATGTCCATTCTGCAGCCACAATGTACTTCCAGAGGGAGATAATCTAATTGGTACTATATTACTTTAACAGCAAAATCAGTGACAGGAACATGCACACTGAAGGGCTTGGTCATTTGGGGAGAGTTCATATAAACTGTGGTGGCTGGGCTCATTGCTGTGAGCTCTGAGAAAATTAGATAGAGGTGAGCTAAGAAAGAGGAAACCCTAAACTAAACTAAGCTGGTGTGGAACCCCAAAAAGCCCAATAAATTTTCTCTTTTATTCGTCATCTATTGGGATGATTTTTTTTTCAAAACCTGCAGCTCTGGATCTCCAATCTAAACACTTCACTTCTTGAAGATTTGGAGAAGCTCGTGTATGGTGTGGGGAGTCTCCACTAAAATTGATCTTGCATTTAAATCAGTGCAAGGCATGCCAGGATACACTAGCCACTGTGGGTCTGTGTCTGTCCTTTGGGTCTTTAGCCCTTGGCATCATCTGTGCAATGGGAGCACCTCCAGCCTCCTGGCTCTGATGACACTGAATTGGTCAGAAATCACAGCCCAGCTGACAGAGTGCAGCTGAGCCTTCATTTGAATACTCACAAGAGGAAAAAAGGGGGGAGGAGGGGAAAAGCTCTTCTATTCAGTTAGTTCCTTCTATTATTCTCCTTTGCACATGCTGCGTTTGTTTTTGTCATTAGGTTTCCAGTGTCCCTAATAAGATATTAATGAGATGCTAATTCAACATGCAAATTACAGGAGACTGGCATGGCAAGATTGCTATATTTAGAGCCAGAGCAGGATTTTAATGGCTGTCTTCACCCATCTTGTGCCTTTTGTCAATTGCTTTGTTACTCCAGTGAGCAGTTTCACATCCCTGAAGTGTCTAGGTGACCTTGGAGGTTAGGAAAGAGACAAAAAATCTGGACTATGTTTCCACAGTAGTAATGAGAAAATCTCACTGTGTTTCAAAGACACTGTTGAAAGGAAGCCCCTGTCTTAAAAAAAAAAAAAAATAAGAAAAGAAAAAACTTGGAGCCTTGCCCATTCAGGAGCAATAGCAAGGAGAAGGGAGAAATGAGATGCTTGTTGCCACATTACAGAGCTCAGGAATGATGCCAGGATCCAGGTCTGACTCCACCACACAGCCTGGTCTGGAGGAGTGGAGCAGAGGAGAGGGTTTTATATATATCCTGCGGTCCAGCACACACAGCATAACCTGTCCCATGGCCTGAGGCACAGGCAGGGGCTCTGCTCCTCCATCCACAGGCAACAGTGGGGCTGTGAGGTGGCTGCCTTCAGCCCACAGCAAGCACACCAAAAGTTTGCACTCCTAAAATGAATTCTGCTGGAAATGTTCCCTTAAGAAAGCAAGCAAGCTGAGTGCTCAGGTATTGAAGGATGCTAAAACTCAGGATGACAGCATCCATTCCTACCACCTTTGCAATCTCATGACATGCATCTCTCCTCATCAGGGTGAAAGAGCACAAGTTCTCATATCAAACTTGAGGGCCAGCTCTGCAAGTCACACCAGAACTCAAGACTCTATTTTGTCACCTAGAAATTGAGAATAAGGATAAAATATTTTATTTACAAATGTTGTAGCACCACAGACTACTCGAAGAGATTTGTAAATGCAGTACTTTTAAAGGTGCTTAAGCCTGAGAGAAGACCTAGGTACTAAAAGCAACATGCCCTTTTTTGCCTGGAGCTGTTATCAAGTAGCTCACTTCAGAGGTTATCATGAGAGCCTTGCCTCTTCAGAAGCTCAATAACCATGTCCCACTGCAGTTTAGGGTCAGTTTTCAGTGCTGGAACACCCTGTCCTGAAGCAACTGAATTCTGTTTCTGATCACACTAAGGACCAAGTCCTTCAAACTACCAACTCTGGAATACTTTTAAGAAACCGATTTTTAAATTATTATTCTTATTACTGAAAAGTGCCAGCAGAAAGCTCTCATTTGCTGCCACCACATTATCCTGTGCATATCAGATGCCCCTAGCTTCATGACAAGTGCATACCCAATCCCTGCCAACAGTCAGTCCCACTCACAGAGAGGCTTTTGTGTGCTTCTCAAAAGCTGAAATCATCTTTTTCCAGTCTATATGGACTCTTGTAAAGGGACACCCAAAGGGACTGGCTTACAAAGTTACTGAGTTCCCAAAACAGCACTCTCAGGTTGTGGAAACGAGTCACAGCCCTTGGACCTGCTTGGGCAAGCATTGCCTCATTCAGTATTTGCAGCTTCGTGTACCAGGCTTCTGGCTCACAAATACCATTTTTAGTATTACTCTATTTTTAGATATTACCCTGAATTTTTTCCTAGACCTTTGCTTGCATATAGACAGCCCCATGGCTCTGAAGCTTCTTACAGGTTTTGATCATTTTGCATCAGCTGAGAAACTGGCTCCTATTTTATGGATTTTTTTTTTTCCCTCTGAATCACGGTCTCCAGAATAAAATGGTACCAAAATCTCTGCAGACTTCTCCCTCCCCCAGTGGTTTCAGCTGTTTTTATTGCTCTGAGGCACCAGACAGTTTTGTTAATAACAGTAAATCCTTTTAGCCTCTGGTTAGTGCAGGTTGTGCTGTGATTGACAAGGTAATAAAAGTGTTAATGAGAGAAACTGGCACAGCCAGAGATCAATAGTTGCCAATAAGAAAAACAATTCTGATACTTAATTTTGTAGAATTCCCCCAAAGCGGTTGAAAATACATCACAATCGGTCTATTTTATTGTTTAATAGATGTTCTCTCCCTGGTGGTCTCAGATAGAGATCAAATTAACTAGAGATTGGGTGAAATAGCAAAGAAGAGAGAAGGATTCTTGTTCCTCCCAAGTTTGCAGGACTGTTGGGACATGGAGCTCTAGGGCAAAGCCATTTCTGAAATAAATGTGTTTGGGGCTACCTTTCCCATCCAGATGATTTCCCAAATCTCTCCTTTCTCCACATTTTTCCTGCAGTACAAATACAGGGGGGAAATAGCACACAATGACAGCTGCAGTGCCAGTGGTCACGTTGAGGTTACAGCCAGAAGATCAACCATAATCAAAACGCTGATTCAACAGTGCTATCCCAAAGGGCAAAGATACAGATATGCTATAGGAATCAGAAAAATGCCCTTTGAAAAAGAAACAATTTTAAGATTACTGGCAACCTGGGTTTCTGAGAGTTAATCAGAGTGGTAAAAGCAGATGAAGTGCATTCAACTTCTACCACAGATTAACATCAGTTTCTCGCTAACAGGATCCCATACACAGAACACCCTGTGTGGCCCTAAACATCCTCTAACACCCTAAATCTCCTCTCACAAATCTGTCTGGTGCCAGATGCATATAAAAGCCTAATCTCATTTCAAGGGCAGCTGTTAAACTTAGGAGAATGTGTGCTGGCAGTAGAAAGCACTGCCAAACTGGAAATGCAGTGAGGGGAGGGAAACAATTTCGAGAGGGGCACAGAATAGCTGTAAGTCAAATGGAACAGAAACTGCTCTGCATTTGTGAAAGTATGGGAAAGGGGAGAAGGACCAGTCTTGAACTATACAAAAATGACTGTGAATACATTATCCAGAGGCTGGCTGGATTATGCATGGATGGTAAGGCTCTCTGGGCAGCTTAAGGACAACAGCTTGTGCAGTCCCACTGGTTGTGCACAGGGAGTACCAGCAAAGTCAAAGACAAAAGGAGGCCTCTTCATGTGGGCTGTGCTAATGGGGGACACTGCTGTGAAACCCCTTCTCAGGCAGGACGGAAATTGCCAGTCCAGTTCCAACAGCAATTACTTGTTATATATGTACATTATTATTTGACACAAAATTTCCATTTCTACCCCTGTATTATGAGGGGTTCATTTTGCTGAACTGTGGTACAGAGAGGAACAGTAGAGGACATTGGTACAGGGCTGACTTTGGATTCTAAGCCCACCAGTCATAAAAATTGGCGGCAAAACTTCACTTATCTTGAAAAACAGCAGAGCATGGGCAAAGTTGAAGGCTTTTAGCAATAACTTCACCTTTTTTTATGTGTAGGAATGATACGCAGGCTCTAACGTAGACTTCTAATATTACATCTCACATGTGTCTGTGGGCTTCAGGGCAGGCACAGGGAGGCTGGCAAATGCAGATGCTCTCACTTTACATTGGGAAAGTTCCGCACAGTGATAAACCCAGGGTGATTCAGCTACACAGGTATGCAGACAGCAGCGTAACAGAGAAGTACACTTTCCTGGGTGTTTTGGTGTGAGCTCAAAGGTGCTGTGAGCCACGCTCTCACCTGGCAGGAAAGGAGTCGTGCCTGAATTTTCCAGCATGGGCCCCAAAGTTTTTGACTAAAACTACATGGAACCAAACTGCAGGTCCAGTTGGGCATGCAAGGTGTCCAAATGCAGTCTCTGACAAGGCAAGTACAGATTTCTGTGGAGCAAATACAACAATAGTAGAGCCAAAAAGGGTAGGTAGATCTAAATCTGTTCTTCCTTGCTCCTCCCATTCCATAGGATAATTAAACAAATATTCCTGCCTGTAAAGAGAGGGGAATAATTGGAATCAAAGAGCATGAAGGGACAGATCAGCATGAAAGGATACCCAGATGAAACCAAGGGGTTTGGCTTATCCCCTTGGCTTTATCCCCCTTTTCTCATCCTGTCTGTATTAATGGGATGCTAAAACCTTATTGTCTGACTGCATTATTATTAATGACAACTGGTATCCCAGAGGTCAGGGTGGCACTGCAGCTTGCCATTCACTTTAATTATCGATGCACATCACCAGCTTCAGAAATAAGAAGAGATAAGATGAGGATTATTGAATCCCATCTTATGCTGTGTGTTATCGTACACTCTACATCCTGATCGCTTCATATCAGCTTTTCTCAGTTCACTGCAGGAAGGGAGGGGGAAACCAAGAAGGTTCTCCCTTTATGTTTTCATTTTGCTCACATCTTTACAATTTTGACCAAAACAAATTCTGACTATCGCATTATTGGCTACATCTGCCCAGTGACTTGGCTCGTGACCACAATATTTAGGTATTTAGCTCTTTAGATATCCAAATATAAAGGTATTTAGCTCTTTGGAATCACAAATATTTAGATGTGTCTGCAGTAGTTGCTGCTGTACTTCGGGACTATCACTGAGACAGATACAAGTTCATGGCTTAGTCTCCTTTGGTGGGAACTTAAAGATGTAGATAAAATTCACCATTCTCTGAAAAAACACACCATTCACCGTCATTTTACACAGATTCAACACTGAACTAAGCAAACTGAATCAAAACAGGGGAGGGAATGGGTTTTTCAGATGACAAAAAAAATTAATAATATCTCAAGTATGATGTCCTTCCAAACCAAAGAGCCATCTCTTACATGGCATATTCAAAGAGAGAGAATTGCTGGGTGAAAAAAAATTAACAGATTCTCTGCATCTGCAGAGAGTCCGTTCCATATATTGGGCATTCCACTTAAATAATAATAATGTATTATTCATGGAAATGTATGCAAAAGCCAAACAAGAGGATCTATCCATATGCACTAAATACCCATGATAGTTTTGAAAGGCAGTTCAGAAGGAATGGTAGCCTTTCATCTACCCTGTCATTTACAAGCCAGGTAACTCAGCTCTCAAGTTCCAACAGATTGCACGTTTCCAAACATAACTCATCGTGTTTGTTGGTGATAAAACAAGATTAGGAGAAAGGAGGTTGGAACAAAGGTTCCTGTGGAGAACACTGTCCACACCAGTATATGGCTTTTTCATTTTCACGCAAGGCACAGGTAACCTTGTTAGCTTTTCTTTATATGCCTCCAATTACAATCCAGAGGCAGGTAGGCCTGCCACATGAGTTAAAGAAAAGGTCTTTGGCAACCCTCTTTCTGAACTGAAGCAATGAAATATATATATTTTAAATATATATATATATACCAGCTCAGCTTTGCTCCCTTTCAAAGCATGATGTTACCTCTCACAAATGCAATGACAAGAGGCGCCTTTGGCAATCCCATGGTCCCCTTCTCCTTCTGAGAACTGGCAGAATGAAGGGGAAGAAAAGCCCAGAAGCCTTTTTTAGCCTCCTTATTTTTCTTTGTCACATCATTAAGGGTTCAATGAATCTCCAATTAAATTTCCCTGACTGCTGTCACCAATTTGATTGATAGGTGTCCTTGGATCAACCTCAGTAGGGCATGTTGTTGCACCGAACTCCCCCTTTCCACTCACCATCCATTATCAGCCCCTTGTCATCATTACCTTCACATGTCAGTTCATTTGCCACGGAAGCCGTGTCACCAACCGATAGGGGAAATAGAAAAACGTTTGTTACAAATAGGGAAAAACGCTAATAAATCAGGTTGGGCTTCAGCCTGAAACTAATGGAGAAATAGTTTATCTCCAGTGTGCTTGTTCACCAGTTGCCCTTATATAAAACTCTAAACAAAACACACACACACAAATACTCATTCTCAGAAGAAACAAACAAACAGGGCAGAACCATGTGCAGATAAAGCTAAAACAGGTTTCACAGCTTTGCACTTTCTTCATTTTGAACACTCAAAAAATCTGGATCCTTGAGTTAACTTCAAAACCCTCATACACTAACAATTTTTAAGCTACAGAGGCTAAAAGAGTCTAAGAGTCAGTGATACTGACACTGTCTGGAGACTTTCTACCAAAACAGTTTTTCATCAGAAAGCAAACACTTTTTCAAAATTAAAGCCATTTTTACAAAAGGGTCATTTCTGATAAACTCCTGAAAAAAAAAAAAAAATCAGGAAGAAGGGAACAAGATAGTTTAGGCTTCTAGAAATCTCTTTTTTTCTCACCTAATCTGTTTAGAAACCTTATTAATAAAAACGTATCATTAAAAATGAAATGTATAAAGTACAATATAAAATTTTAAATTTTATATTTTAATTTTCACCATGAAAGGATGGAAACACTCCTAGATGCCTGGCAATTGACACCTCAGCAGGGAAGGCCTGCTCTTCAAAAATAAATAAGTAAAACCAGAACAGGCCTACTAAATTATTTGTAAATGAAACCTAACTGCAAGTGTTCTGCAACACACCACCATTCCCATTGCAGCAACAGCTCCTGGTGTGGGAAGCAGCCAGCACACATTGCCCCAAAACTCTTAGAGCTCAAGGAGCCACAGCTGCCTCTCATTTGCATGAGTTTCATCCTTTGCTACAAGTTTATCCACCACAGTAAGGGACAGAGGTGTCCCTGCAACATACTGGACAGTTTTACCCAAGATCCAGTCCAATCTTTACCTGTAGTTCCCATGAGCTCCACCTATTCCTCACATCTATACAATCACAACAGGGGAAGACCAGCTTTTCCCTAAGGAAATGTTTGGAAGACCATCTCAGCAATTAACAAGCTTCACTGCTATTGAGACTAAGAGGATTAATGCTTTTAAACCCCAGGGATCCCTGGTTCATCAATCCACCAGCAGACACTTTTTCCTATCTGCTTATAACTAATTTTAGCCAATGCATCCAGGAGCAGTAGGACAGTGAGTTCACACAGGGCAAGGGCTGCTGGGTGAGCAGAGGCTGCAGGTTTGCAAAGGCCGCTGCAGAGCACCACAGTGCCTTGCAATTTGCCCTGATTTATTATGCAATTAGTAGTGAGTGCATCTCAGTGCACTAAGAGAGGCAACACTGGCAGAGCTCAGTGTTTAAAGCTGACTTTGTACTCATGCACCTAAATAACCGCCCTGGTTTTCTTTGCCAATTTCAATAAGAATTTTGTCTGAAAATGAAGGTAACTTCTACAGATTCTCAGTGCAGAAAATCTCAATCAAAGACCACAAAACTATGAACCATGATTTTAAATGGATGACTTTCACGCAGCCTCATCAGACTGAATGCTACAGACACAGCAAAGAAACTTAGTTTGCTGTAAAGCTACAGTGCAAATGCTCTCTGTGGAATGGAGATGCAAGACAGACCAGAGATGAGGAATTCCTGTGGGAAATCGAGTCATATGGTAGCTATAAAAACCAGACACACATGGAGATGTGGAGGTTTTCAACACATATGCATTGACCATGATAAACACTAGACACACAGGGCTGGGTGGACCACATATGGCTGCTCTCCATACCCAGACCATGCCACCATATGGCAGATGATGGGGTGAACATAACCTTGCAGAGGTCAATGTGGTTTCAATTGCCCAATTTTCTCTGTACTTGCTTTTGTTCACCTGAAATTCTCTGTTTGTGGCAAAACTCTCAACTCCTGGGCACCTCACAAGATGGATCAGAAAAATGACAGTCACCTACTGCATTTGTGTTAAATAATTTTTCCAGTGGTTGCCACTTGCTTGGTGGAAAAAGGGAGATGGGGCATTTTTGGATGGGTGTTCTGAGGTCTCCGAGCATGCCCATAGCCTGTTGAATGTGCCCCCAAGGCAGCTTCCCTTCCCTTTGCCATTTACAGCAGCATCTTTCTTCTGTGCATTATTGAAAGCCTCTAACCTACCAAATAATTTTGTAGGGTAGAATCACTCCTCTTTGACTAAAAAAACTTCTATCTCTCACAGGAACATGGGCAAAAAAAAAAGCACAGAGAAAGAAAAAAATTAAGTTAATCCTGGAGGAGAGTGTCCAGAGGTGAACTAGAGCCTTTCACCCACAGGAATGCTGCTCTTGCTATCACAGAGAAAATTCTGCTGCCATAATGTGTCTTTTTGCAATATTGGTACATTTCTTCCTCTCCTTGCTAACAAACTGAGAAGATTAAGATACAGAAATGCCAAGCTGCTAAAAGAGCCAGACCAGACATCAGAGAAATAAAAATGAAATAAAACCCAACTGCACATACCTTTCAGTGATACTGTTTGTAGGAGATGTCTGAATTGCAGTCATAAAACTAGGGAAAAGCACTAAGAGAGAGCATCTCTCTCAATGAGAGAGCTCTCCCCACACTCCAGGCCTTGAGAAACCCTAGGCTATCCTTGGGCACTGGGCACTGCACACATTTTCCTCTTGCTTTTCTTCAAGTCACCAGCTCGACCACATGAAGAAGAGTTTACTTAAAAAGAAACCAAGCAAAAATTCAGCCTTATTAAGAAGAAAAACAAAAAATTAAAAATCAACTATCATTCATACCAACAGTCTTAAGACCAAATTTGCCAAGAAAGATTGGCAACATCTTCTCTCCTGTAAAGCCAGGCTGCCGCCACAGGTGAGCCAGGCCCAGTGCCTCCACACAAGAGCCACACCTGGGCCCCAGGCACACCTGACCTGAAACAAGGCCTGAAGGAGAAGCTCAGCTGGAGGACATTTTTATCCAACACACCATGGAAAAGCAGAGTGTTTGCACTGCCCTCACACCTCCGTGCCTGTGGCTCTGTGTCCACGGCAGGCACCGGCCTGCAAAGTGGGGCTCCCCCGAGTTGTGAGGGCTCTGTGGCAGCCCCACACCTGGCACTGCACAGCCCTTGGCAGCCCCTCCGGGGAACCATACATTCAAGAATGGGCAAAATGCCACGGTGAGGAGTGAGGGGAAAAAACGTGGAAAACAGCCCCAAAAGCGCTGAAAGGAGAGCAAAAAGAGGAAGGGGATAAGGTGATCCCCTTGCAGCCAGTGGAGCAAAAGCCCCGTGCCTGAGGTGAGGGGAATTTCCTGCAGCTGTGACTTATTTAAATTAATAATCATTAAATTATCATTTTTGAGAGATGGAAAACATTTAAAAGATTATTCCTGATGACTAAGCAAGCCTAAGTGCCATGAAAATGAGTTGTTCAGCACCATCACTATCAAATATGAAGTTCACTTTGGATGTGAAATATGTCTGATGAGCATGGTGAAATAAAAGGAGTGTTAATTTAAGCAAGTGAATAAAATAATAATTTTCTGATTATCTATCAGCTGTTTAACAGGGTATCTGCTATCAAATTAAGAAGTGCAAAGGTGAGCGAATCCAGTGAGAGGAGGTCCTGTCAAGTTCAGCATAGTTCAGCTTTCTTGGATCTCACTCAGCTCAGCACAGTTCAAATCATGAAGAGAAACCATCAGGAACTCCTAAAAAAAGAATTGATTGCAAAGGTCTTCTGAAACTATTTCCCAGTGTTAGACTGAAAGGAGATTTTATATTTTTTCCTCACACACACACACACCAAATTAAGCTCAGCCAGGAAGATTTTTAGGGATCTGAAAGCTGCAAACAGTGAATAGGGAACTTCTTACCCAGCTATGCCTGCAGCTGGGCTGGAAACTTTTAGTCTGAGTTCTACCACACGTTTCACAGAGCAAAGAGCTTTGCCATGAAGACTTAAAGCAAAAGGACACACACCAAACATCTCAGTGAGCTGCTTCCAGAATTAATTCTCTCATTGTTAAAATCTGCCTGTTGTTTTGTAGCACTCAACTTTCGGCCTTCAGATCTCAACACATCCTTGTGTGCTTGACTGAAGAGCTCTTTAGCTAAAGAAAACATGGCTATATTTAGTCTTTGATCAAATCACTTTCTGGTTTTTTGGTTGTCAAATGGAATGCGCAAAGCTTCTGGGAAGCTCCTACATCTTTCATCGTGAAGAGCAATCACGGAAAATGCAAAGTGTTATTCCAGAAGCATCTTCATAGGGGCTTGATACAGACCCTCCCCTCTTAATTTACCTTTTTTAAAAGACTGTCATTAAGTTGTACCTTCTTTGAGGACATACAATCACACTAAAAACAAAAGCTGGGCACTCCCCCATATTGGCACAAGAGGCCAGCTATTTCCCAGCTCTGCATCTTACAGAATTCAGGGAACCTCACCCACTGATCATAAGGAGGTTAACACAGACCAAACAATTAAAAATATTCAAATACACAGCACAGAGAATTCTACTAACTTTAAAACACTGCTTCACTTAGCATCTGATTGTCTGGGTTTTTTTCCCCTTAACCTAATTAACTAATATTTTCTTTTCAAAAATAACTAAAATGAAGAGTTCCCCCTAGCTGTTTGTATGAAGGAAGGCATAGACAGGAACAGTTTGATGTCCATTTCACTGGAATTGTGAGTAAAAATGCAGATAAAAGAAAATTATGCATTATTATCACTATTAACACCATCTGTCATCACTCAAATGTGCTGTTTATTTTTTTTCATATACACATATACACACACAAACTTGGATATAACCACCCACAGGGAGCAGATTCTTCAGGCCAGAGTATCTCTCTTTGCTCTGCTACTGCAGCATCACAGTCCCAACTCTCTTGGAGCTGCTGCCTGCTCTTGTAACATACCCACCAGCACTCGAGGGAGACAACAGATGCAAAGCTCCCAGCCATCTGAGGAGGCAGAAGGTCCATAAGGTGACACCAGACGCAGACTTCTCTTTGTAAGCACAAAAATAATGGTTTAAATACATGACATCCAGCTCCTGAAGGGGAAGACCTCCTGTTTTATTCTTCTTCCATGTCCCACAGCTGTGCCTTTGAACTAGACTTTTTCCCCCCATTGTTAAAGAGTCATGACATTTTCTTTATTTAGCACTTGAGGTTTTGTTTAAAAATATGAACCACCTAATTTGTAAATCTTAACCAGCAACACGAGCCATCTGTGCATATTTATAAAGTACACTGGCTGGAGATACGTTAATGATGGAATATGGCACACATGCATATTCCTGCTTGGGATATATTTTTTAAATGTTCTTTTTCTCCAGAGGAGGAAAATGACTAATTGCTTCTGTTGTTTAGGTGCTTGACGTAGAAAATAGGCATTTTGCTGTTCTGCCTCCATTTCCAGGTGTTAAGTCCACAATAAACATAAAGTAATCCACAAATGTTCAGACCTTGGCAAAAACTCCCTCTCTGCCCTCTTGCCCCTAGGCTAGGACTAATTGCTGCCTGCATGTGTATGTCAAACTCTCCCAGATGTTTTATGATTTACTCTTGCAAAATGAAAATCGATCTGAAAACATGTGAATGAATCCAAGGTTAATCACACTTCTGCTATTGACTCTAACTTCCCTGCTGCACACTTTCAAAAATAGGGGTACTGCCCATGTTTTATCCTCATCAAAAAAAACAAATTTAGGTTCCTAAAGCATTATCTCTTTGGAAGGTTCCTAAAGCATTATCTCTTTAGAATGTTACCAAAATGACCAAAGACTAACCATGATGCTAGAACACATCATACTATGCTAAATTGCCAGAAAGTTTCCAGGTGCTCCAGTCCTGCTCTGCATAATGGAAAAATCAAGGCCAAGCCACTGGATTTCTGCTCGCATACAATCCTAATAACAGCCTCAAACCAGGAGTACCTCACCCATTTCCCCTGGGCTTGCTTCAAGGCCTCCTGTATCCTAGGACTTCATGCCAAGAGCAATGGGAGCTGTTGCTGAGAGAGAGAGAGAGATGTGGTCACAGTTATCATCTTCATGTGGTGAATCTGGACCCCTTCACTGAGCAATCCCAACACCAGGAAAGAGCATTGCTGACTCTCCTTCCAAACATTATAGCTGTGCCTTAAGAAACTAAAGGTGCATTTGGCCAGGCAGGTAAGCAGAAGAATTTTGTGTTCCCCCTTCTATTCCATAAATAAATGTATGCATTGAAAAATAATGCATGGTTGGACTGACCCTTTCCAGCTCATTGGCTGCAGAAAAGTATTTTGAAAATTACTTTGATACATATTTACTCAATGGACCAGAATGATTCACTTCAGCACATGAATACGCCTTATTAAAAACTGCTTACACACAGGTCACTCGAACTAGGCCTTTTTTTAAACTCTACCAGGCATATATGAAATATTATGTTCATTACTTATAAGTCTGGGAAATCATTTTGTCACCTGTCTTCTCCTAAAGAAAAAGGCCTGCCCTAAAGAGAGCAGAATAAAAATTATTGCAATGATTGTTGCAGATTCTATGAACTGGCTGGAGAAAATCTGTCTGTAACTGAAGCTGAACAATGAACCAGCCTGGGGTGGCAAGTTTTTAGCAGGGCCTTTTGTGATAGGACAAGGGGGATTTGCTTTAAACTGAAGGAGGGTAGATTCAGACAAGATACAAGGAAGAAATACTTTACTATGAGTACAGTTAAACACTGGAACTGGTTGCCCAGATAGGCCATAGGTGCCCCATGCCTGGGTCAGGCTGGATAGTGTTTTGAGCAACCTGATCTAGTTGAAGATGTCCCTGCTCTCTGCAGGGAAGTTGGCCTGTAAAGGTCCCTTTCAAATTAAACCATTCTATGAATCTATGTTTCTTCCCACACTCCATATGAAGCTTCCTGCAGAGGGTGCAGGCCCCCAGGGTGCAGAGACACTTTGGCAAAATGTTCCAAGAAGGCTCATTTTTCAGTGGGATAAGAAAACCTTTCCATTATTCTCATCCTCTGTGACAGGTCAGCCCAGCCACTACGTGAGCCTGCGTCGCTTGATGTGTTGGGGCCAAGCAGCACCCGAGCAGCCTCGGGGAAAAGTGCCTTAATTGCTGGTAATGCAATAGCTCCACTTAGCACCAGCAAAGCAATTCAAAAATGGAATCAAACATTTTCTGGACACACATTTAGGGAGCTGGCTGTGTTGGCATGTTACTCCATTACTTAACCACTGGGTCATATATCTGTGACTGCAGATGGCTTTTACATCCGCACCTCTTAAGCAGCATCTGATACCATGACTAAACACCGGCCCAAAGGGAGGGATGCAAGTCATTCTGACCGGAAAGACTTTTTCCTTTAAATTAAACACCATCTCAGGAAAGGCATCAGAAGGTTTTTCTGTGGCCCATTAGACCCAATGGAAAGAGCCTTCCTCAGCTCCAGCATGGGAAGCACCACCCATCTGCAATTCAGCTGCAGCTCTGCCTTGCAAAGTCCAAGGATGGGCAAATAAAATTACTTTTCCTCATCAATCTCTCACCAGCTCCCCAGGACTGCTTCCCATGGAGTACTTCTAGCAACGTTTCTTGAAGACAATTTTTCTCCAACACCCCTTCATCTCATTTTTTTTCTTACAGGTATCTCTAAGGAATCCACAGCCTCCAGGGGCAGCTGCAAAAACATCACCATGCCAGTATTTGCAGTGTAAATCTGCTGGGCTTAATGCTGACACAGCTACAGCTGCTTAGTTGTTGGCTGCATGGGGAAGGCAACAGAGAAGATCAGAAAAAAATGCTTTAGCCTACCTGAGCCAACATACCAGCAAAGTCAGTGACAGCACAAAATAAGAAAGCAGAATGGTCTTACAAACAGACCCATGGGGCATCAACTTATCAAGTATCAATGCAAAAGTATTCACAGCATGGATCCTGCTGTAGGCCGGGCACTCTGTGGGACAGAGAAGAAATGGTGCAGACCACAAACTCATGGTCCCTGGTTCATTGTACTTACACAGGCTTTGACAAATGCCTTGGTGAACACCTGTGGTCTCTCATCCCCATCCTTAACCTCAAGCTAAGTATCTAAATGCCCCAACTTTATCAGAACTACTTACTTGGTTGAATATTTGGATGCTTGTGGTTATATAGAGGATTGCTTTTTTCAAGGAGAACAATGATGGGTGAAAATTGCATAAAGCTCCTCAAGAATGTATTTCCTTATTTGCATGCTTCTCATGCAAGGGAAGCCACATACAGTAGCAAAAATCTATTCCACTTGTAGAATATTCCTCTTAAATTATTCCATGTTATTAAGGACCCATGGTGTATAAAATAAGATGTGAGCAGTACCATATGACATACTTCAGGTTAACCAAAACAATGTTTGACTCAAAATGAAACTTCTCACTCTGTGTTTGAGGACAGGCTTTTCATATTGCTGAAAACAAATGCTCCCAGAATTAAAAACTGGAGAATTTCTTTTTTATTTTCCAATTTCACTGTGTTTCCAGATACTACTTGGAAAAATATGTCCTTTCCTTCATGCAAAACTGCTTCCAGGACAGACTTGGAAATAGAGCATCATCCCAAACTACTCTCTTATAGCAAACACAGCCCTCACTCCAGCACAGGTGACACATACGTGAGGAGAGTTTTGCTTTCCTCCCATATAAATATTTAACTGGCTCAGACCCAATTTGCCTGAAGCATCAAGCCTTCTCTTCTCATTGATTGCTCTGCTAACGTCTTGTTAGCGCTGGAGATCATCTCCATGTCTTTAAAAAAAAGTTGGAATAACCTTGAAAATAAATAAATATTTAGTAGGGAGAAAGAGGAACGAGGCTTCAATGTTGAGAAGAAAAATAGTTTGAAGTCATCAGTCTAAAGCAGAATGGGAAATGGGGAAGTTCCTGGGATTTTTTAAGAGTTCCCAACCAAACAATTTTTTTCTTACGTTTTTTTGAAGCTGTGAAGTGGGCTACCCACTTCATTAACGGGTCCACAAAAAAAAAAAAAAAAGAGAGGTTTAAGAGGACGCAATTTGGTTTCAGGGTAAGAAACAGACCAGCAATTAGCTTTTGAAGATAACTATTGCTGGGTGCTACACAAACCTTTCCCTTAAGTAATGCCATGTACTGAGAATGTCGTTCTTTGCAAGTCCCTTTCAGCACTGTGGCCATGGGATTACACATTGTATGATTGCTTGCCAAAATTTTGCAAAAACATGGACAGGATATGATGTCCCAAACCTGGAAAACTACAAGTGCAGAGAAATTTCCAGAGTCAGCTCTGGTTTGGGATGTTTGTCCAAAAATAAGTAATTTTAGCTCAGCAATGTGTGCTGATCCTTCCCCATGATCCAAGTCAGAGCTTTGATGGTATGCCACTTGAACATAGACATAGGGGACTATCTACTCTCAGCATGAATCCAAGGGTTCAGAGGGGCAGGGTAGGATGGACACAGCTCCAAACTGCTGCTGGAAACAGGAACTGGCTCCTCACTGCATTCACCTCCATCCTTAAACAGGCGTTTTTCTCCGAGGCATCAACCTTTTTCATCTCACAACCTTGTGGAGATAAAGCTTAGCACTTGGTACCTTTCTTTGGCTCTTAAATCTGGCAAAATTCATCATAATTTGCAAGAACTGTAGAAAAAAGATAGGGAGACATCTTGTCCCGAAGACCATATTTAAGATAGTTTGGCTCAAAATAACACATTGCTCTCCTCAGCACATGCTGTGCGCAGGTAGCAAACTCTAAAACAAACAATTTAATTTCTAAAATCAGAAAAAAAATCCTTCTGTGATAAGATTAAGAAGCAGGCAAGAAAGCAATCCTTCTGGGAGGCAAAAAACCACAGCTGTGAAACAACCCTTAGGGGCTTTAGAAGGAAGGCTTGATCTTAGGTGATGCATGTGGTCGTGCCTGAAGAGATGGTGCTGGATGACTTATATCTGGGGCTCATTCAAAAATCCCTGGTTACCAGTATCCTCGGTGCCAGCAAACACGTGTTGGAGCGAGGCTTTAATCGAGAGCTCAGATAAAGAGCATGTTTTCCACTGGGGAATTTGGGGGGCATAAATCTGTGCGCTTAACAGGTTTGAGTCTCGAGGGTAGGCATGCTCCCATTGTGAGCGCTTTTCTTACAGCTAGATAAAAGCCTCCCATAAATAAAGCTTTGAAATCTTCCAGGAGAAGTTAGCTATACAAATTTGGGCACATGAAGCTCAGTGTAAGCAATAATTCCACAGATTTTTATTAGAAAGTAGATATATGGGAACAGCAATGCATGATAAATCAACATATCTGCCTCCTTACTGGCTTTTATGATAGGCATTAGCAGTAGTGACTGTCACAGAGATCATAACAGCTTTATTTCCACCATCTCTGTAAGACAAAATCAAATATAAGCAGTTGATATTATTTTTTAAGTATAAACTCTTTTCCCTTGCTTTGAAGTGGTGACAATATCATTGCTGGTAAACATCAAATTTGGGGGGAGGAAGGAAGTGGGGGAGGGAGG
>VXBQ01009689.1:937330-979631 GCA_013400175.1 Phainopepla nitens
AGGAAGGAAGGAAGGAAGGAAGGAAGGAAGGAAGGAAGGAAGGAAGGAAGGAAGGAAGGAAGGATCATTTGAGTTGGTTTTCTGTAGGATTTTCTTGACATGCAGCTGACATGACTTGTCCAGTGCAGAGCCATCACAGTGTGTCCCTGACAAATTGGCAGGTTTGGGGTTAGTGATGGCAGCACAGGGACTGCTGAGCTCTCCTATAGGGTTCTGGCATGAGTTTTGCTGTTGCAATGTGGACATGACCAGCAGAAAAGTGTTTAATCTTTTTCAGTTGTCTCCTTGAATAAATCAGCTTATATATAATCTGATTATGTATTTAATATAAACATATAAAGTAAGCAGATAATTGGTAAATAGGGCTTTGGCAACAAAATTACTTTAATACAGGGTTAGAGAGGCTAGACTGTCTTAAAAAAATATTTCTCTCTTTCTAGGGTAGGATTTAAAAGACAATTACAGGAGTTTTCCACCTAAACCTAGATCTGTAAAAGTCCAGGCACTCAGCTCTGACTGAGAACTCCCTGGAGTTCTTTACAAGCTTCAGGAAGAGGAGGCTGTTTTATTGGTACCAAAGTAATGTGGCCTTGCACCCCTCTTTATCTGCTCACTCAACATGTACCATGCAGTGAACAACTTGGTGAGATGAATGCCAAATGGATGCTTTATTTTGCAGCTGCCTTTTTTGAATTCCCATTGTAGCAAGACTGGAAGCAGTGTCATGTAAGTCAGCACTACGCAAGGTGAAAGGTAATTTTGTCCACTGTTTCATCTTCCATGGCCACACTCATCATAATCCCACCTCTTTCAGGCTCCCTTGCCTTCCATAAAACAACCTGTGCCTACCCTGGAGAATCAGCAGACACATAATTGCAGTCTTCCTTTGTGGTTAGTCCTGCAAAAGAGTGCTTGGTCCATATGTTGCTGATGACACTATAGAAGGGATGCTATGGAGTAATTACAGGAGGGGACGCTCATTGCGGGGAGCTCCGCGCGCGCTGCTCTCCCACGAGGTGCGCAGTTGCGAAGCAACCTGACACATCTGCCAGGGCTGTCTTAGAAACTATTAACCAGTTGCTACCTCCTGTGCTCAAGAGCTGCAGGCAATTTCACAGTAATAGTTTCTCGGCTTCTTTCACGCAGGCAACCGTGGTGCCGAGATACTGACTTAAATATGTATCACGGAATGGCATCCTTAATAGAAGTTTTACAGGAACAAAATGTATACGGGTAATCCGCAAAGGCTGCTTGCGACTGACAGCTCCGTTATTGCTCTGAGGATGCACGCCAGGCACCGCGGGCCGGGAGCAGCCGTGGGAATAGACTGCTTTGATTTGCAGGAAGGATTCTGCAGCCCACCTACACGGGCTCAGGGGTAAAATCAGAAGCACCTGTGCAAGGACCCCTTAAAAGTGCATTATTATTGCATGTGTTGCGTGGCCAGGTTGGGCAGGGTACGGTAGGAGGGTGTGCTACAGGAGTGGCTTCTGTGAGAAGCTGCCAGAAGCTTCCTCCATGTCCAATACAGTCTGTCCCAGCCTGCTCCAAGACAGAGCTATTGCTGGCCAAGGTTGAGCCCATCAATGGTGACAGTAGCGCCTCAGGGATGACAGATTTAAGAAGGGGCAAAAATTACCGAAAGAGCAACTGCAACCAGAGAGTGGAGCAAAAATATATGAGAAGAACAGCCCTGCAGATACCCAGATCAGTGCAGAAGGAGGGGCAGGAAGTGTCCCAGGCACCAGAGCTGAGATTCCCCTGCAGCCCATGGTGCAGCCCATGGTGATGCAGCTGTGTCCCTGAAGCCCATGGGAGGCCCATGGGTGAGAAGTGATCCCATGAAGGACTCCATGCCTAAGCAGGTGGATGCACAAAAGAGACTGTGACCCTGTGAGAAGCTCAGGAGCAGGCTCCCGGCAGGACCTGTGGCCCTGGGGAGAGAGGAGCCCGTGTTGGAGCAGGTTTTCTGGCAGGAGTTGTCGCTCCACAGGGAACCCACACTGGAGCAGTCTGTTTGAGGGATTGCACCCCATGGAAGGGACCTACACTGGAGCAGTTTGTNAAGCCCATGGGAGGCCCATGGGTGAGAAGTGATCCCATGAAGGACTCCATGCCTAAGCAGGTGGATGCACAAAAGAGACTGTGACCCTGTGAGAAGGTCAGGAGCAGGCCCCCAGCAGGACCTGTGGTCCTGGGGAGAGAGGAGCCCGTGTTGGAGCAGGTTTTCTGGCAGGAGTTGTCGCTCCACAGGGAACCCACACTGGAGCAGTCTGTTTGAGGGATTGCACCCCATGGAAGGGACCTACACTGGAGCAGTTTGTGAAGAACTCCAGCCCATGGGAAAGACTCATGCTGCCAAAAGATCATGAAAGACTTGTCTCTTGTAGGAGGGACCCCATTCTGGAGCAGGGGAAGAGTGGGAGGACTCCTCCTCCTGAAGAGGAAGGAGCAGCAGAGAGAACATGATGAACTGACCAAAATCACATCCCTCTACATGGCTGGAGGTAGAAAACTTTGGAGTAAAGTTAAGCCCAGGAAGGATGAAATATGAGGGAAGGTTTTTCAGGATTTAATTTTATTTTGATTACCCTACTCTGATTTGATTGGTAATGTTAAACTTTTCTCCAAGTTACATCTGTTTTGCTTGTGATGGCAATTGTTCATCAGGCTTTCGATATATTTCTCCTACCTTGTCCAGCTGAGGAGTGATAGAATGGCTTTGGCGGGCACCTGAATTCCAGCTGTAAAGAAGCAGAGGTCAGTTTTTGGGAGCGTGGAGCTCTGGCTTGCAGAAAGGACCATGAGCCAAGTTCCTCCACAAACACAAAAAGAAGGGAGACTTCTATGCAGTAAAGCTGGGCTGAATACAGAAGTCCCTATGGAAGTCCCTGAATGTGGTCTGACATCAAAGTGAATAATCTGCCTTTCTGTATTTTTTTTAGTAAGAGGGAAACTCAACGTGAAAGCAAAGGCAGTTCAGGTATATGCATGTGCAGAATTAGGTTTAAGGCTCATTGCAGATCAATGAGGTAGGAGATCATGCTGCTACATGTTGGGAAGTTGATTTAAAACATCTGAAAGCTTAAATGACACTTTGTGCCTTCAGAAAACTACCTGAATCCTCAGAGCAAGGTCAAAGTCTAAATTTTGACAAGATATATATCCAGTACCCAGAGACACCTCCCCCTGATGCACAGCTTCCCCTTCACAGTACTCCCTCCCCAAATGGAGGAAAAAAAAAAAAAAATCTCCACTAAAGGACTGGGCCCCAGAGGGGATGCATTAGTTGGCATTATTTTCTCGGTCGTCGAGTTTCAGCGATTCAGAACGAGTAGCGACGCCTCTCTCCATGGCTTTAATGACGTCTGCTGTCAGGGACGTGAGCCACGGGAAAGGACAGGGCTGTAACTTTATTTTAAGCCGGATAGGCTGTAGCTAAATCTCCTGAATCCCTTTCAGCTTTGGAAACAGTTTTCCCCTATCTCTGCCTTCTACCTGGTGCCTTCACATTGTTTGTGCTAAAAGGGGAATGATACTTCTAATCTCGAAAATGCCTTTGGAGCTTTGGAGTGGATCGTTTTAAAGTCAACAGTGTTTAAAGCACATTAATGAGGGTATTCACCATAAACCAGTTTTATTTCTGTGTGTAACTGATAAACATGAATATGAGAATATAAGGGAAAAGAGGTGGAGAAACAGTCCTGCTTGGAAAAGCAAACAAATCACAGACCCGTGGTAAAAGGATATCAAATTATTATAACACTAAAGCTGGCTGTGAATCTTCTGGTGGAACATATTTTTCCTTTTTTTTTTTTTTTCTCCTCTCTTTGGGTTCAAGTTCACGGTCCAGCACTTTGCCTGGTGTTTGGAAAATTATAGTCAGACTACATTGTGAGAATAGCATTATCTTACAAGTTTCTTAAAACAAAAATGGTAGCTGATGCTCATCATGCTGGCTTATTACTGTGCAGACACAGAGTAGTAAAAAATAGATGAGAGTAGTAGCAAACAGGACTGTTGCCTCCTAGCAGGTAGCAAATTAAATTAAAGAAAAAAATTTTACGACTGTTTAAGAAAAAACCAGGTAGGTCAGGGCCTTCAGTCCCTGAGGCCCCAGCTGTCCCTTTTTCACAGCTCTCCAGATCAATATCAGGTTTTGATGAGATAGCCAGAAAGAGGTGAACTGGGTGAAGGTGCCATCTTTGTTTCTTTATGTGGAAAACGCAAAATTTGCTATCAACCTCACACAAAAATATACATACCAAATAAATCTTGAGGGCATCAGGAACAAGATGTACTTACCAAATAACCCCAGCAGCACAATGTCCTGGTGTCACTGAACCCAACACTCCTTTTGCTATTGACTGTGAGGCAATCTTGAGCTCTCTTGTTATCATTTTAACCACACTTTGGTGGGGTTGACTTTGGAGAATCACTGAAATGTTAAAGTGAGGTGAACAGTGAATTCTTGTCTGTATCCCCTGCAAAAAAAAAGAAAGAAAAAGGAAAGATTTTGAAAAAGAATATCTATAATACACCAGCTCTCCAAACTAAAAAGAAGAATAGTTTAAATTTGGAGGCGGGGGAGGCGTGTGTATTTATCAAAACTATTTTTTATGGGGAGAAAAAAAACCCACACAAACAAAAAGAATCATGAACTGTTTCTCCCAAAAAAATTCTCATTTTTTTATTAAATCTATTTCCAATGTGCAAGAGGATGAAATATATCAAGTCTAGGAAATAAATGTGTGAGCAACTTTCAAGAGTAATCAGGATTTACAATGACCTTTTATTCTAGGCAAGCAATGGCAAGCGCTATGATGGATACAGAGAAAAGATTACTGAGAAACAAGGAAATTTGCATCCAGGACCAGCAGGAGCAAAAAGGGCACTGAATTGTGCTCGCTTTACACAGAGGGTTACAGTGTCATGTTATTGCAGACAAATGAAGGGCTTGCATTAAAAATGCATAATTTAATCAAGAGAAAAACTACTAATCAGATTGAAATATGCAGACCTGATATTGGTTTTTTAATATTAGTGTTATTAAATTCTGCTATAGTTTCTCACAGAATCACCCAAATGTAAATTAATATAAGGAGAAACGGTTAACAAAATTACAGGCCCAGATCAAACATTCCTGCTCATTCGCAAGCATCCTGCTGACTTGTGATATTGGGGATGGCATAAAAGGCTTAGTATAAAATACTACATGCACTGATCTAATAGTACTTTTCCCAGTCAGGGCAGCTTGAAGTGCACCCTGACGCAGTTGTTGGCTTGAGTTGAATGGCAGCTGAGGATCCGTGCCAGCACCTCTACCTTGGCCAAACACAGAACTGCCACCTCCTTGTGCCTAGCCTGAGCACAGCCAGAGGGCTGCCAGCTCCACCCAAAGTCAGCCTGTGCTGTAAGGAGCAGAAACTCATTCCCATTCAACCTCTACAATTAATACCTGCACCAAGAAAACAGGGCTGAACATTCCTCTAATTTGACATATTAAGAAGCATTAAAAGTATCCCCCATTTGTGCATCACAGATGATGCAAGAGTCACTGCCTCTGCTCAGCATCTGTCAGACTTGTACCTACCCAAGGCCCTTCCTCCAGTGCTGCAAGTTTCTAAATTGCCCATTTTACATGAGGGTGAAACAGCTGGGCAAGAAGGTACTGTCACTTGCCAAGGGAAATAGCACCTTGGAGTTAAAGCTAGGAAAATGCCCCAAGCCCCTTTTCTTATTTGAATATTTCTGATGTGGCAAACCTCAGCAGAGAGATGTGCTTGTCTTGAAACTCCACCAAGAAACTGGTGGCTCACATTTTTGACTACACACCTGCTTTACAGTGCTTCAGTTACAGCAAGGCAGTCACCCTGTAACACCATTCTTCGGAAAATGAAGAATTATTAATATTAACTTGGTTTATAAGGGTAGCCCCACCATTTCAAGGAGTGTACAAAAACCAGGAAAATTACAGTTATAATTATTTTCCCCTTGTCAGTTAGAATATAAACTCTGTAGAATAGAGATTCTGGGGTTTTTGTTTCCACAGTACCTGGTATCATACGGTCCTAATCTTTCAGGTACATCTGAACACAAAGTGGCTCACTAAGCCATTTCCCATCATCTACCTGCTGTCCTGGTTAATTGGGGAAGCCCCAGCTGACAGGAGGTGAACAAATAAGACACCTAGCTACAAGAAGAGCAAGAAGGAGGATTCTGGGAACTACAGGTCTGTCAGCCTGACCTCAGTGCTGGGAAAGTTTACAGACATTGTCCTGAGTGCCATCATGCAGCACAGACAGGACAACCAGGGGATCTAGCCCAGCCAGCACAGGATTATGAGAGGCAGGTCCTGCTCAATCAAAATAATCTCCTTTTGTGATCAAGTCACCTGACTAGTGGATGAGGGAAAAGCTATAGATGTACATCATGGTTGCCCACAACCATAAGTCACATATGTCACAGCACATGTCATAGTGGAGATGGACAAAACACTGTTTAGAGTGAGCTTTTGCTCCAGCCTTCTGATTCCTTCTTCCTTAGAGGACTAAGCTTTCCCCATGCAGCACCATACAACTAAACCTTCGCTGGGCAGCACCACGCAGCCTTCTGGTTTCTTCTTCCTTCTGCCCAACCAGCTCACTCCTTTCTGTTCCTCACCTGGCCACCTAACCCCATCTGTCCCCTGAACAGCAGCTCACCTTCTCTGTCCCCTACCCAACCCCGTCTGTCCCCTGAACAGCAGCTCACCTTCTCTGTCCCCTGCCCAATGCTGTCTGTCCCCTGAACAGCAGCTCACCTTCTCTGTCCCCTGTAGAGCAGCTCACCTTCCTCTGTCTCCCACCCAGCCACCTGACCCTTCCTCCTCTCAGCACAGCCAGCAGACTCCAACTGACTCTGGGGCAGCCAACGCCCTCTTTTATACCCCTCATCCTTACTGGACACAGCTGTGGCTTGTGAAGGGTAAGTGCTGCCACTCCTTTGTAATTAGCACAGCTGCTCACAGATGTTGTCTACCTGGACTTCACGTAAAACTTAGGACACTGTTTCCCACAGCATTTTGCTGGCTGCTCATGGCTTGGAGTTTGCTAGGTCTATGATCATCAGTGATCATGGAGGTCTTTTCCAAACTTCTGTAATTCTATTCTAAAACATGTACTGAGCATTTAACATTGATTCCCAGTGACATTGTATTTTGATATCCACCTACGAGAGAAAGAGAAGATGCACAGCAGGAAAACAAGGGAAATTAAACAGCATGTGTGACCAGTAATACACAAAACTGTTTATTTTGCAAAAATAGCTGTAGACTCTTTTAGACTGAAAGCTGATGTGTCAGTCTCACTTCCTACTTATTTTTCAATTTATGTGATATATTGAATGAATGTTTCTGACACTACTTGCACCAGGGGATAAATAAAGCTAAGCTAGATTCCCTTTTCTTCCTTTTTTCCTCCATTTTTGCCAGCTGCTACCTCCCCCTGATCTCAGGTCCTGCACAAACATAACACCATAGCACAGCACACACGCACGGCCATCAGCAGCAGATAACGGCCAGGAAGCTGCTGCTGCTCTCGATTCCCTGCTGTGTTACATCAGTGCTAATGAGGAGTAAATAATAGTAATAAATCAGCTTTCTGCAGTTGACAGTAAGGTGTTCAATATTCAATGAAGCCACTGGCAACTTGGAGGTGGTTTCCAGAGGCCCCTGCCTAGCAAACAATGCAATACTGCAAACACCATTTATTCTGGAAGAGCCAGCTCCCATATTCTGTGTTATAAACTTCAAAGCAGCCCATCTTGCCACATTAGGAAATCCTTTGCAGATAGCAGATGAATGAGGTTGGAGGAGACACCTTGTGGGTTATAGCCTGTCTCATGCAGCATTTGCTTGGGCTTGACCTCCCCTCTCTAACCAGAAAAAGACTGCAGCAGAGCCCTTCTGGCTGATAGGTTGGGTCAGGGGCTTGCAGATGCTGATAAATCTTGGAGGGCCATGGGTGTGCCCAAGCTCAAAGGGCTACATTAAGCCATGCCACCACGTGATTAGAGCTGGCTCAGGCAACCCTCTGAGCTGAAATCCCACCTTAGTTTTTCTTCCTACCATAGCAGCATATTCATAGCAGTATATTCTTCCAAAGGAGAAACCAAATTCCATCTAAAGTCAAGTTTCGTACAATCCCCAGAGAAATCTCACAGGTTTAGGATCAGCAGCCAAAGCACAGTGCTCTAACCAGGCCCAGCAGTGTGGCATACAGAGGGGCTCACACATGTGGGCCACCCACAGGACACTCCTGCCAGGCAGCAACAAAATCCTAAACCATCTTCCAAGCTAATGCTCCAAGCAGTGCCTTTGTCTTACTGTAAACATTTCTGGCTTTAACCAATATATTAAGCAGCATTATTCTTCACTTACTTGAGACAGAAAACGTGGGGTACTTCCCAGGCAAAGAAACATTATCCCACATGGTTTCTTCTGTCTGTGACACAGAGCTGCCACCACCAGCCTCATATTTGAGGACTTTTGCTGTTCTGGAGCTCTTAAAAACTTTGTAAAAGACCAGTGTTATTACTTTGGACTGAGGTAAGACCTAAGGAGTCAGGAGGCACTCGGACAGAATGATGTCAGAGTAGGGACAGGACCCTGCACCTCCGCTGGAATGGGATGTCATTGGCTTGGTTACTTGTAAGCAAAAAATTTAGGAAGCTCCCCCAGTAGTACCTCAAGATGTACCATTTCCTGAAACTCTTAAAAGTCCCAAGCACTGTCATCATTCACTGTTTCCACTACCTTTTCGATGTGCCCTTTATTCCATGGAGGCTGCTACATAGTTAACAGCTGGGAATTGGAAACATGGAAGGAACATCTGTCAGCCAATCAAGATGCCAACTCTTTAACATTCTGGAGGTTTGGGGAACAAAATGCTGGGAGGAAGACAGCAACTGAATTCCACTTCATTAGAGGGAGAACCATTTCTAAAAGAAGAAATCCTCAAGATGGAGACACCACTGCTCAGCAACAGGTCTGGAAAGGAAAAAAGATGGGGTTTTCCCTGAAAGCCGAGTAGCAGCCTTGTCCTGTGCTTCATTGGCCTCTAGTGGAAAATAGAAGCTATGTCTTGTGATCACAAAACTTCGTTTAGAGAGCACAGACAAATACACCACTGCCCACACAGAGCTTAAATACATACCTGGTGAAGGAATGCAAGGCATGCGATGAAAAAAGATGGCTGTTCTGCATCAGGTACATACAGAGTCGGTTTTGCTATCATTCAGGCAAGAGATTGAGTTAAATATTAGTTTTTTTCCTACACAAGTTCCCATTCTAGTCAGCTTCTAAGTTGTCCGCCATAAAAGAAGTAAAATTTCACCTGCAGAGGCACTAAGTTTTTTACATTTGGGCTAGAAACTTGATACCACTGTATATGCTCCACTGAAAGTTAACTCTTGCAGCATTCAGACCACAGCAGTTTGGCTGCAAAGAACAATCTAAACCAGGGTTTCAGTTGCTGTCTTCTGTAAACGCAGGCTCTCAAAATGAAAACATATGCCTGTATGCAGCAAGCAGTGACTGCAACAGCAGTCCTGCCTGGGTATAAATTTAATGACTCAAAACTCATGGCTCCAGTTTCCATGGATATAAACAAGATGACCCTTCTCCTCAACTCATTAAAAATACAAACAATAATAAAAAAAGCACTATGCAGGATCACAGGAATAAGCCTCTGAGAAGGTGAGTGAATGGAGGGCAGAAGGCTCAGCACAGAGCTACTGGATAACAGAAAGGAGCAAGACATTTTATTGGGCAGAGCAGAACCCCCAAAATCAGGGCCAGCTGAAAAAGCCAACAGTGCCCCCAGCAGAACTGTGCACACCAGCAACGAGCAGATACCTCCTGAGCAGGGCAGGGGTGCTGGTAGGTGCCATCCTCCTCTGGCTGAGTACAATCTCTCTGCATCCCTACAACAACTCTGTAGGCTTGGCTTGGTTTCTTCACCTGCCTTCTGGAGCCCAGGGCAACGCAGCAAGATTTGCTCCCTGGGAAATGGCATGTGTCACAGCAGTCTGGAGATGGTGGAAGTCAGATGGAACCTCCACCCTCCACGTGGAGCAGGCTGCTTGGCTGCCCTTCAGCAGAGGCACGGTTCTGCTGCCAGCTCCCAGGATGTGTCTTCGATCCTCTGCAGACGCTTGGCCTTTGGGAACCGCGGCACACAGGAAAAAGGAAAAGAGCAACAGGCATTCTCAAACATGAGAAAAAACTTCTTCTAAACTTTCTTTCAGTGTACTTTGACTGGGTGTTGTGCCTGCTTGCTCCTGCATTCATTTTAGCATTTTCTGTGCTTGCCAAGGTTACAGGGAGTCACTATTAGAAGTTACTCTGGAGGCTGAACTGCCAAAAAAAGTGCAAACAAACCCCATGCCAAAACAACACAGCATTCACTCATTCATTCAGAGCAAGGTGATGTGAGCTACATAAAAAATCTGAAAAAAAAATATTTTTGAAAGCCACATGCAATCTTCTGACTCATTTGTTTTGGTCAAATTGGTTGCATTCCCTTCAAGGAGAGAAGGGAAAAGACCAACATCCATAAGCCACTACTTCAATACTTTTTGGGAGTTCAGAAGTGTTCACACACTACCTTTTGTGCCTGTGAGGGAGAAATGCAATCAGCAGCAGGGAAACTACCAGGCTACCTTCTGTTTAAGCATCCTTGGCTCAGTGCCGGTCCAAGTGCCTTTTTTTCTGCAACATTTAGCAGAGTAACCTAAAGCAGCCCGATTTTAATGACATAAATGTAGAACAATCAAGCACAGGACTTTAAGACCATGAATCCTCATGGCTGAACTCCCATTTGTAAATCCTACAGATTAGTTCTATTTATTTCCTTCATGAGGAAAGAAAAAATAAAGAAAAAAGATTCAATACAATCAGCCTGAGCTAGAAATGGGCTTCTCTCTGCCTCTTGCACAGACTGGGATCTCAGAGCAGTAGAAAGCATACACGATGGCAGCAGGACTGGTGCGTGGCAGAGCTTCACCAGGCTGGGGCAGTGCCTGAAGCAAAGCAAGGCTATTGTGGCACAGGAAAGCTCTCTTCAATGTGAAGAGAAGCAGCCAGGAGAGCTGTCTGCACCTCACTCACTTTCATCTTAATTCCTTAGGCCACAAAACATTTGGCACTGGTTAGATATATAGTCTTTCAGTTAAGCATGCATATGGATAACACTGAGCTGAAAATCGAAAAGAAGAAAAAAAAATAAAAATCACACTATCCTCAACAGACAAGTCAAACCTGCTTTTCCACAGAGGAATGAAAATCTTTTTTTAGTACCAGCTGAATCCCATGAGAAAGCAGTCACAGATGTGCACCAGCAGACCACATACCAGTGTGTCCAAGTGGCTTCCTACAGGAGAGAAACTGTTTAACTTGAGATACTGAAAATACACAAGAGACTCAAATGGTAAAACCAACACTGAGCTGCCAAAGACGTGTAATAAATGTGACTTTTAATAACCTCTTCCACCACCACTGAACAATGTGAAGCTTCCACGGCTGCTCCTGAGTACAAGCATGTGCCTTTCTGACTACCATGTGTCCCAGCACAAGTTAACACACAAACTCAGAACTGGCCTGGCAATCCCCAAGCAGTGACTCTGTAGCTTGTGGCACATGCCATGCTCAAAACCAGGCTACTATATGAACACCAGCACCTTTGCTTGGTATGAGCCACAGGATATCCTACCTCCTCCTGCTGTGCAGTGGGGAAAGATGGATGACTGGGGTAATTCTTAAGACCTGCACTTTGCTTTCTGTCCCCTAAGATTTAACTTGAATTCTTTCACATGCAAAAAAAAACCGAAACAACTCAGCTGCACCTTCTAATGTGCCCCTGTGAACTGTGGACCTCACCTGTAACTTCTTGTAGCTCCTCAAACTGTGACCTTCCAGGGACATGACAAACTCCAAACAATACATTCATGTAACACACAAAGAAGCTCCTTGCTTCCAAAAAGTTCATACTGGGTCACTGTGCAGATTTTACTGGAACTGCCCTCTTTCTATGAAGTTATGACTGAATCTAACTGGTATAGGAAGGGCAAATGTTCTGATTCTTCCAGGTTAGGGCAGGTAAAAGAGAATCTTCTTGACTACCAAAATACAGCACATGATCTATATGGTTGTTGCTGTTTCTGTTCGATGCATTGGTTTGAGCCAATTAACAAGAAACAGAGATTGTTCTGAATGAAAGCATCTCCTAAACACTGCAAAGAAGATAAGCAGTAACTACTCCTCATTCCTCATGTCAGGCCACAAGCAAAAGAGCCCTGTCTGAGCGAGTCAGGGTGAGGTAAGAGAGACTCCAGATCCAGGTCCTGCCCCGGAGGGATCCTACAGTGACCTAACACAGCTGCTGAACAGAACAGCACTCAGGCCAGACCAGCTCTGGGCTCTCTGGAAAACACCAGCACCACCCTCCCCTTCCCAGCCTGCACAGCCCAGGGACACGAGCGCTGTGGATGAGTGTGGGCTTACCCAGGTGCACAGAAGAGGCCACAGGAGACTGAGCTGCAGGGCCAGGTTCTCTGCTGCTTCAGTGAACAGTAAATACTTACTGGAATCGAGACAGGGCTTCAAGAACCATGAGAACTGCAGGTGGTAATGCAAGACTCCAGCAAGGCTCTTGCCAGCAAAATGCCTACCAGTGCTCCTGGGGCATGGCTAATGGGAATGAATGTTATAAAGAGAGCTTCCAGAACATTCCAGGAGTGTAAAACCTCTCTTGCTCCCATCTCTGCAATACTTATACAACAATACACTATCATTCATAACATAGTATGCTGCTATTCAAGAGGATTTTTCCTCACCCATTCACCCTCAAAAAGTGTTTTGGCTCCAGAATTATTTTTAATATTCATCCAGACTCCTGAGTTTTAAATGCTGGACAAGCCTACAACACTCACCTTATCATAGAAAACAGATGCTTCTTCAGATGCTTTAGGAAATAAAAAACCAACCACCACTACCAAAAAGAAACCCAACAACAGCCACCCAGCACTATGCATAGGACACTTGAGTTCAATTTGGATATTAAATAATTCCTGGGGAGACTTACTTTTACTACCCACTGTAAAGATTTTTGAGAAAATGAGCTCGTTGTTGTGGAATTAATAGATCTATTGCAGATTGATATTCCCAGGAGATAAAGGGAAAGGGAAAAACATTAAAAACTGATGCTCCTGGGAAATGAAAAACTAATGGACCGTATTTTCCTTGAAGGGATGGGAGGTGTTTTTATCTTATTTCAATCTGATGACTAGGCAAGATTTGTTCTCAGGGAGCACCATCTCCAGCTAAATGGAAACACCTTGAAAATTTTTGTAGAAAATGTGGAGGAGATCATAAGTCATCACATACCAAATATGAAGAGCCCTGAATGATCACATGCTGCAGCAGAATGTAGCTCTGATTATGATTTACTTGAAAACCAAAAGAATTCTGTATCATTCCAACCAGAAGTTTCTGTGTAAGTTTGGCAGCAACACCAGGGTTCAAACTGCAACCAAAGTCACTGTCAACCAGGAACACTGTTTTTCAAATTTCACTTCCATTGGCACCAGCAGTTCAACAAGGCCAAGTGCTCAAGTGCCAAGGGGTGACCTTCTCACTCTCTACAACCACCTGGAAGGAGACAGGAGCCAGGTGAGGGTTGGTCTCTTCTCCCAAGTAAGAGGATGAGAGCAAATGCCCTCCAGTTACCCCAGGGGAGGTTTACACTGGATATTAGGAAAAGTTTCTTCATTGAAAGGGTGATCTGGCACTGAACAGGCTGCCCAGGGAAGTGGTATCACTGTCTCTGGAAGTATTTAAAAGACGTGGCACTTAGGGGCATGGTTTAGTGATGGACTTGGTAGGGCTTGGTTAGTGGTTGAACTAGATGGTCTTAAAGGTCTTCTCCAACCTTAATGATTCTATGACTCTATCCTTTGAAAACTGTTTTACTTTCCAACTCCCTTTGAATATTTCAACTCTAAAGAAACAGCAAAACATTTCAGTTCGTGACATCTTTGAAGCCACTCAAGATAACTCACATATTTATTCATAAATACTTACAAGTCAAACTCATGCAATTACTTGCATTTTCAAAACCATATAGAATACTAGAAAACAGATTCTAAAATTATTTAAAATCAAAGAAATCAAACCTGAATTGCATTACTTAATATTTATTGATATAAAAGAAAAGATAATTCTTAACAAACTATGTATTTACCATTTACAATGAAGAAAGACCTTTAAGATCAATGAAACAACATGCCCCTAAAACTGGGATGTCAGATGAAAATGTTCAGCGTTCTTTAGAACTCCTCTGCATTAGATGATCTTCAATTTGCAGGTTACGTTATGGGGAAGAGGTGCCCAACAACACATTTCTTGCTCTTGTTCTAAATTATAAAAAAACACAGCAATTAGTTCAAATTAACACAGTTAAAAATAGGCCTATCTGTGCTATAATATTGGGGAGTTACTGGACAGTAAAGTAGAACAACTGCAAATGGTACTCACAGCAGCAAGGACATCAGAGCATTCACCTACTCCAGTGGCAAATCAATAAAAACATTAGTACCATTTCAATTATGCTCAAAAGAGCACATTAGCCTAATTTAATTTAACTAATAGTGGTCTCTGACAAATGTGTTCATCTCTGCAAAATCTGGAGTTGTCAAAGCCACACCTGGTTGTGGCACTGACACTTGCTCTCCAGGTATTTTCTTAAGCTATTTCGAATACAAAATCTATCTTGTGAAGGACCAAGAGGCCTCGGTAGTTAATGTGTATGTGAGTTTTTATAAAGATCTTGCATGTATTTTGATTCCCTTTAATCTGGGTTTACACAAATGGTTCACAATCTCTGGTCTGCAACTCCAAAGGTCACAAAAAGCTGCTGACAGTAGGGAAAATAACCAGGAACTAAAATGCTTGCTGAGAGAATACTATCTCATGCAATTCCCCACATCAAGTGACAGCTGAGGACTGCTACTCCACATGTACAGTTCTATGGGAAAAGCAGACACTTCACAGCCTGGACTGCACAAGATGCCAAACTTTTAACTGGTTTAAAGCCCATGCACAGAACAAAGACTGTTGTTAAGACTTGCAGGTGACAATAGTAAGCCACTATCCAAACACAGTAAAATGTTTTGGGGTGTACGTGCAGAAAATTGTTAGCTAATTCACCCAAATTCAGCAGTGGGCTTCTCATCAAACCCAGGTATGTGTCTGGCCTAGAGGGACTCCTCAGAGCCAGGACCAGAAAGGTTTAAAGCTGACACTTGTGACTCTACTTAATGGGCACATTTTGTCCTTTACTGTGGAGAAAGGGATGGCAGTGGCTGTTGTGCAGCGGCTGGGGCTCAGGCACACCCCACACTCTGGTGGCAATAGTGGTGGGCTGCTGTGTGACCTGGAAAAGACTGCTCTCCACTTGAGGGGCACAGAAATAAGGGTCGGGACAACAAAAGCATGAACGAAACTTAGAGAAGAGCAGCTTCCACAGGTTGCAACTTCTCAGGATGTTTGAGATCAGAGGAGACCTCTGGAAGTCATTTCATCCAACACTTCTGCTCAAGCACGACCACAGAGAGCTGGTTGCCCTGGATTCACATAAGTTCTTTCCCCTCAGAGGAGCTTCTGTTTCCTGATCTTTTCTGTACCTCTTGACCTCTCTGCAGTAACCACTGCAATAAGAATGAGGATGCCAAGTGTATACACCAACAGTCTGATGTGCTTTGCAAATACACATCCCCACCCATGGCACTAAGAATGATAAAACAGAGATGATGGGATCTGAACTTTGTGGACAGAACTGTTCCACATGGAAGGGTATGTCACCTGTGCTTGGCCAGGTCTCATCTCCATCTCCAAGAGAAATGTATGAAGCTGATCCTGAGCGGCCATCCAACCTTCACAGCTCTTTCAGACTAGATTCCTTAGACACTGCAGAAACACTAAAAACCAGGAAGATTACTTTCTCCTGGAATTTACCAGCAAAGTCAAGCAGCAACAGGATGTGAGAGGGCACATGAGAGGGGGCACATGAGAGATCCACACCCACACATGCAGCAGTGGGCACACCTCTGTGCCAAAACCAGCTGGTGCCAGGCAACATTCCCACTGGCAAGAAGAATGAAGATGTAAGAGCAGGTGAATGCCTGGACTAGCCTGCCAATACAAAATCAGGGTATGGCGTGGTGCCTAAGTGATGGCAGACACACATCAAGATTGTGCCAAGGCAAAGGAAGTCACCAGCACGCTGAATTAGTGCTCTAAGAGGAGCAAAAAGCACAATGCTACGGCACTCCAGGGTGAGTCTGGCCACAGGGAATGGTGCTAGGATGGATTCTTCCAGCACTGCAGAGCCAGCCTCAACAGATGGATGAGGTTCAAGGGCAACCAAGGGGGCCTGAAGCAGTCTCAGTTCTGCTTCTGCAGCCAGGAAAACAGCAGATGATGACAATAACAAACACCTTGCCAGTGACATCCTAAGCCAACCTTCTTGGGATTAAAACTACACAAAAGTCTTTCAAAGAACAGAGGCCAAAGAAAGCTTTGCATCACTTCCTGAGGGTGAAAATTGGGAGCTATGCCAAGCCCTGTACAAAACTTGCAGGAGAGGTAGCAAAGGAACCTTCAGGCACAAGAACACCTCTGAAATAATTCAAACACCTGGAACTGAGCTAAAAAATAATTCAATCCTTGCAAGTGACAAAAAGACAGAAAAGAAACCTTTGATAAGGAAAATGCATCCAAATAGGGCAGGAAATTAGTTTAGGCAGCAAGACAAAAAATGAAGGAGCAGATTGAAACTTGATGGAACAGCTGAGCTGAAACAGCAGCAGGTGAATGCCTCATCCTGCAGCCTGTTCCAAGAGAAGGAAGGAAAAAAGAGACAAAAGTGCACCTTGGGCAGATACTTCAAGAAGACAAGTACCAACTTGCATATAAAGACAGAGTACATCACAGTGGCATAATGTTCACATGGAATTTCATGAAGGAAATTACTATCAACATTTCAATAAATACTTGAAGAGACCTCTCCATTGTAATTTCTGTAATAATTCAAATTCCAAATATGAGCAGAAAAAAAAAAGGGAACACTTAATGCAAATTTGTAGCACATCCTAAGTCAAATAAATTAAGAGAGGTTTTGTATTTCATTAGTATCAGTGGAAATGAGCGAGGAGAGATGCAGGAAATCTGGGGCTTGCACCTCATCTAAAAGTCTCAGCATCTCATCAGAGATTAGCTTTGCTAACTTAAAAAGTTCTTCAGAAGAAAGTTTAAAATATTTTTAGTAAAAACTATACTAGTATTGTAGGTTCTTCCTCTTTTTCTTTCCACAAAAACCCACAAATATATCATGCAGCATGAGTGAAGGACTGTGGGCTGACCCTGGCTGGATGCCAGGTGCCCACCAAAGCAACTCTATCACTCTCCTCGCTCAGCTGGACAGACAAGAGGAAATATAAGGAAAGGCTGCTGGGTTGAGATGAGGACAAGGAGAGATCACTCACCTATTACTGTCACAGGCTGCAGGGGAATCTCAGCTCCAGTGCCTGGAGGACCTCATCCTGCTCCTTCTGCACTAACCCGGGTGTGGGCAGGGCTGTTTCTCTCACGTGTCCTCACTGCTCTCTTCTCTGGCAATAATTACTTTTGCACAGTAACATTTTTTCATTCTTAAATGTTACCACGGAGTAGTTACCACCAACTCTGGGGGGCTAAGCCTTGGCCAGTGGCAGGTCGGCACTGGAGCTGTCTGGCATTGGCTCTGTCAGACACAGGGAAGCTGCTACTGGCTTCCCACAGAAGCCATTCCAGTAACCACCCCCCATCACTACCAAAACCTGGCCATACAAACCCAATACAAGGACATAAGCAGCAGAAGCCATTTCACGACAAGGTAATGATTCTGTGAACTTCAGTGGGGGGAGCAACTGAACAAAATGGAGCTATGCTAAATTCTGATAGTTCACTCGGTGCAATTTGTTTGAAAGGCTAAACAGGATGCTAACGTGGACATGGTATGCTACAAAATGAAGAGCGAAATTAAGCGAACCTTTCAAGTTAGTTTGTCTTTAAAACACAATGGGGCTTTTTCACTAAAATACTGCTCAAGTCTGGGAGCTATGTTCTAATCCACAGCTGTAGCAACCTCTCTGCTTTACCTGTGGATTACCTTAGGAGTTCGTAGTAAAGCTTAGTTGCTCATCAGGCAAATGTCTGCTTCTGCTAAGAAAATCAGCCATAATAAAAGGCAGACAGCATTCACTGGATGCAAAAAGGTCTCTGCAATTATCACTTAATTGTCCTTCATGGGCCAGTACTGGGAGTCTCATTCTTTCCCCTTAAGGTTGCTCCCTTCTTCAGCACTTTTCTTAACTGTCTACTTAATTAGTCTTCCTTCCTGGGCTTAATTGTGAATTTGTTTTGATTAATTAGCCTCAGAGCTCACTTGGCACTAACTGAAATACAGGAGAAATGCTCAGTTTCTTCAGTGTATAGGCTACTGCATCCTAGGGGAGCCCCCTCTTTGTCAGCAATAAAATTTCAAGTTCAGATACTGCTTGAAAAAAACTTTTTTGTAATTAACTTTCAATTCTTGTAATTACCCCCACTGTACTATAACACAAAAGTGTTGCTAACATAATGAAAGGGTAAAATTCATTAAATTCAGGCCTCTTCTTCAGTGGATTATACATCATGCTCATTAGCTGAACCCTGTAGTTTTAGATAAGATGACATAATGCTCTTAAATGCAAGTGACCAGATCACTACTAGAATCCCAAACCAAGAGTGTGGGTTACCAGCAGAGACAGCTGTGTCCTTGTGGCACCAACACCAGAAAACCTTTTCCATATCAATCTTTTCAAAGTTATTGAGCTTCATTGAAAATGCTTTGCATATCCTAGACCAGTCAGTCTGTAACACCTTTGATCACTAACACAGAGCTCTTCATTATGTTTACACCTCTCATATCACTGCTTTCCCCTCCCTCTTTATGGCACGTTGACTCCAGAAGACACCTTCACAGCATTACCATGCATCTGCCATCTTGATCAATTCTCATTTCAGATACTATTACTAAAAATACAGGAAAAGACATCTTTAAACACCATCACAGTGGAAAAAATTTAATTAATTAATTAATTTTATTTAATTTAAATTAAATAATGTACATTAACAACTATCATACCCGTTTCATAAACTTCCTAAATATTTGTCAAGAGTACTGGAATTCTTCAGTTTTGAAATTTTAAAGTCCTTACCTATCAAGCTGCAAAGAGAAATTATAAATCTTATTCTAGACATCAATATTTTTTCTGTGAACCTTTTAGACTTGCATCTCAACAGTCAGGCTGACAAAGTAAACACTTTGTTTCTTCCAGCTCCTTGTTTCAATCACAGTTGCTCTTGCGCTCCAAACAGGACTGCAGAAGGAGTGCAAAGTACCTGTGGTTTTACAACCTTCTGTGCTGTACCTTTACTTAGGCACAGAAGCTCAAATGAAGCAGATCAGAATAGGAGCTTTGTGAGAGGGCTTAAAAAGACAGAGGAGCTCTGCAAGCAAACCTTCTAACATATTTGTTTCCCAATAATCTGCAGCCTACTGTTATGACTGATAATCAACCATGTTTTTTTAGAACTGGACCATAGGACTCACTCTGCTTGTCAAATCCTAACTGATGCTCATTCATGCAACCCAAAAACTTTGCCTTTGAGATCTCTTCTGACTATATTCGTGACCATCTGTGAAGTGACAGGATTCTGGCCAAGGAAATGTACCAGCTTGGAGAAACTAAGATATTCAGCTAGAACAGCTGTCAATACTATTAAGGAGGCATGGTCCATGCTCTTCAGTTAGATGTATCACCTGCAATCAATCACCACTTAAAATAAATCCCGTATTACAAAAGACATCATGCAGAGTCTATACAGCAGTAGAAATACAGGAAATATTCCTTCATGCTGAAATACCTTTTCAGCCGTTATGAAATGTGGAAATAGCTCTTAAGGTTTATTGCATTCCCCAAATGTTAATTTGAAATCATCTGCAGATAACCAATTTAGTAGTGCGCTTGAAAAAGAGAAGAAGCCGTATATGCACCTCAACAGTTTGTTTTATTGGTCCTGTTTATTTTGTCTGTAATTACTCAGCTCACAATCTCCTATTTTATGTTTACAGAGTTGTAGAAATACGGATGTGCATACACATCTGACTGTTCTGCAATCATTCTTCTGCTAACTTAAGCTTCATAAAGCTTTGTTTAGTAAAACAGGAACAGCTTTCTAACCAAATGAAACTACAAAAAGATAGATTTACAAAAGAACCTACTAACCTTTAACTTTTTTGAAAGGAGCCAAAGCTTTCAAAACTCTGACTTTTTATTGTGGCCTGACTTCTCAGTTAAGCCTCTTAAAACAAGCCCCTGGATCTTACCATAGGACCTGCTACAGAACACGCGAATCTACTAACATGAAGCTGAAATATGTGACTTGGCTTTTGTTTCCAGCTCTCTCAATTACTGTTGATAGAAAGCACTCAATTAAAATATTGAAACAGGGATGTCCAGTAGGATATCAGTATGTATCCTCCAGGAACAGTAAGTGTATCTCACAGACAACAGAAAAGGCCATGTCTCTTTCAAAACAAAGATCCCAACTTCACAACAGGTAACATCGGCTAACCAACTTCAGCCTAGCTCCACAAACACCTGGCTAAACCACGGTAGCCAGTAGAAGTGAGATTACTCAGAAGAGCAGAAAACAGGCTGGCAAAAAGAATCACACATATGCAGGAAGAACACGAACTTCTCACATTTCAGAAAAGGCTTATTTCTTTGCAATATCCTATTTGACCTGCTGTATACATAAATGTAGGAGGCAGGAACCAAAACAAGACCAGGCAGAGGTGACACATCAGCTGCTGCTTCTAACAACTGATTATTGATTGACATACTGCACAACTCAGCAGACATAGGAATCCTGGCACTCAGAACATTCCCCTGCACCTCCTCACACTATATTTAGGCTAATGACACAGTAGCAAATTTCTAACAAGTGCCAAGTTGAAGAAAAAAAATTGAAATGCGATCCAGACCAACAGTGAACAACCCAGGTCCTGCTGTGCACTAATGCTTTAAAGAACAATTTTGTGCAAGCAGCTGCAACAAGTACAACATCCATGTAACTGAATGAACTTAGCAATATTCACTAGTTAAGTCCTACATTGAATAGCAACTGATTTACAACTCCTTGCAAGAAAATTCAACTAAATTTATCTCCACCTGTAACATACTGTTCTTCCCGCCTTTCAAAAACCAGACCCTAATGAGCAGAGAGGCCAGCAGGACCAAGAGCTGTGCTTGAAGCCCCATCTACTGACAAATACTAGAATTGTTGCTAAACCAGAGCAATATTCCAGAGAACGTTCCTTGGCAAACCTGATATTGCTTCTAAAAAAAAGTAAACCACAAATATATTCAGATGTACTCCAGCTACAAAATGTTCTCTGGAAACTACACAGGACATTTCTCTCGGAAACCAAATAGCCAGAGAGCAACAAAACCATCCCACCTAAAAAGTGACATACTTTACCAAATCTACCCTGTTCTCTTGACACTCCCAGCCACAGAATTAGGAAAACACAAACAGGTATGCTGACCTGAAACTTGCACTTGAACATCTGCACTTTGCAGCCTGTGTCAGGAAAAGGTCTGCACACATTAACTCTGCTTAAGAAAGCATCCTGAAGGACTTATTTCTCCTGACTCAAAAGAAAACCTCCTCACAACCTTGCTGCCAAGTTGCAGTGGGCAAAGACACATCAGTGCCTGATATGACATGGGTAATGTCATCACTTCTCATCCTACCAAATGAAAACCCACCCCTGGCAAGCAGCAGCCTGCTGAGCTCTACCACAGCATGCCCCAACACTCTTCTTTAGGAACTACAAGCCCTGTAGTCCATCCACATAAGTTACCTACACTAACTCCTTAAATATCCATCCTGCTACCCAATCTGCAGACAGGTAACACAGAAAAGAATTTGCAGGGTATTTTTATTCAAAACTCCCTGGCCATTAACACAACTGAAAAGTTTTCTTGTTCTGATTTTCAACTGGAATCAATTTGCTGCTGAAATCAGAGACCATCACGTCCATTGCCTGACTGATGGGAGACCTGCTTGGGTTAGAAGCTGTCTTTGGTTTTAATCCTAGCCCTGTACTTTTTCCAAGTGGCAAAGCTCCAGATCTCTGTAGGCCTGAGGAGCGGAAAGACTTAAAACCTAAACGTTTTAGTGGGTGGGATCTCCTCAAGCAGTGAGACAGCATGTGTGCCCATCTGGTAGCTGGTACAGCTCCAGCACAGGAAGGACATTATTTGAATCTTGCTGACCTTGAAGAGACCAACCCAAGCCCAAAATTTAGAAAAGCTGCCAACATCAAATTTATATCTAGTAACTAAATTACTTTTTTCTTTTTTAACTCTTAAACTGCTTACAAAAGTTGAGGCTGGGAAAAAAAGGACTTTCTACATAGTCTGTTCCAAGACAGAACTAAATGGCAATAGGCATGTTCCTGTTTCATCTTCTCAGAGTTATGTGTGACTTAGCCATGAATGAAAAGACAGCACACAACTTCCACCAAGTATGTCCACTGTCAGTCTATATAGGCACTAACCATAGGAACTACTGCTTGAAAGAGAGTGACAGAAAGTATTAGCTCAAATCTCCAGTTCAAAGGATCTCTCACAGAGGCATGGTAATCTTGGTGTCCAAGCCCTTTCACAGACACAGGAAGTTAGCTGACAGCTAAAAGCCAATTCCTCTTTCCTACTTTAATGTATACTCTAGATTTAGCATAAAGATCATGGCCAAGACTGGTTACAAGGTTAGTGCTCAATCCTCAAGTCCTTAAAAGTGCACGATTCCAATTCAATTTTCCTTATCTCTGTCTCTTCGAGGATAGCAATGACCAGAGAGAGAAAGCAGCATACAAGAAGAACTGTAGTTTATCCTTATCTTCAGCCAGAAGGAACCTCAAAGAGCTTGGGAGACAAATGCTATGTATACCATCTGCTGTCTAGACTTGGCTTCTGGAGTATACAGTATAATTACAGCTTTCCCAAAGGTCCTCATTATCATCCAGGAACACAGCAAGCAAATCAAAAGGAGATATTAAAGTAATACATTTGGCAATGACCTATCACTGTTACACAAAATAAAGCTATCAACAATGTTCAGAGCTAATCAGGCCATAGCTTCCACACAAAAGACACAATTGATAAGCTCCTACTTGAGAGCTCCTGTTTTCCTCTTCAGATTGGAGGCACTAATCATCCAGCTGCCAGACAAGGAAGGGGTGCCTGTCGTTAACATATGAGAAGGCAGCTGGACCCCAGCACAGCAGCCTTGCAGCAGCTCATCTCCTAGACAACAATTACTGGAATGCAAACAGCAGGTTTGTCATTTAAACAGAGATTATTCTAAGCAGGTTGTACCAGGCAGTCGTTAAGACTATCTATCAGATGTTAGCTGAAGATGCCAACGTTTTCTCAAGTGCTAAGCATCTTTAGGGAGATTAGGCATATTGATACAATTTGGAACAACAAATATACCCACACATTTCATACTTTTATCTTTCTGTCACTGGATGGCACAAGAACAGTAACTGATGCAGAGCAAGGCCCTTCAGTATGTCATTTCAGTTTGACAGCAAACTACCAACATTCTTCTGGGTTTTTTTCCTCAACTCTTCTTATGTTGATTTCAGCGGCTCTGCATTCATTTGTAATGTTAGGGTGGGTCCGCTCAAACATTTTTGTACATAAAAAGAACTTCAGAATACACAAAAATTTGACAAGTGTTTAAGAAAACTTCTTTGCAGAAAATTCTTCACCTGTCTTTGAGTTGTGTGAAGAGAAGAACGCTTTCTTCATTCAGAAGATTACGTATGTTATATCCATTTCCTACAAATAAAAACAGAGTAAGTTTTCCTTAGGAGCCACCAGCAGTCTTCAGCCAAGTATAGTTTTATTTTATATATTTTAACAAAAGGCATATTAGCTCAATCTAGCATGCCACTCTTACAGGCAGGTCAGTGCATTTCAAAGAGATGACAAGGAATACAGCTAGTGTCATTTACTTTGGTCTTTGCTTAGAAGATTTTTACTGAGAAGAATGTAACGGGCATGAGCTCTCAGCTCTCAAAACCCAAAATAAAACTTTAAGGTGACTCAATTTACTTTCATTTATTCATACAGAAACTATCAATAAAAACTGCACATGGAAACTTATCTGCAGATCTTCACTTGAGATCACACAAATACGACCACAAAACAGAATTATGTAATAGGCCCTGAACACTGGGGATGAGCAACATCCTCACACTCATCGACAGCCACACGATGAATTACAGGGATCACTCGCCACAAACACTGTATTGCCCAGCCAGCACTACTGAGACCAGCCATCAGGAAGCAGGTGGAGAATGAAGTGGAGATCCTTATGGTCATGCAAAACTTTCAGCATTTTATACAATCTGCTTTCCCAAAAAGCAAATGACAAAATTGTCTCTGCAGACCCACTAGACTTTTAAGATTGAAACACCAAAAAACAGCTTCAAAGCACCAAGCATTAACTGAGCAATGATTGTTCAGTCAGGACACTGTGCTGAAAAGTTAACAGGGAAAAAAAGGGCTAATTCCTCATTTTCTAAAGATAAGCCTCTTCACCAGAAAGCTGTACAAAAGCTCTCTACAGCTTCATGAACAGCCTGCTTTAACATTACTAAAAAATCACCGGACTAGTGTTTTAACTCACTGATGAACAGCCTCCCATACGGAATTCATGCCACTTTTATATCAGAAGGACAAAGTCAGGTCTTTAAATTCTCAAAAAAACATATGAAGTTACAACCTATTCAACAAGATAGTTTGAACCTTCTATATACAAGCACCGAGCACAAAATATGGTGAACTGATCCAAATGGATTTTCGTAATTTTACATAGGAAAAAAGCAGCAAGCATATGGTGACGGAAACAATTATATTAATTACTAGTAACATTAGGCTGTCTGTGATGTTTCTTCAACATTACACTAGTGACAGAACCAGAAATTTACTCTTAGAACTTGGGAGTGTCATCAAAACTTTGATGCCAACTCACATAAACAAGTGGTATGTGTATCCCTGCATTCAACAATTAGATCATCAACCCATGTCCAGTGTTGTGTCACATTCCATTCCTCATCATCCTGTACTGTCCCATTCTCTGTTCCATCATTCTGTTTGGTTTTGACTCCTAGCATGCTAATTTAGTCTCCTGCACCTCCCAACAAATGGGTGTCAGACACATGCACTCACCTGCTGGAACATAGAAGCAGTCCCCTGTAGTCAGGTAATACGATGTCTTATGTAATGTTACAATAACTTTGCCACGGATAATATGGAAAGTCTTAATGGAAGCCAAAGGGTTCTAAGGTTAGCAACATTTCAGATATCCAAGAAAACACTTGCATACATGTAACAAAGATAAAAACCTGAGTCAGCTAGCAGAGCTGCAATCCCTTTTACCCATACTGATGAAAAATAAGTAACTCAAAAGGGGGACGGGGTCCGGTTTTATCTTTCTGATATTTCTATCTTGACTGCAAGATCCAGAAAATAGGAGCACATGGACATACAGATTTAATACAAAGCAAAGCTGGGCAGTGTGCATGCAAAGTACCTTCAGCAAACAATTCATTCATGTTTATTTGTTTTGGGGGTTGGGGGGGAACCTCTCAACTTCATATGTTATGTCCAACCACCCCAACAGATCTGCTGTTTACAATTTATCCTTTTTATAAAAATTTTCAAAAAGCACACTTACTATTGTATCCATGTGGACAAACTGGTGTCCTTTTTCTTTATATGGTTTCAGAATCAATCGACCAGTTGCAAAAAGAGATGTATTCAAATTTTTGTATATTTCTACTGCTTCATCTTTGGCGAAGTAAGAGTAACTGCTTGCAGTATTTATACACTCTACAAAAAATGTCCAGGAGATTAACATTAATGCTACCACTTAATTAGTCTTGTTACACACTCACATTCTTTCAGTGCAACACCTCCAAAAGCTAGACTCAATATTTATCTGAAAAATCAGGAGACTTCTTGTGTCTCCCTCAGAACTTTCCCCAGAAGAGCAATGAGTATTTCAAAACCTCCCCTTTTTATGCCCAATGTAGCATGAACACTTTTTTTTCTTATAAGTCTACATAATTCAGGAAGTCCCTTGGTCACATCCATTCAACTCACCTAGACGCACTTCCTTATTTGTTGCTGGGTCCAGTACAATGGTTGGCTTAGATGTATCAGCTAGGCAGTGGTCCAAACTTGCAGGTATCTCTCTTCTATCTGAGGATACAAAGAAACCAAAACAAAACCAGAAAAGTAATCAATATAGATTTTAAAAAGTTAACACTTTAACCACAACTTTTCCACAATTCTAATGTCACACATTAAGTACTTAAATTTTCTTTAATAACTGACTAAATACACTGAATACTCTTCCTTTGAATAAAGAAAATCATCCACAACAATTCTTTGAAAATGTCTTTTTCATTGAAATAATTTCTGTGTGTAATAGATGAACACTCTCTAAATCCTAAGGAATTTCCTAGGGAAATGTCAACTATTTATCCTATGCTATTAACAACAGCACTTAGTCAAAACTAAACTCTATGTCTTTTTCTAGCAACAGATGCTGAGAGAATGTGAAATACATGATTAAGTGTGAAGAACAAGTGTTTTTGCTCAACCTATTGTTGATAAACATCAGGAGACTTAAGAGAGAAAGCATTCAAAAGAAAAACACATGTCAAATTTTCCTTTTCTCAAGAAATAACATTACAGGAATCTCACAGGAAGTTGTAAATCTGAGAACTATTGCTATAATAAAAAGGATTTTTCCAGAGAAAGATATAGCCTAAGAATTGATGACAATACTATGCTTTTCAAACAGAAAAGAGATGCTTTAGAATGTTCATGGCAGAATAAATATCCTAAAGCTCTCCTGCAGAATTCTTTAAGCAGACAATTTTAGCTCTACAGCACACATGAAATTTCTTTAAACACAGACAGAAGAAGCATGCTAAAGGCAAGCTACAGCACTTTGTAGGCACTCATGGCAGCTTAAATACCCTTACAGCAAGACAATCAGGGGAGGAAGAAAGTCACTGTGTTTGAACAGCTTTGCTCCAACATAACCATCTCTCTATAAAAAGAAGCAGCAACAGGTGTAACCCTATAGCTATAAAAACAGACTTTTTATTCTATCAATAACATTTAAGAATTTGTGCTAGAATTTTACTTGGCTGACAGGCCTTACATGCATCACTAAGACTCCAGGATGTGAGCGAAAGACTATCTCTGAGGATGAATGTCTGTCACAGAGGAAATCAATCACTTCTGGAAGACAGTTCAAAGGCACTTGAAGCAACCAATAGTTCTTGTAAGATACAGTATGAACAGTCACTACCAGCTCAGTTCTCATGGGCTGCAAATGATTTATATTACAACATAAACTGTACTTAGATCAAATATTGATCTAGACCAGGGTCCTGTCTCCCATCAGTGGCCCAAAGCAGGTATTCTTTCCATTCCCCAAAATGCCATAATAATATACTGACACTTCAATGGAATACTTTCCACCTCTGGAGCTCACATACTTTATTTACAGCTATTAACTCTCCTGTTAAGTCTCCTGCTAATGTGTCTGGTTCTTGCCTTGAAACTACCTTAATATTTTTATGCACAATATTCTGGAAGGAAGTACACAGTGAGAATGATCACCTTATTTTCTTATTTTGCTGAATAACCCAGCTCTCACTGCCTTCCTTCCACACCTTCTAGTTCTTGTGTTTAAAGAAACAAGGAGAAAACCCCAACGAGACCATTTACTTCTATTTCCCTTCTCCACATCACTCATGATTTCAGAGGTGTTTTTAGACCTCTTCCTTAGAGGCCTCCATAGTATTCTCTACAGGGCTGAGGAGTCGTCACTACAGAAGTCCTTCTAGGTTTTTGAAGAGCTTCTCCTAAACCTTCTCTAGTCCTACCACTTTCTTTTTGAGGTAAGGAATAAAACTTAGATGAAACACATGCAAAATCAGAAATTGGTACCAGCGGTGATTGTTTTCCTCTTATTTCACTGATGATTATGTCAGTCCTGATTAGTTTAGTGCTAGAACCATATGGCATTTTCCATGTTTGTTAGCACTTGCTTTATTAGTTCTATAACTTCAGAGAAATGTTTCAGCTTCAAACAAAAGCTCTAGACAGTCCCCATAAAGAAAGGCTCTTTAGCATTAGAACATCTTCCAGAGAGCACAGCAAAAACAATTTCGCTTTTGGACTTTGCTTCTCTTTTCTTAGCACTACCTACATATTTATCATCTACTGGCCAGAGAGTCTCTGTTTGTTTAAACATAGATTTATTGCCCACTTTTAACCATTTTGTGCACTGCTCTTAAAGCTCTCTCGTCACCTAACGTGTGGTTTTGTATTCAAACTACAACAGCTTTAAGCCCTTTAAGCCCTTTAATACTCTCCACTGCATTTTCAGATGTATTATTACAGGTATCAGCAAAATGGCTACAAGTTTTTATACCTTAACTGTGCACACTAGCATCATGATCTGAAAACAAAATAAGTACAGTTTAGTTCTTCAGCTCCTGCTTTAAAGGCACAACAGCCCTTCTTGGTATGTCCAGCATTTCTTCTTCCTTATGCTGAGAAGTGAACAATTTTACAAAAAGAATGTACAGCACTGCTATAGATCCACTAGGAGCAGGTTTTTCCTCATCAGATCATATTAATAAATCATGTTATAAAATTTCACCCAGAGAGAGAATTGAGTGTTTATAGGAGGAAAATCTTAGAGCAGTAGAGCATTTGATTAAAGAGACTTTAAGTATCCAAAAGAAAAAAGTCTGTGTTCCTACTTGTTTTATCTCTTTTCTGCTTGGGACGATCCTTCCTCCTTTTACTCTTCCTGGGAGATTCTGTTTCTGGATGCACTAGCCCGCTAACCACAAGCTCTCCTGAAACAAAAGGATGTTAAACAAAGCCCACTAACTCATAGTAAATGTAAAAGAATGCAGACTTGCACAACTGAGCAGTGTTTCACTTGAGAATACACTTCCTTCATGCTGAACTTTTCAGATCACTTTCTAAAGCCAGAACAAACAAAAAAGCTTTTCAACATTAAGTACTTTGGAGTGCAATACAACTTGAGACATTTTGAAAATGATTTGATCAAATTTCAGTCAAAGAACATTTCAGAAAGCCATAACGTGCAAATAATTTTTTAAGACAAAATATCACTTTTGAGGACACAAAAAAATACATTTTTTGAGTGAACTAATTAATCAAGAAAGGACTAAACAAGGCTGAATTGTCAGTAAAAAAATTCCTGAGAATAAGATCTATTTTTCTCACTTAGGGTATTTAATACTGAGACAAAAAATGTTATAGTATCTGCTCGGGAAAACAATCCTCACACAAAAAGAAATGCTCCAATGAATGATCCAGTAGATTGTCTCTTTTTCCAGTATCATGCACAACCTCTGACATAAAAAACCCATGACTACAGAGAAACTGTTCTGTCCTTTCCACAACAGTGAAGACAAAAGTACTTGACATGCTCTGCGGCTACTACTTTCAGCTGACACAAGAGTGTCAGAAGAGAAGAAAACTACATGGAGAGATGACGAAGTAACTGCAGACCACAAATAATCTTTTTTTAAAGAAGTTACCCAGTAGTAAGCATCTCAAAGCTTGCACAGCACAAGATCAACTGACAGGTTTATCTTTTCTGCTCTATCAGAAGGAAGCAAGTAAGTATTTTGGAACTAATACCTGAAGGCTGCATAGTATAGTTGATGCGCTCGCCTCTCCAATATTCCAGAGGTTTCAGCCGAATCCTTTTTGTCCGACGAACATTAGGTGTGTTGGAAGGCATTACTGATTTGAAGGATGAAGTCATTCACATTAAGTATGAAAGAAAAATTCAGAGACAGAAAATATTAAGTATTCTTTCCTCTTGTTCTGTACCTCAACAGGGTCAGCTTCCCAGATGATATTTTTACCACATTGCTATCATGACAGGAAAATAAGATTCACATATTGCCAAATGCCTTCTTTTGCATACATCAGTATTTCACCCTCCTTTTTCTTACACAATCACCACTCTGACTTGACATTAGATTTCATTCTATATATCTTAGTGAACCACTGATACACAGACATTAGGAGCTCAAGGACAACAGCCATGCTACACCTGTGAAGACAAAGCTCTGATATTAGACTAAGAACCCTGCCTGAATCTGGGGAATTTCATTAGCAACCATGAAAAGGCACTGCCTCAGTTATGGGAAGGGTAACAGAGACTGCATAAGTACATCCTTCTCTTCCAGATTCAGAAGCCCTGTTTCTAGGATCCAGAAAAGCAGCACTTTTGTGAGAAGAAACTCCACACATTTCCATGATTTCTCAGATATTTTTCTTCAAATGTACTAATTACATAGTCTGAACTTTTAAGTTCTGTAAGCTATCATATATGAATACAGTATGATATTTTAGTGTTTGTAGAGAAAAAGTAAAAGCCCCTTAAGATCTCAGAGCAAATTAATCAAGAATATTTAAATGTTAAAATGGTAAATACAAAACAGTTGCTGAAACCGTTTTTATAGGTAGACAACTAATGTGCTATGCATAAAATAATAATGAAGCCAATAAAAAACACTCACAATGTAAAACAGAGAAGCATGGGACTACAACTGACTGCATGCCCACTGTTCCATCCTATCCAGACTCAGATCACCGCAGAAGGCAGGTTACTTGCACCCTCAGTTTTACTGCATAAAACCAATTCAAACTCTTACTGTTCTCACTGAACGGTAAGAGTTTGTCCTGACACAGTTTTTTAGGAATATATTCAGAGCACATAGCTGGATGTGCAGCTGCAGTGCCAGCCAGAGACTGAGCTCTGGGTGGGAGCCTCAGGCAAGAGGTCATGAACTGATGCTGACCCCTTGAACAACAATGGGCACAGGGACCTGTGGCCCAGCCCAGTGACCAGAAACTCAGGGACACAGCAGGAGCCAAGGACCAGCAGAACCCCAGACAGTCAAGCACATGGATTCTGAGGGTACAAAAGGCCAGACAGCCCTTTGTTCCAGTTTAGGCTGTTATTCTGTTACTACACCATAAAATTACTTGAAGGAACCAGAGGCCTGAGACTCTGCTATGGGAAATCCAGGGTCAAGGCAGCAATGAAAACTTGTCTGGCTGTGTAGGGAGTCAAGGGGAGCACCTGTCAGGGCACTGGAGCCACCCACTGTAAAGGGGTTTCAGTCCCAGGAATTAAAGTCTGTGGCAGTGGGAGTGTGACTGCCAGAGTGGCTCCTGGATGGTCAATCCTGAAAGTTTCCTTAACACAATATCATGAATAACAGAAGTGTGGCAGTTAAAAATATAATTTTTGAATAAAGCAATTAAAAAAGGAAACACTAAAAGTTTTAAAAAATAACTTTAAATTAAGAGAAGGGCTATACCTGAAGAAATAACAAGTCCTATTTGTAAATACTTATGAACAGATGAACCCATTTCTAGGTGTTAGCCTGTATCTCCTTCAGCAACGTTTACATCAAGTTGAAAATGTATTTGCATTTACACACATTATATTTTAAAATACTCTTACCTATTTTATGCCTTGCTATTTTGTCTGACAACAGTTGTCTTAATTTGCAATTCAAATCTTCAGAATTATCTGAAAACACATTCAAAAACCCCAAAGACATTTATTATTCCTGACTTTCATTCAATATGCTGACTAAAAGCGACCAAAAGTAACACAAACAGAAGTCCCAAGAATAGTGCTTCCACTAACACCTTCTGCTATAAACATATATGAAATCCATGAAGATAAACAGTATCTGTAATTAGTTTTAAACACAGTAAACTTAAAAATTACTTGAAAACTATACATTCAAGTAAGTACTCTTCAGACCTATCCCTCTTGATAAAGTGAACATTGACAAATTACAAACTATACACATAATTTTATTGATCAAAGTGAAAAGTCATTCAGATTTATATCACTCAAACCTGACTTTAGAACAAATTTTTTTACCAGAACACACACAAAACTAGGTATCTGAAGAAAGCACTGCAAAGACTAATAAAATTCACATCTGCCTCTGAAACACTAACAAAAAGACTCGTTTCTCCAGGGCTCATGTTCTTTATGACAACACGCGGAACTCGTGTAGTGAAATTTAAAACTGAAACCAAACAAATAATAATAATAATAATCCTCCCCACAAAAAAAACCCAACAGAACAAAACAAACTCTCCTCCTCCCCCCATAAAAATCCAACAAACAAGAGTATTCTTTGGCAAACAGGCCATGACTCCATCAATGCTGTAATTTGGCTCAGGTTTGCCTGAAGTGATGCATACAAGACCATCACATCAAACTGGTACAAACTGAGCCTGAAAAATTTGTTCAAAGTATTTTGGAAAGAATAACTTTTTCCTGGTAGGCATGATGCCAAACCATGGAGGGCTGTGCTCTCCCAAAACTAACAACATAAAGCTGGCATGCTGTACTACACACTTGGATAGAAATGTAATCACAGCCAAAAAAAATCTGCATTTCTTGTTCTGGAGAAGCTGAATACAACAGAAATTCCTGAACTGTCAGTTGCAGTTTATAAGAAGCTTATACATAAAATGCTAGGAAATACCAAGTTTAAACATTACCTGAAGATGTATCATCCTGTTTAGAAGACTTAGTCCTGGAAGCAAATTTATCACAATCTTCTAGAACAGGCCCACTGCAAAGGAAAAAAAAATACACCCGCTTGAACATGTTAAGTTTTTATTTCTTTTATTTTAAAATATAAAATTTTATTTTGATTTTAAATAAGTCTATACCAATTAGACATTGAAGCAAATGGCTGCTACTTAGAAATCACAGGTCAGAAATTCACAAACTACTTCTCTACTCAGTCATCAGGCAATCAGTTTTCACAGCTTCTCTCTAAAGAGGTTTCCTATACTTTTTCTCCATACCAGAACAGATCTCCTCGGCTCTGCAGCATTACCTTACAAACAATTTTCCATATAATATTAATTATAGAAGTGCTTTAAAGAGTTGTTTTGCATACTCTAAGAGAAGGACAGTAAAATAGCATTTAGTATGTGGTCTGTCATGAAATCTCCCCCATAAAATGGCAGTAATTTACACATGTAACTCCAACAGAGATTCTCTAGCAATCCAGCCCCTTGTAACAGAACTTCTCCTACAGCCTTAGCATCAGTACCCTTGACCTTCCTTCTTCCCCCATCTGAGGCTGTGCTTCACTGCTCTACTGTGCCAGTGAAGTTCAGCTGTTATCCACCTCAACTCCAAAAGATTTCAATTACCTAGGTTGGCAAACCTACACTACATATTTGTCTAAGTCAGTCTGCAGTAGGTTCCCTTAGATTTACAGTCCCCAACATTTTCAGTAGAATGACTGCATAAGAATTTAATAAATTCACAGACTGTCACTCCTGTTTGTTTTGTTATTTCCCATCTCATGAAAGGGGAAGATACATGCCTGTGTACATGCACAAAGAGTTTGGATTGTAGATAGAGTTCTATACCCTAACTTGACATCAATTTTATTAGTGCAGCTTTCATTAGTTCTAGGAGCACTGGTCTTTCTGTTCAAAAATTACACATTAATGTGGAAGCAAGCCTCAAAGGAAAGAAATCCCCAAAGGCAAGAAGCTTATTATGACCCCTTATTCATGACAGGAAGAAAAATTGTATTACTTTATTAACTGTATTAGCACAGTATTTAAAGCCCTCAAGCACAAATCACAATCCTGTTCTACTTCACCAATAGGGCACAGAACACAGCAGCTGTACCAGCTGCCCAGTCTCTGAGGGTCTCAATGGGGCAGAAGTAGGATTAAATTAACGTTTTTCAGACAGCTCAGGAAATTACCTTTCACAACTCACAACCTTCCCAGCTACAATGGAATCCCTAGAAAAGAAAACATTATTCTTATTACATTTGGTGTTAAGTAAACTTAATGAAATGAACCTGTAGGTGAATAATTTTATGTCCTGAACAAAATTATAAAAGACATTAAAAAAATTAAAAGCAATGCAAAGATTATAAACCAAGTTTTAGACCACTTGAACTTAGTCTTTAGATTGACAAAAATAAATACAGCTGAATAATTAAATGCTGTTTTTTCTAAGTTTATTTTTAAAGAGGAACAAACTTGACAGTGAAGTTATTCCATGGGTGATGGGGCTGTGTTAAACTGGATCTGCTATGCAAGTCTCACAAGAACACCTTAACTAGAACAAGCTTCCTCATGTAGGAGACACCAAATATGGCACCCTTTGAGCTTTGAGAAAAAAAATTTTGATTAAACTGCTTGGTTTCTCTATTTACTATTCAATCAGCCTCAAACTATCACATACTTCAACTGGGCCATCACTGCTTAAAAGCTGACGTGTTTAATTATCTACCACATTTGTAAGGAATCTCACAAAAAGCTTACTGTGGTCCATGCTGCCTGTTATGTTTTCTTTTGTTGCTTTTTATTTTCACATCTGGTAACTTCTGTTTTTTCCTTGCTATGCCCTGTACAGAAGAGCTGTCAGAATCTGTTTGAGACTCAGTGTCTTCAGGGCTTGAGCAAAGAACTTTACGGGTTCTACGTGGAATCTTTTTGGGTATCTTCCCTGAAGACTTGGCAGACGGCAATTTCTTTTTAGGATTCTTCACACTCTCCATGGGATGCTGGAGTGCTTTTAGAGGAGTTCTGTTATTTGCACCACCAGGTGACTCTGGTGTGTGTAACACATTTCTGGGCTTTTCAGACTTATTCACCTTCTGAATCACAGAAGTCTCTAATTTCTGATGCACAGGTGTGAGGCCCACTTCATTCAATTCTACAGGATCTCGTGCAAGCTCTTCTTCACCAGGTTCACTGTCAGAACTCTCCTCTCTTTGTAACTGAGGCTTTTTATTACTTCTTTTCCGGGCAGATTTTTTAAGCTTCTTCCTTGGACTTACTGTCCCTGTCTTAGCTACTTTGACTTTTGGAAGTTTCTGCTTGGCAGTTTGTTTCTTCTTAACTAAATTCTCAGAAGCTTTAGAAGCCAACTGCAGATTCTTGGAAGACTTGAGAGACTTTTTTAGTGACACAGTCTGCTCTTCCTGATGCCCAGATGAGGGCATAGGCATATCCTCACTTGGCAGCATCCTTGTTTTACATTGCTCTTCCTCAGTTGATTTTGTTTCCAATCCAGACCATGACAACATCAGTTCTTCAGCTTCTGGTCTCCAGGATGCATCCTTCTTCTGGTTTGGAGAGTCTTGTCTGAGTGCATCCATTTGAGTCTTTCCTGTCAATACACAAAGTATTTGGACATTAGTACCTTTACCCATTAAACCTGAAGATACATGTTGACACATGAATGCACAAAAACAAACCAAAGAATCAAAATGGGGAAGTAACAAAAAAAAAAAAAAAGGAGGCATCACAAACCAGTTTTATCACCGCTGGCTAAAAGAAGGCTTTCACTAAACTGTACTCTACAAAACACTTTTTGGTGTACTTCCAGTTTTTCCTAATAAAAAAAGGGGGCAAAAATGTTACATTCAGTCTGCTTTCCAGTTTTCAGTGTTTTGTGCTACAAAACCCTTCACACATAATATTCACAAATAATTCCTAATACTCAATCTCCATTCTGTTCAAAGCACAAAACACCTTTCTATGTAGAGAGGAACAAAGCTTGTTGTCATACCTTCTGTGACTTTTCACAAGAAGAAGCAACTTTGCTAATTTAATTTTTAAGGTCCTAACAGGAAAGGCAAAGGGTGTGGCAAAAAAAGTGAAGACGCTGTCCCACAGCCTCTCTGCCTCACCCAAATCTAACTGTACAACTGAAATATCAAAAAGGAATCCATTGATGTCTATCCCCTACTTTATTATTATTTCCTTATAAACCATCAGAAAACAATCTAGTAATGTGACCTGGAAGGAAAAGTCTGAAGAGTTGTTAAATAACTTACCCATATGAGTACTCTTTCGGCTTTGAGACATAAGGACATTTTCTTCACTATTAGGGACTGGATCTGACTCTGACATTTCTTTGAAGGCAGAAGCTCCAACATCCAGATCATCCTGTTTCTGTTTAGTAAGTGCTTTAACCTGTACTTTTCTGTTCTTGACTTTCTTATTCTGTGTCTTCTTCTTTTCAGAGGGCTGAGGTTTAGAAGTGGGAGTTGCAGAGCCATTGTTTTTTGATTTTTTGTTCTTACTGGGTATCGAAAGCCAAGAAGTAAAAGATGCACCACCTGATTCATCAATTAAAAACTCACATTCATTTTCTATTTCTATATCTCGATGTTTCACAGGACGAGGTGATGGTGGTGATACTGAGGTTGAATATCTAAAGAATGAAGGGGAAAAAAAACACTCTTATCATTCAGGGTAGGGGGGGGGAATTGACTTTCAATCTTCCAAATCCAGTGGTACCTCCCAACACCTCGACACAGCACAGAACGTTCCTTGGAAGAATTATTATAAAGTTCATCCATCGTACATTCCGTATTAAGCCTCCAAACAAACCTCTGTCCAAGCCTTCTTGTTGCTACAGCTGCTAAGACAGCTGAAGAGAAAGTCTTCTCTGTCCGGGCAGATGATGCAGTAACGCGTTCTGTTCCTTGCACAGGAACAACCTGCTCATCTCTCCCAGGCTGAGGTCCTTCCAAATTTTCAACTTCTCCATTGCTCTTTGCTGCAGCTGGCGTACTCCAGTTATCAAAACACAATCTACGAACGGGAAACAGCATTCAAACACGTTGCTATAAATCCTGAGCGCACAATAAAGTATTTTGAGGGTGAACAGATGCTCCTGTTGACAGTATCTCACTTCTTATGAGCAAGCTTCCCTTTGGAAACTTGCTGGAACACAGGTCAGCAGTAGTACAGGGAACACGGAGTCAGCATGTGACTCTTGAGCAAAGTAAAGGCTGCTCAACAAGACCAATTCCCAATTTTAGGAGAATGTCCTTCAGAAATTGTCAGTTTTCCTAGACTGTAGGTGCACTGTCTTTCCAATCTCATTCCATCAATAGGAGTCAATGGACTCAGTCAGTCCATCTTTATTTTCTACCCTCTAGGAAAGCAGAACTGTGGCCAAGACACTGGCCAGCTTTGCAGCTCAGCTTCAAATCTCCCAGTGAGGAGATAAAGAGCAAAACAACCGAAACTGTTTTACTTTGTATAAAATATTTGTATTTTCAGAGTAAGAAGAACAATGACTGCTCATTTCTGCTTTAACAAATTCTTGTTAACTTTTGAAGTCAACACTGTCAATAGGATTCACTGAAGAAGTTTAGACAATCTGAGAAGCTGATACTTTGGTGCACTTTCCCGGAAAAAAGAGTTTAAATCTATTCTGACAGGCTTCTTTCACTTGGGTACTGCACTTATCACCAGAATAATAAATTAAAAATAATTCTGCCCTTTTTAAACCCAGAAACTTTTTAAAAAAGCCTGCAATTATTTTTTATGAGTTCACAATCCAAACTCAATTTACCCTGAAGTGGGGGACACACATGGAATATGAGACCACAACCACGTTCAGCTCTACTTACTTAACTGCAGGAGAACTTTTCGCTTCCTCCACAGGAAAAGGTGATTGAACAGACCCACGATTATCCTCAGAGCCCAAAAGCACAGCCGGATGCTGGCACAGCTCTTCAACATCTTTGACTGTACTCTTTTTTTCACTTTCAGACACAGGAGACTCTGTTTTTTCAGAAGCAGTTGCATAATCGTGTGTTGCAGGCTTCAGGTGTGATTCACAAGACTGTCCTGCCACATATATAGAACAGGTTTAATTCTTTTACTTAAAACCTTACAAAATCCCAAGAAATAGTTACTTTAAAAACCTTAATTCAGTAACAGTGCGACCAACCTCTGCTGCTGACAGGTTTTAGTGGTGATGCAGGTGAGGGTTCTGCAGACTTACGGGCTCTCTTCTCACACTTGGCTGACCCTGCCTTGGGCTGTCATAGTTGGCAACAAATAATGAGACAAAGTAAAATTTTTGATAAAGCAACAGTATTTTAACAGGAATACACATTTTTACAGAACATGATATAATCTCCTTCAATTAATGCATACTCATTTGAATCACAGTTCTATTTTACCTAAACACTTCAACTTTCTATTGTGTAAAACTTTCTAAAACTAAATATAAATTTAAAACAACAGGTAAAACAGTGTGCACAGTAAAAATCTATATGCAGCTTTAAACAGACATCTTGCTAATCTCGAGATAAACTATTTAGTATTGTCATTAGAATGAATTAATTTAAACTATTTAATTATCCTTTATTATGACAAGCTGAGGTTTAGCAAGAATTGCTTTGAGACTATATTCTATTCTACCATCAGACTAAAGTAAACAAACACCATTATAAGGTTGTCTGCTCTAAACCCCACCATTAACAGACTATCCTACTTAAAAGAAAAAAGTAAAATCAAAATATTACAATTAAATATACAAAGTAGATTATTGGCATCATCCTCTCAAGCAGCACACTAACAACGCCTTCAGCTTGTTTCCAATCTTCAGCAAAGTTACAAATATTTGAAGTTATTGTACAGATAACTATCAGGAGTTAACCAGCTGCTCTTCCACATGAATCACCTTTAAATTTTACTGGCCATCTGATAGCTAAGAACTGTGTGCATGCACACATCTGGCAAAGTGACCACGACCAAGCCCAAGACAGCCATACCCACCAGCAGTAATAAGGCAGCTTCAGCCTGAGACCATGAGAAATTTAACTACCCTGGACAAAAAGCTGAAGAAGCTTTCAGTAACAAAAACCCAAGGAAAAAAATACTAAATAATTCTACTTATAGAGTATTTACTATTACAGCACAACAAACTAAGAAAAAAACCACATTTTCAACAACTACTATAGATGGTTAAATTATAATCTACATGCTTCTACAGGTGCTTATACAGAACTAAATGCTAGAGAATTAAACTTGTACCCACAAGAAACTGTACCCAGTGCTATACTATGACACTGACATAACTCACCCTTTTGCCCTGCATTGAAGTCCTCTTCTCATTTTTCAAATTAATTGTTGAGCAATTTGGAGAGTTTATTGTAAGATCACTGCTGCAACCTACGAAGAAAAAAAGTGTAAATATGGAAATCTTGGAATTGTCCAGGTTTCTTTTATTTTAACAAGTTCTAAGGCTTATTAAGGTCATGTAAATTCAAACAAGAAAGGAATCAGCTGCTTGAGAAAGATTACAAGACAGCTAAGACACAGTTTTAAAAAGCTGGGAAGGGGCTGTTCTTAAAAATTCTGAGAAATGTTATTTTTACCCATTTTATCCTTATTTATTTCTATCTACTTACCACTAAATATAACACAAAGAAGAAATTTTTTTTTTCCTTTTATCAGCAAATCAATCAAAACACCAAATAAGAGCTTACTTTCAAAACAATCCTGTATGAGTTTCAGTACGTTTTGACCTGGCTGTAGATCAATCTTATTTCTAGAAAGAAGAGGGGAAAAATATTTTTAATCAAAAATGCCAAATGCTGTTATCCCAAATATTAAAGTAGCAAAGTTTTACTTCTTAATATCTTAGGTTATTATTTCCCCTAGTTCCAACTTTAATACATTTTACCTACCACTTCCATGCATAGATACCTGCAAAGAAATTTGTCTAAGCAAGAATTCCAAGAAAAAAGTCTCACTGCCACAGATCACAAGAATGAAGAATTCTCTAAAAAATAAAAGAAAACATGCAACTACTGCAACAGCCCTGAGGTAAATGAGCTTTAGGCTGACTAGAGTGTCACTTGAAATAAATAATTTTTTTATAAATCCGACCTCTAGCTATGTTGGCTGCACAGTGCTACCATCACAGCAGACCTAGAAATGAAACGTGCTGCTGCACATCTATCCCTCCAGACAGGGAGTCACCCTGTAAAACAAGCTATTTCTGTGCTTATACAAAAGGCTCAGCAGCAAGGACTGGCTTGAGGTATCCAATCCATAAGCAAGTGAACAGCTCAACTGGCTGGATTATAATTTCAAACCAGCACAAATGAAAAGGGAAGAAGTCAGTGATTCACCAGTCAGACAGTGTTGATCAAAACCAAAATAACATCAGAAAAGCCACGGAGTATCACTCCCATAATGATCATCCTATACCTTTAAAAGCAGCTAACTGGGCAGATTTGGTGAGCTCATGAAACTCACGTCCAAAACCAGATTTCAGTAACAGAACCTTCACAGACTTCTAACACGCACGTAAAGAATGCCACAGCACTGCAAGTGCTCAATCAGCCCTGACACTAACCAGCAAGGTCCAAAACTACACTGGAACTCTGTGTGGGCTTCACTTCTCTGCTCCTTGAAGGGCAACACGTTTGCACAGATTACTGCTCCCTCCTCAGGCAGCCCAGCTCGGGGTACCTTAGGTACAGCTACACCACAGTCTGCTGCCTCAGCAAAGGAACACAAAGGAAACCCTTGGAGCTTTGTCCCCCTGGCAGAGTTTGCTCCTCTTACCACTAAGAAATACAAGAAATTTGGGAAATATCATATGATCAATTTAAAAAGGTACATCATGTAGTTTTGACATTTAGCTCTCAGGTAAAAACCAAGGTAAGTTTTCCAGAATCTAAGAATAGGTATTTAAGTGCAAATTACCCTCCTCCATGGCAGAATCTTGCTCTGTAGTCTTTTTTTAAATGATTCTGTGAAGAAATAAGAATCAATTTTTACTAAGCATGATGACACTTGACACAAAAACAAGATCTTGAGGATTCTCGAGACAAAGTAGTGGGAGAGTGGGAGTCATTGCAGCATAGTTTTTCTTAGAATGCCACAGTGCCTCTTCATACACTTGAAACCCAGGTATAACCAAAGTCATTCAAACAGCAGACAGGACGACAGTCATTTACCACAATTAACTAAAGCAGTAATAACTCGAGGAGCAGCACATTCTCAGTGTTGCCTTCTGTGATGACAAATGAAATAAAGCCGCTGACCCAGGAAGCGGAACAGTTGTAGAGGATAAAACAGGAAGAAAGGGCAAGAAAAATCCACCAGCAAAGCAGAGTGCAGTTCGTAAATGTGACAGGAAAACATCTCAAAAAAATGTATTGTTCAGCTGAAAAACACTCTAAACTCCTCCCGATTTGTGTACGTTTAAAGAGTAAATGCAGTGCGGAGATTACCTAGTCCTAACACAGTTCTTTCAGCGCGTTTTTCTGAAGTTTGCCATATTGACAGTATTTTGCATTTCTTTGTGATTCCCCTTTGGATATTACGTCTGGCATTAAAACAACCAAACCCCATACTGATCGATTTCGCTGCAATTTTTCAACATCGGTTCAAAGCGGCAGAAGGAAATTATAGGTGACATGGCAAAACAACCGAGCAAACGCCAGCACTCCAGAAGCTATGCAGAACCACACTCCTCAGTCGATCCGGCACACGAGCTTAAACTCCCTCGCCCCTGCAGCGAAGTGCAGCATAATGCACCGGCAAGTAACCTTGCGCATTAAAGAAATTATGAATTCCTGTCACGGACCTACAAGAGCCTTGAACAGCTCGTTTATTATTGTGTTTGTGTCGCGCTCCACATGAAGAATTTCAAAACTTCAGCACGATTCTAGCGTCCTGCGCAAGCGTCCTGCCCGTGGAAGTCGGCTCTCCAGAGGCAGCCTGAGGGGAACGGGGTCTGGCACAGACACTTGTGCGCTGAGGGGAACGGGGCTCCCGCCAGACCAGCCCTCAGAGCACAAATGTATGTGCTAACAGCCTGGACCGGAGTGAGCGCGGAACCCCCAACTCCAGCCCCGCTTACCTCGGAGGGAAGTGGAAGACCGGCCCCGTCCCTCCCCTCAGGAGCGCGCCGAGGGCCGCGCCTCTCAGCTACCGATGGGCCCGGCCGCCGCCCGCAACAAACCAGACAGACAGACAGACACACACAGACACACACAGACACACACACACAGAGCGGCCGCTCCCGCGCTCTCTCACCAAGGTCTCCGCCATCCCGGACCGGGGCCGGCGCGCGCCCCCCGCGCCGCCTTCGAACCTCGCGCGCGCCTTTCCC
>VXBQ01009694.1:0-14816 GCA_013400175.1 Phainopepla nitens
AAATAAAATAAAATAAAACAAAGGAAACTCCAAAGAATCAAAAGCATAAAACTCAATGTATTCCCTTCTCCCCCACAAGAAATCCCCTACCATACCCTCCAACTAGTTTTGAAGGATGTGTTTCTTCTATGAAAGCCCACTGCACTAAAAGGGTTTTTTTTATTCCAAAAAGCTTCTGGAGTTTGTTCAGTACAGAATTAAGGCATGCTTGCTAGAAATTCTCTAGAGTCTCCAAAAACAAATCCTCCTTTCTCCAAAAATGATTCTCTTAAAAATACAGCATCATGTTTGCCACCATCTGATCTTTAGGTAATAACACTGATCTCAGTGATAGATGGATGTAATAGTTTTATGTATTTGAATTATTTTGGAAATACTGACTGAAAAACATCTGAACACATAAATTTAATAATATTTTTTTGAGCAGTCATTGTTCTATGTCTGAATCAAACATTAAATTCATCACTTGAAAACAAAATTTCTCCTGCAAAACATAGCCTAAGTTATTTTTAGTGAACTGTGATAGAAGAAAAATTGGTTTGTTTTTCTTCTCTTGCTTTAACTTTTTTGAACATTTTTCTTATCTCTCAATCACTTATTAGGTTATATATTAAATGTTATACACAAAAACCCTGAGTTCTTTTCAAAAGGAATTGCAGAATGGGCTAGAAAAAGCCCATTGTCTACCTGCGTGAGACCACAAAACCTGAAACAAGCTCTGATAAACTGAAGCTACGTTAATAACTTTTAGGTGTTGCAAAATACACTTGAGATATTGCAGAATTTACACAACTTTAGAAATACTAATACTGGTCTTTAGTATTTGGAATTAAGCTTGATCAAGTATAAAGCACAGTGCAATTTAATTTTTGGCTATTTAGAGAGGTATGCAGAGATCAAGGCCTTAAGCTGGTCCTGTATTCTTTTCTACAGACTTTGCTGGACTGAAAAACAACACTTGTGGAAAATTATTCTTTTTGCCCAGACAAATATTTAAAAGTCTTTGACTACAAAAATAAAACTTTACTAAGAAACTGCACGCTATCAGGCAACATTAGCTTTCTTACTACAGCTGTTTAACCAGAAAGATCTAGTCTTTGAAAATATCTTGCTCAACAACAAAAAGTTTGGATTTATTCTTTGCACCACAAATGTATTCAGTTTTTCTCTTTCTTTTTTTTAATTTTGGGGGTTAGTGCAGGGGAGGGGGGGGATACTTGGCAAAAAAATAGCTAATTTTAATTAAACTCTATATGACTCTTTCATCAAGACTATGAATTCTACTGTTTTCAATAAATATTTTAAATTATAGATATTGAAGTGTTAACAGTCCAAGACTGTTATTTCTTACCTTAGCAACTGGCATAATTTGCCAAGGTTTGCCAAGCATGAAATCTATCAGTTTTGTTGACAGGATATTGATATTATGAATGCTGGAGTTAGTTTTATTTTTCATTGAAAACACACTGCTGATTAACAGAACTGAAATAGTTATGTATTACCTCCACCTGTAAATTTACTTCTTATTTTTTCTGCAGTATTGTACTGAAATGTAGTAGAAATAATCACACTTTAAAAACTCCCACATAGGTAATGGGTTTACCAATGTTGTATTCTGCTCAGTACATATTCAGTTCTGAGGTATCAAACACTTCAGCAGGGGAGAGCTAGGGCAAACTGCAAATGAACAGGGATATTTCACTTCAGTTTCTAGGCAACACAGGAAAGTAATGGCTATGCAGCATGCTGGTCTTTGTTCCAAAAGGTGCTAGAACTCCCAATTATGATGCAGTTTAAATATAAGCATTTGCTTCTTCCACTTCATGTATTCCATGTATTCCAATCCTTCTCTTTTTTTTTTTTTTNATAGTCCAGAGGAGGGCCACAAGGATGGTCTGAGGGAAGGATCATGTCTACTAGGAGGAAAGACTGAGAGAACTGGGTTTGTTCAGACTGGAAAGGAGAAGACCTAGGGGGGACCTAATTGCAGCTTTCCAGTACCTGCAGGGAGCCTACAAGGAAGATGGAGAGAGACTTTTTACTTTGGCATGTAGTGAGAGGGCAAGGGACAATGGCTTCAAACTGAAAGCGAGCAGGTTTAGATTAATATTAGAAAGAAATCCTTCACCATGAAGGTGGTGGGACACTGGAACGGGCTACCCAGAGAAGCTACAGCTGCCCAATTCCTGGAGGTGCTCAAGGCCAGGTTGGACCGGACTCTGAGCAATGTGGTCCAATGGAAGGTGTTCCATGGTACCCCATCACAGGGGGATTGGAACTAGATAATCTTTAGAGTCTCTTGCAATGCAAGACATTCCATGATTGTATGATAGCCACATAACTTTGCCAGTTCTGAACTTGCTCCTCTTTTGATTCAAGTGGATTAGAAAATGGAGAGGAGGTAGACTTCTGACAGCGGGCATTTAGTAGCTGGAGCATTGGCTGTTACATAGATTTAATTTCAAGGTGCTTATTTTAATCATATTGAACAGTAATAGGGATACTCATCCTAAGTTAGTCTGAATTACTCCAAAAGAAGTAATAAAAATAAATCTAAAGTATTTTTTATAAAGAGGTTTGTTTAAAAGGAATAATTTCATTGGACATCAGTTAAATCTAATCTTTTTATTTTTGTTTACTTTCTGGGGTGTTCCTGTTCACTCTTGTAGTTCCATCACTGGAAAACCAAAATTTTTTAAATCTTTAACAAATATCTACTTTTGTAGCTCTTCTGCAAATTTATCTATGTTGCTATTCAAACTAGTAGAATACTTACTTTTAACCAATTGCAATGGCTTTCAGTCACTACATACCTGAAATGTGTATTTCTGTAGTGACATACAGTACATAAGTACTTGAATGTAATAATGTACTAAATTCTGTTAAAAGTAAACAAGCAGAGCTTCTACTTCCTCTCCCTAAACATATCTATTATATAAATATAGCATCTATTATAAAAATATGGGTTATAAAATAACAGTGATTACATTAGACAATTTAATCCTCAAGCAGCTATAATTCCGGTCTCAGCAGTGGAAGAAGACTTGCTCAGAGCCACAGACAAGGTATCAACCCTCCGGGCAGCAATACTTCACTGCAAAGTGATCTCTAAGCTGAGTGGATTAAACAGCCAGCAGATAGCTTCTGACAATATAACATCCACACCCTTTCCCTACGTGTTCAGGCCTGGTCCTCCCCTGGCATCCACAGCCTACAACTACCAAAAGCAGTGCGGTTCAAAGAACAATAAAGACTCACAGCTCCAATATTTATGTTTTGTTCAGCGGATGAGAAGAATCAGTTCCCATGGAGATCAATTATTTTGCCATGTTTCCATTAGTTCAATACCTTCATTCTCCCAGACAAATACAACAGAACTTCTACACTGGGCATCTAAGCTGGTCAGAAACAGCAACAGATAGATTTATTTTTTTTCTGAACCAAGTTTTTTTATAGCTGTTTGATCAGTTTCTAAATTGATGGATTATTATGGTAAACCAAAGAAAATAAAAGCTTTACAATTACTCATGCAACCTTAATGCATACAAAAATACTTGCAGGTTAAGACTCACTTCAACAAACTCAACAAGACAATATCCTTAGATTACTCTTCGAGATGTAAAGAGATGACTCGTGCTTTCTGTCTTTCCTTTTATGTATTTAACTGTTATGTTTTCCCTTGTCTTTCATTCCTGATTTGACTTTTTTGTTTTTTTTTTTAAATATATGCATTTTATGATTGCATACCTGTCTTTCTGAACAGGCAGCAAAAAATGTTCAAGCATTTGGGTACTTTATTAAAGTTATAAAGAAATGTAATCTCCATTTAAAAAGAGTATTTACATTTCTGTGGTATTAGGTCTTGGACAAAGCTTGTTCACAAAAAAATAGTCTTGGCAAGATTAATTTAACTTAATTTTTTTTGCAAAGCTATCATAATATTTTACCCACCATGACCCCCACATTTTTCATTGTAAGGAAATGGTCATCATGACATTAATTTTCTATTTTTTTTCCCACAGAGTGCAACAGCAAGGAGAATTTCAACTTCATTCAGTTTCCAATAGCTAATTCAAGGTTTTTTTTACCTCTGGAACAACTCTGTAGTTATTATTAGTAAATATTACAGGAGAACTGTAATATTTGCATTTTTCCGGCTTGAATTATATAATTAATAAAGATGGTTTTGCTACCATACGAATAGTCCTAGTTTGCCCTAGAAGAAAAATATTTAATGCTTCTGATGTCAGTATAATTACTATTAGAATAGGAATCTTTTCTTTTACCTTCTTCCCCAGTTTCTGGGTTTTTTCAGAGCTGTAAAAAAAGAATGATTTCTTTATGCAATTTCAGTGAATATTCTGCAAAATTCAGGGGTCTTACAGGCCTACAGGTAAAGAAGTAGCACATATGAAGGTCTCAGAAAGGCTTTAAACCTTACAATATATAAGAGACATCAAAATACAAAGAAATTTTTTATTTTGCCATAGGTCTTTTAACCCTTATCCAGATAATGAGTCACCACCTATACAATAGACATTTCCTGGAAAGCAATGCCATTAATAAAATCTTTGGATTTATTACCGCACTTATGAGTATGAAAATACATACCAACAAACGGTAGAATGTAAAATTAAAATTAATTAAACTCCCAGAGAATATAAAAAAGATATTTGGATGCTAAATTTCCACATTTTAATTCTCTAGTATTTAATTTGTATATCTATTTTCTGAAGGTGATTTTTTTTTGTATTCAGATCTTTAGTTTAGTAAAGAAAATAGAACTCTGTTTAAACTGCAAAACTTAAAAAAAAAGAGTTTTAGACTTCAACAAGTCCCCATAGTCTTTCTAGTTAAATTACTAATAAGTAATCATTATAGAAATATGCCAAGATCTGCCAAGAAGACTTTGCTGGAAAATATCTTTATGGATCCCAAATGGTTTAGAATACGTTCAAGTAAAAGAAACTATATTTAAAATGAAATATTTACAATTTCTTGCTCAATAACTGGCTGAATTCCTGGAAAATACAATCCCACAAATGCAAAAACCCCAAAAAATCAAACAAAAAAAAAGTGTAATTTCTGCAGTGTTGCATGTTCACCCATCTTGAATATAGAGGTCTAATGTACCTAGTCAGACATCATGTGGCTCCAGCATCCCAACATTAGAAAATTCATTCACCTCCCTGTAAATCCCTCCTAATATAAGTATAGAAGGCAGATACAGTACAACCAAGGCTACAGAAAAGTAATGAAGAAGACAAAATTATGTAACTTTTTTTTTTTCATTAAAAATTAAACCAAAAAGCCAAACCTGCACTCAGAAAATGCCTTCAGGAGAGGTTATAAAGATTTTAAGACAGGCTCATAAGTGTTAAAAATGCTGAAATTGTTTGTCCAAGCAGCCATAACTTGCCCTTCATGTACAGCACACATAAGGACAGACACGGTCTTTAACAGAGACCACAACCATCTTTTTCATCTGACCAGTTATACTTTGGGTGAGCAGAACAAACTTATTTTCCAAACAGAGAAAGAGGCAAAAGGGCCTCAAACTGAGGGGTTGCCCCTCAGTTTTGAAGACGCTTGAAACTGCAATGCAAAAGACATTGGAAACTGTAACGTAAAAAAGGGAACACACTATATTTAAGAAGGAGCCACTACTTTGTAAACCCATATTTGACACTTTCTCCACCACAGAGGGAGGATGTCTGCTCCTTTATCAAACCAGGTAAACTTCTGCATTGACTGCTCTTCCTGTGAATGAGACACAACTGAGCTTTGTACTGCATAGTCAATGTTAGTGTGGCACGTATGAACTGCAAAGTCTGATAACAATCAAGATAAATTTGTTCAGATATATTTGTCTCGCTTAACTACATAATGTTCCAGATTTTTGCTACAGGTCAGTGCATACTCTAACAATTATATGTCAAGAAACCCTAAAGCTTGTATTGCTATAGTTTCTGCTATAGTTAAAAAGTTCAAAATTGTTTTCTTAGATTCCTACAATACCTGGAATGCTGACACCACAAATGAGTATTTCATATTCAAAAGATGAAAACTGAACATTTTCTTTAACTGTAGGCAATGATAGCATTTCACACTTCTCAATATTTTTTTCAACATTTTCCAAAACATTCCTGAGATAAATACAATAATGTTTTATGTCAAGTATTTAGAAATTAGGAAAATATATTATAAACAATTTTGTTGACTCAAAAGTATAGCAACTGATGGCACAGTTAGGTTAAAAATCCCAGCATATTTTGACTCAGTCTCACAACAAAATTAGTAATTAATGGTTAGGTGTTATTTAACCTAGATTTAACACTCTATTCAAATAAATGAATAGAGTCGAAGCAGGCTTTACAAAAATGCTTCCTAATCCTCACCCAAAGAGTTTACCCTGAAAAATGAGCTATAAGTTATCAGCATAAGAAATTTTTTAATAGTCTTTTCATAGAAGAGTTGGACTTTTCTTCTTGTAGTTACAAGCAGGTAACTGTTGTCCAGAATTTTTTTTGCAGTAGTACTTTTATTTTTAAACCATTTTAATTAATTTTGAGCCATATAAAATTTTATTCTAAACATGATAGTGATTATTTTTATTAGTCATTGCATGAAAATGCAATTATATTCAAATATCATCATTTTAAGGGCAAGAAAACTCCTGAAAAAGTAGAAGAACTTCAAATTAATACCAAAATCCATCATGCTACGTGCTATCATGTAACTATGTCAGGATGAGTATGAAAGCAATTAAGATTTCGGGAGAACTACTGGTAAATCAGTAGTTATTATAGCACACAGAACAGGGCCTTGCTACAGAGTCATCATTTCTCACTCATCAGACTGCATTATAATAGGCAAATAACAATTGTGTTTAACAACTTCATAGGAATTGAAATAGTCTGAAATGAGATGGCCATTGATACTGCTGTATGTGGCCTGCATTGCAACCTGTTTGTCAATATACCGAGGCATTATTAGTCTTCTAGAAGTCAAAAGTGAGTCAGACAATTGTACTGGCGTTCAATCAAATGCACTCATATACATTTCATATACACCCAAGCATTACAATTCTTGTTTTCCTACAGCCTTACTATGCCTCAAATCTTAACGTTGCTGACAAGGCTTCTTTGCAATAGTCACATTTAAACAGTAAGTTTCTCTACAAGTTATTATATGAATGGAATTAGGTATGCAAAAGCATCAGTTACCTTTGTAGAATCCATATAAAGAGCTAAGCCTACTCCAAGGCGTAAACATCCTTAAGAGGATTAAATTACATTTTGTGTAACTATTTTGTTTTACAAATGAAGACTGTATCCATTAGTAACTACATCATCTTTCTATTGAAGAGTTTTTTTCATATCATATACACTAAATTCCGGAGAAGCCGTATTCTTTTCTGATGTAGCTTTCTGAACTTTCCAAGTTTTCTAAACTTCAGTTCTTGCATAAGCTAATGTATGACACCCTATTGGATGTAAAGAAACAACTTTATAATATTAGGTGATTTCTATTTCAAAGTCATTCTTTTTTGTCTTCTTTGTAACTCTTTATGTGACAACTAAAGCAAAACTTTCTGTTACAGATAGGATGTGGATGGAAACAGCAGCTATTGGACAGCTTAAGTTCATAGCACAAGATTAAATGAAGAAAACATTACCAAGCAACTTTTACAGGCCAAGGTCACTTCATGTTTTTACCTGCTCTTGCCATTTCAACAATGAAGTTTCATTGTGTGCATTCAAATAATTGACAAGGTTTTTATATGGCTTTTAAATATTAATAAATTTATTTTATTTATTTTTGATTGGGGATGATCTTTGCACTTTGGACATGCAACTAGGAGCTTGTAGCAAAGACATAACACACATAACATTTTTGATTTTGCAGGCTTGTCTAGAGCAGTTTTTTAATTAAATATAACATGTAGTCTGGAGAACTATATAGATGAGAATACATGGAGAATGAAAGATAGAGGCTTCCTTGCTTGGAATCAGCTGTGATTTTATTTTTATTCCTCCTGCCTCATGTGAAAAAAAGGCCTCACACCAGAAATGGAGCTACTCCTGCCCAGTATATCCACAAGCCTTGCAATAGATGCTCCACAGTCTGAAGGGGTTGTGAAAACCCTTTCTGATGCTCTCTATTCAGAATCTAGTTTAATTTACAAATTAGTAATTAATTATTAAATAGTCACATCTCCTAACAATTCATTGGACATTAAGGTTTAACTATTTCAGTTTCAGTTTTTGATTAAAAATATTACTTTTATTGATCTATTCACAAAGATTCATAAGGCATGTACTTTAAATTCACCAGCACAGAGTCCAACTTCTACCTTGTAATATATTCTCTGAAAGAAGCAAAGATTTTCATCCTCTGGAAAACCTTATTATTAAAAAAACCCACAACTGTTATGTGAAGAGCAGGACAATGCGAAGGGAGATCATTTGATCTAAGGAGAAAAAGGGAGTTAAAACAACTTACAAAAAAAAAAATCTTGACAAAGATTCTGTAGAGATTTACAATTGTGAAGATACACTTCTAAATTTTTGTGTTATATATTTTTTGAATAAAAATACTGAATGTGTATTCTTAGGAAGTACATTCATTCAGGGTTGTTGGTTTACAAGCCAGATTAAAAGATTCTCACATACAAGTCATAAAAATTTTGAACAATTGTCTGAACAAAATCAAGTTAAAATACTATTACCAAATAAATAACCAAAATATTTACTTTTTTTTTTCCTCAAAGAATGACTTCTACGTAATGAAATATTCCAATACCGTGCTTCTGAAAGCATGGTTGATACGATGCTCACCTCCTTAGTTGGAATAATGGATATCAGAAGACTACAACGAAGATACATCAGTGCGTATGATAGCGTTCCAAGGGAAGGCTTCCAGACTCGAGCAAAATCCCACAAAAGAGGTCAGAAAGATATTTTGATAATGTAAAAAAGAAAATTAGAGAATAACTGGCAGATATGGCCACGGAGTATAAAGATGAGATGTTGAAACATGGCATTCCTTACTCTCAGCTATTTCTCGGAGATCAGTTGGATGGGAAATTCTGAAGCTTTTCAAATTGTATATTTTCAGTTACAACAAGTTGGTATTTTGCAATATTTTATTAGAAGTTTCCACACAAGCTCTATCTGAAATCTGTTTTTTTCTGTTAAGATGACTTTGTACACACTGAAAGATTCAGTCCAATCTTAAACTCAGCATGGTTCAGTGTTAGTATTACTTTTCAAATTGCTTACAATGGTGACATGGTGGGATTTACAAATTTTTAAATTTTTTTCCTCATAGTCCACTCCCCTCCCCACAACATGTATTGCTTCTCCTGGCAAGTTATTGTTGATGAAAGGCCAAAAGTTTGAAATAGTCACAGGTGTTATGCTGTATTAGTGCCAGCAGATAGCACCAACTGTTGTGTGGCTCTGGCTGCAACAACTCCTTCTCTGATACATACATAGACATAGACATAGACATAGACATAGACATAGACATAGACATAGACATAGACATAGACATAGACATAGACATAGACATAGACATAGACATAGACATATGCCTTGCACAGTCGCTGCAGACAAACATAGTCAATGCTGTGGCAGTGTGCTCCCCTAAGCACCAGCCCCAGCTGAAGCCATAATCACCAGTGGGTGCTGTGACGGCTGCATCCAGCATACTCTGAATTTTGGGGCATGATGGAACCTGGCAGCCAAGGGCTGTCTGGACCAGTAACCCACACATCCTGCTGCTGTGCATCTAAGACTGTAGGCCATAAACAGTGGGCAGCGGAGGGCCCAGGGGCTGTCCTGCAGGGTGCTGGGCTGCACACCAGGATCTCCTCCTGAGCAGGAATGTCTGTGCAGGTTACATCTCAAGGGTGAGCAATTCCTTGCAGCAGCCCTTAATCAGTAAGTGATTAACTGCATGCTAAGCTTTGACATCTCAGCTGAGTGACACAAAGGATTGACTGAGATCATAGCATCCTTCAGACATAAACCACTGTCCAAGTCTGTGCTGCTAGGATTGGATCCAGCCACACCTAAATTCTTCTCTGAGAAGTTTAGAAAGCAAGCGGGTCCTGTCTGAAACTCATGGCTCCATGAATGGGCCTCCCTCACAGCTTTGTCTGTCTCTGCACTCTATGGTGTAAGTAGTCAAGTGCACCTTGCCATCGAATCTTGTTAAAACACAGTCACCTCTACTGCTGAAATTAGATATTGAAAAGTATATTGTAACTTCTTTCTTACAAGTGAAGCCCATGACATCATCCTTAGCACACTCACAAGAGAACCAAGTGGAAGGAACCACAGACAGAAACTATTAGCCACAAAATGTCAGAAATATTTTAAGTACACAATGATTCAAAAAATGGTTATCTTGTAGCTGGCATAGCTAACAGCTTCCCCAGACATATGTTTCATTCCTTGGAAATGAGTGAAACATACTGTTGTTTAGAAGTTTCAAATATTTATTCTGTGGTAAATTATTTTTTTATGTGGGGGATATAGTTCATTGTAAAATCATTTCTTAGGCATTTTAATGAATATTTTTAGCAATCTTACTGGATTTCCACATTTAATTATGTAGTCTATTCTATTTCCCATGACAGCATGCATTTACACAAGTCATTATTCTTTTTTTTTTTTGATTCTGTAATGTACCACATGCTACAATTGTAATTAACACCTCTGGAGAATTTAATCTCTATCATGTGAATGTGCATAATAATGAGGAGGCCCAGGAGGCAAATATTTTAAAATAATTTTTATTTTATTGCTTATGATGTGTTTATGAACCTGCAGCAGACTTTAAAGGTTCTTAGAGTTTCATATTAAGACTGGAAATACAATAGCTAATTTGTGTGATTCATCATTTAGTGAACCAATCGATCCCCAAAAGAAAATAATATATGCTATCTGTGATCATATGTGTCTTGTGTAACTCAGAATTATTTTTATAGTAAGGGTCAAATAAAGCAATTATTTGCATATATCTGGAAGACTATTACAATATTCAAATGCACATCAGAAATGCTTACTTATTTAATATGGAAATACATATTTTTTGAAATGAAGATAAAAAATTACAAAATTTATTTTGAATAAAATTTATTAGCTGCCTTATTCTGTTTTGGGGGGAAAATAATATATAGACAGATATTCTTAAAACACTTTGCAGAGGTTTATCATCTAGCACACTCTTACTTATTTTGGAGACTCTCAGGTTCAGCAGATGCAGATTTATGGCAGAAGCCAATTAAGCAAAAACCACAAAAAAACCACACTTATATACAAAATACAAAGTGCACATGTTCGATCACTTTATTCACAAATATTTAGTTGGGTTTTTTTAATTAGCAAAAAGCTATCAAGAGATGATCTCAGAAATAAATTAGTGCATTAAGGAATACTATGAAAGTTCCTGGACATTCCACCTAAAGTTAGTCTGGTCCATAATATATTTAATTATATGCCATTCAGCTTTATATTTTATGACACCCTAAAGTATTCCAACTTTATTTGAACAATAAAAGTCTGTCACTAGTAGCCTACCATAACTTTACTCCAATATCAAGAACACACACCTTTTAAGCACTTGTCACAGTAAGATTCCAACTGGTAAGTTCTATGCTATTACAAGAATATTTAATGAGTGTTAATAAATTCGGTACACTGAAGAATACCAAAGAGGTGTGATCACTAAGAAAAATAGAATCTAAGAAGAAAACAGGTTATAATTAAAACATTATAACTTAACCATGAGTGTTTATTAAAAATAAAAATAAATGAAACAGAGTATATCCTTCTTCTCTTACATGTGCATGTAAATTTAACTTATTTTATATTAACTCTGTATATGTCCTTTTTAAAACAACTGAATGCTTATAGAAAGTAAATCATTGAAAATACCAGATAGGAGATACTGAGTGCTTACTAAGAGGGGAATATACAACTATCAGAAGAAAAGTTTTCTGCTAATATGAAGTGTTAGCCACCTACTATCATGCCCTGTTTGATGACGGAGAAAGAAGATAAGAGAGCTTGCTGTATTTTGAGGGTTTAGAAGATGGAAAGTCAACACAAAGCAGATTTACGAAGTTTACTATATAGTACAATATAATATAACACAATATACAGTATAATATGATATACTACACAGGAAAGCAATAGAAGTTTTACAAGACTATTTCCTAAAACTCTACAGTGAGAGCGGATGACAATATTACCAAGCTTCTCTAGTGACCAAGACAAAACATTAGGAGCGAATGAATGAAAGGACAGGTCTGGCAGCATCTCACCTCAAGAGAGGGACCACTGCATATACAGCCTAAGGAACTTGACCCAGATAGAGAACAGTTCTAAGCCTGCACATTTCCCCCAGATCAGGACAGAAGTCAGCATTCTGCAAATGTCTCACTGCTTTTCTGAATAAAGTAGAAGTCTGATAGTACACTCTGCCCAATGACAGAGTAAAATTTGCTGGTTCCACTTAACAATTGCTCCTTAAAGGACTGGTAGCTTTACAGAGATGATGAGACCCTTCTCCCAATCCTCTTTCTCACTTAAATGTTAATTTATCTATTGTTGGAATAAACTCTTGCAATGTTTTCCACTGATCACTGGATGATCAGTGTAAAAAATCACGTGCAGTACTAAATGAAGTCGAAGATCAAAACACCAAAAAGGTCATGAGATACAGAGGAAATGTCACAAGAGGAAAAAAACATTAGTAATACCTAAAAATCCCAAAGATTAATCTCTTCAAGAATGCATGAAAGAAAAAGCTAGCTCATTGTTAGACTGTGCTAAAAAAATTGCAATATCTATTTCCATGACAAATACATCTAGAGATATGAATTACTATAAGAAAACAAAAGGGGAAACACTTCCAAATATAACACGTTGGAAACTTTAAGGTTATGTGCATGGAACTTATGAAATCTTTAAGGACAATGTAGAGAGAACTCAATACTCGAGATGGAGGGAATGGCTAACTTTGCAATACAAATTTGACCCGTCATAAAATTTTGAAAATGTGTCAAACTGCAGAAAAGAACAGGCAGAATCCCATGGGATGGGTCAAGAACAAATAAAATTTAAGGAAACCACAAATAAAATAGTAATTTACTCGTGCAAAGTGAAAATGAAAATAGCAAGTTTGCAAAACGCAGTCAGAGTAATGCAATAAGGAGTAATGTGGAAGACTGCTTGAGTCTAATACATACACTTGTATTACACAGTAAGCTAAAAAACCTTGTAGCAAAACCTACTGAAGCTTTTTGCACATTTTCAAAAAAAATCTAGGAAACAGATAATATCACATTTCAAGAGTACAATATTTAAAACCTTTACAGTCATAAATTTGCCTGTAAAATTGCCTGTGATACAATTAGAGTAAGATATAATAACAATTTTGGGGTGCAATAGCAGTTTAGCAAAGTGGTTTTAGGTTTTGAGGTAGGTACTAAACAAAAGTAGAACTCCAGGAACTCTGTTTCATCTCTGGTAATTTTTTCAGAATTTCTCCCAAATTCTGTCTGACACAGGACATGCCTGTGTTAAAGACCTTCAGTCAGAAAATAGGATGGTCCTGGCATAGTACTCTAGTAACTAAAACTTATGAAGAAATTCCAATTTTACAAGGCAAGCAGGTCATAAGCAATAGAAAAAGGCTCAATCAAAATGGTTGAGATACATCTTATTTTAAAATGATGAGAGATGCAACAGACATTTTTATAAATTATAATTCCTGTACTACCAAATCTAGTCAGCCAAATCTATCATTTTTATTGTCTTTTGCTTTGCTTTTCCTTGCTCAGTTATTTTTCCCTGTACTTGGAATTTAGTCTTTCATTGCCCTCTGATTTTTCTGAAGCGGTTTTTAATTTCTTACCCAGTAGTACGAGCTCTCTTTAACAAAACTCTTATTTGAGAAAATGCATCTTTGCCATTTCTTTCTTTATGGAAATATTAAAATTTTCCACATCTCTCTTTCTTCAGGTCTGAGCTGTGGAGAAGCAGTATTATTTCTCTATGGTAAATGAATTTGTCAATAGTTAATACCATTGTGCAGCATTCTTAGCTTACCCCAAACCATTCTGTAAAATATCAAAGAGCATCATTTTCTCAAAGTTTATTCTTTTTCTCTGCCCCACTAACCTATGCACCCATAAAAGCATGCACCTCCTTATGTAATAGAATTTCAAGAAGAGCAGATATGTGGATTGAGTTACCTTATACAAGACAGTATGTCTCTGTGAAAATATCATGAATTAAATTATTTCCTGGGGAAGGTTTATGTATCTGTTATGATGTTATATCTCATGATGTTATGAATCTGTTATATCTTTACATTTTATGTAAAATGGTACATATATTTTTTTAGAAAAGGAGTGTGATAACTTAGTCTAAAAATTCTGAAAAACCCAGAATAGAGTCCATTCTAATATGTCAGGTGTTACCTTGACTAAAACTTTACGCAATACTGGTGATCTGACTTAGAAAGTGTGATTAAAGTTTATGTGAGAAAAACAAAGAAGTAGTAGAATAAATTTATATTTTTAATGGAATAAGAACAAGTAAGATTACACAGGCATATATGCACCTTATCATCATAGAATTATGAATATGCTGAGTTGGAAGAGGCCCAGCATGAACACCAGGTCTAACTCCTGGCCTTATGCAGGACTCCTGTCCCCAAAAGTCACACCATATGCCTGAGAGTGTTATTCAAATGGGGTTTTTATTCTGTCAGGCTTGGTGCTGCGACCACTGCAC